>CM024589.1:28590827-29129414 GCA_014182565.1 Eucalyptus marginata
AACCCACTCATTTGACAGCCTTATAAAAATATTAAAACTCATTTATTGAACAATAACAAAAGTAACAACCTCATAGATTTTTGTTTTTTATATAATTAATTATGTGCAATATAAAGTGCGGAGTAATCCAATTTAATAGTTGGGCACTTTTAATACTTCCATCCTTGTACTTGCAATCTTACATGATATACGAGTGTATCCATCAACTAACAATTTTTCTCACAAAACCAATCTGGCCAAGTTTTGATATTTTGTTATAGCATTTTTTATTTTATCTCATGGAATGCTCATGACACCTTAAAGTATCAATTGCGAAAATATCGTTATTCATTGGCCTAATTTATGAGATTTCAACATGGAAAAGAACATAATTGCACCAAATCGATGATACGTAGATGTTATATGTAGTGTTTGCCATTTACCTTTAATTTTTAGTCGGACGAAATCGTTTTGAGTGAGGCCATGTGCTTTCATAATAAAATCTTGACCATGTAACCTTACTTTTGCAATTGCAAACAATGAGATTAATTTTTATTTACAGCTAAAATGTGAGAAACATAATGCACTGAATAAGAGCGTTACTAAAATATAAACTAAATTAGAAAAAATATCTGAGATAGGTATAAATTGGAAATCAAAAAAGATTTAGTTAGATTGGCGTGATTCTTTATCTAATTTTACCCTACTCAAGAACAAATAATATTGATAGTAAGACAATAAATGCACTATTGAAGAAAGCACAGTCTTCTCTGTCTTTTAGAATTCTCTCCATATTTCTTAGTCGCACATCATCAAAGAAAAACCAATATAAAGCCTCCACATCACCTCTAGCCTTCTCTAGAATACTCCATCTAGTTGTTAAAAAAAAAAAGATAATTGCATTAGAAGAATGTGGAAGGCTATAAAGTTTGTTTAAACTCCAACTTTGGCCACCTATATAAAAGAGCAAGGGCTTCATGTTTGGGGTGTAGAGTAGAAAGGGCTCCATCATGGATGTATGTTGAGTCTTTTGCTCTTACGATAATAAGAGAAAGTCAAATTTACATGTACAATTCCATTTTAATTTCAAAAGTAAAACCAAACTATTTTGTTATTACAGAATGAAAGAAGTGGTCAATGTCATGCTTGAATAGGGACTGATCTTCATGGATTGCGAGTCAAGATTAGATTTACCATCATAAAGAGAGATACTAGGTTGAGAAAACAATCATATTGAGGCGGTCCTTCCTAAAGATTTGGTAGAATGAACCCATCCAAACCATGTGAAATGAACTTGTTCCCAGTTCTATTTGTGAACTTGGTGGCATCCACATCTCCCAAGTTTAAAGTCAGTATCATTGCCACTCTTGATCATTGCTGGTCAATAGCATCTTGACAAGCCACTTGGTTCTCACCAGTCAAGAAATAGCCCTCCCCCATCTTATGATAACGGGGGCTTGAATGGTCGGTATCTGCACATCATTTTGAGAAAAGTTGTTCATATCAACACCAATCGCGGCCATATATTGACCTATACCCATGTTTAGATCTAATGAAAATATACAGTGTCATATAAACTGATAAGAGAATTTTTATGGGAGAATAGAAGAAGATATAGTGAACAACAGATTGAAGATGTCGTGGCAAAATAGTGTGTTTCTATGTGAGGGTGGTCCATTAAATGAATGCCTCGATACCAATCGAGAAGTATTTGCTAAACCGCAAACTTATTGAGCATCCCTTTGAGGTTGGGATCAAATTGATTAAGGAATAATTATTAATAGATAAAGTGTTCTTTGCATATTATGTTGCAATTCTCAATACACTAACTCCTCTTGTAATGCATAATCAATGTTTTGAGAATTGAACATTTGCTCGTATATTATGCAGGGGCACTCATTAACAAAATCCTATACGTTGTGTCTTATGATTAGCAATACGTCCACCAGGACACTTTTTATCAATACTTGAAAAGGAAATGTTTTTCGTTTCCGATATATTTATCACACAAAAAACACGGTGCATTGGATATGACAAACTTTTCTATTGAGATGATTAATAAGTGTCCTGAAACATTTATTAACAAAATCCTTAGTAATAACAAAAAATTTTCCCTCTTTAAACGATTAATTTATCATTAAAAAAAAAAAAAAACCAAAGAATGGCACTTTATGCACTTCTAGATCTTTTCAATTTTACATTGTCTATGGATTTATAATTATCGGCTGATGCTTTATGTTGACTCCACCTATTAAGGCATTTTTCATAATATGAATCCTTTACCTTTTGATTTATTACTTTACTACAGTTTAAATTGATGGGAGAATTCGGCACACGTATAATTATTTACAATCTTTGGGAAGATGATCGGGGGATTCCAGAGCTTGACTTCGATGCGGATCCGTATGCGAGTATCTTTCATTGATGCTCTATAGACTAGTAGGTTTCACCACTCTATGTGTTAGATGTGCATGTTTGTATGAGTTTCAGGATATTTCAATTAAAGGGGTCAAATGAGATGAGAAGAACGTGTAAAATGGCAAAAGTTTTCCGCCTTCCCCTCCCCACTTGAGAAGTGTGCCACCTGGGCAACCCCAGTGGCTGCATTTTCACTTTAAGCAGTGTGGTTAATATGATTTTTTAACATTCTTTTAGTTATTCAAAATTGCATAGATAAATCGCATATGAGAAGAATATTTTCTCGATGTTTAGGGGAATTTTAGAAAAAATATTAATCAAACAAGCAAGGAATGGGGGAGCGATTACCTACCCAATACCATCAGTTCTGATTGGGTCCACAATTTCGACCATCTTCAATTGTGGGGTTACATTTTTGGATTATATAGGAAATATCAATATTGACAAACCGTGGTATCCATGTCAGTTACAATGGAAAGTGCGAATTATAGAGTAATCCGAATTTTTCATATAACAAATAAAATGACTCAACATCTAAATCCTTACTTCCTCCGTGATGTACACTTAAAAAACGCACGGATCTGTTTTTTATGTCGGTATCGTACTTCTTGTTTTTATCCATAAATCGGTAAGACACTAATTCGATTTGCAGCCTGTGGACCTTAATAAGGCTCTAAAGGTTATTCCACTTTATCAAGTGGATTTGGTAGCTTGTGGGCTGCTCTCAGGCCACTAGCATGGAGGTGCAGTCCCTTAAAATTGGACACCAAACTCTGGTACTTTGCCAGTGAGGATAATTACAGCCTTTCATATATATATATATATATATATTGACTTTTTTCGTTTTGTTGGGTTTGGATGATTTTTTAAATTGCATTTATTTATTTTAGCCTCAGAGTTATCCCTTAGTAATGGAACGTCAGCATCTTAAGTGAGAATTCTACTCATAAGTGAGTTGTCGCCTATATGAAGAGGTGAAGGCATGAGTAGAAAATGCCAAATTTGCTCATTGATACCAGCCCTTCGTCAGATGCTTGGGGGTATTCAGTCTGATACTCGTGTAATTATGTCTCCCACATCCTGAATTGCTTGTAAACCACTTGCTTTCCACAGAGGCGCAAACAACCAGAGCAAAGTTATGATACAAGCAGCTGTGACATGGATGCCCAGTGATAAATGAACGTACTGTTTTCTTTCGCCATATGGGCGTCTGCCCTTAGCACTTTTCCCTCTCAAATTCAGAAAACTTGATTTATTTGTATGAAGTCACTATTACAATGATCCATGTGTTGTACTAGATTGAAGAAAATTTATAGCTCTCTCTCTCTCTCAATTTCCGAATGGTTCTTCTAGGGAAAGATATCGAACATCATAATATCATAAATGATATGATGCTATCTTAAAAAGTCATTTACCAACCGCGACCTAATACGGATGGAGTTTATAAACACATTGTAATGCTTCACAACAATTTTTTTTTATCTTCTGCAGATATTCATCTTGATATATGTATCTACTTATGTGCGCATATTGTTGTCAAATGCCTATTGTCGTTACAATATGTTTTGTGAAGGATGCAAAGCATAGCATCAATATTCAAGGAATCAACGTGTATCATAAGAGTCCCCCAATTAAGGTTCGTGTTCTTTTGGGGGAAACAACCATTGCACTCCTCGAAATTCTCTGTGTAGACAATGTTAATTTTAAGAGTTCTATTGCGACTTTACTATCTAGACAACAGTCCCCAACAGTTTTGACTACATGACACCTTGACGTCCCCGTTCATGGTGTGCTTGTCTTCTATTGGGTCGATAATTTCTTTCTGGGGTCCTCTTGCTTTGTGTACGTTGTTTGGACGTTTGAACTTCTTTCGAGGTTTGAGGTTCTTCTGTTCCTTGCTCGATGATGGCCTCCTTAATCATCATTGTTGGAATCTCAGTTTTTTACATGATAAAATTGTGCGATCCAAGAATCCAAATAGCAAGATTCAACCCAGTTGCTTGGATCTTTAGGGACAGTAATCTTCCTCCTCTTATATGTTGGCTCTTTAACTCTTTGTGCTGCAGCAATGCCTCTGCTCTATTTGTTCTCTTTTTCGTTTGTTTGGCAGTATAACATGGTTTCTCGTTATTTCCTTTGTTAAATTGTTATGAGGATTCTTGAGTGCTTTGATTTTTTCCCCTTATATATAGATGGAATGAAAAAAAAAAAAAGACCTCATCCATTCTTTCGGCTGAGAGGCTTTGGAATCTCACCGGAAGTGGTGATCGTGGAGTTATAGGTTTTCTTTGGCTCTAATATCCAACTTTTTAGGGTGCACATGATAATTATTTTATCTTTTTAGTTTTATATTTTTATAATCTCAGGAACAGGTTTGGAATAGAAATCCGGTAGTAATGCAAATTTAATTTTCTATTTCTTGAATAAATTTTTACTCCAAAAATAGGGTTGGAATAAAAATTAGAAGTAAAATTTTTTTACTTTTATATTCTCGGACAAAAATAAGAAATAAAAACAGTTTTCATCGTTCACCCTTGATACTAACTAGCCGGCCATTGGTTGCCCACCACCAATCATTTGCCATATTCGTCGGTCGCTCGCCACCAATCGTCCGCCACCCATTGGCCGCCTCTTGCCGTCGATTGCACGGAGGGGAGAAATTTTATGTCATTATCAAATAAATTTCCTAGCAAATAAATTTCCATTCGGAAATATAAATTTTACATCTTTATTAAACGCATCATTTGCTAAGAAACTCATCTAAAAAATAGAATTAGAAAATTAATTTCTAACTACGAATTTATTTCTGGAATGGAATGGTTATCTTTCACATCATTACTATACGAAATGTGTTATTGAAATGTGTTTCTGCTTTGGACCAGGTGTTTTGAAAGCTAATTTTGTTGAACCGGCTCATGATAAGCAAGGGTTTGAACGACAGTGCTCGCAAGACTCGAGACACGACTGATTTAAATGCAGAAGAACTATTGTTATATTTTTCTCCATTGCCATCATCATGTTTCTTCTCATTAGAATTACTTGTTAACAATTCTCTTTGCCAATTTTCCTGGAGGGAAAACTCTAATCGAATTGGCTATGCTTCATCAGGCAGCAAGAAACTCCCTAGTGAGTTGGCAGGAGGTAGATATCTCATTCATGTCATTTTGCTTTCCTCGTCTTCCTTTCAGCTGTGGGTTTCATTAATAATGGTTTTCGTAAGAACATATTCATGATTCAAGATTAGGATTATATCTTGAGAAGAATGTTCATCCTGGAAGGCATATGGCATCGAGCAGTAACCTGACCACTCTACGAAGTTCAGACAAGTTCTCTTCACGCCCTAATGATGGAAGGCGTACCTCTTTTAGAGGAAAAACAGGGATGACCAGCCGTTTTGATGACCAGCCGTTTTGAATCAGGAAGAACTTCAAATTCGTGAGAATCGTCTTGGATGTGTCACTTCACCCACCTGATACAAAACAGCGGTAATCACAAATCTTCTGTAATGGATGGAATCCATTTCTCTTCATCGCTTGCATGCTTGGGTGAGGACTCCGACCTTAACTATGATTTCGGTGGAAAAATTAATGGGTTGAGCACAGTAGCTCCTCCACAGCTAATTCAGTAATTTGAATTTCTTCACTTGGATGGTCCTATGTATGTCAATTTGGATGGCGCGAGGTGTAATCTATGATTATTAATGCACGAAGGTTTCTCAGCTTCTTTAGTATTAGAATATTTAAATAATAAATTACGCATTCATGTAATAACTGAAACTTTTAGAATAATTAATAACGGTCCCATAAAATCTCGCATGATATTAAAACTGTAGGTCTTAAATTCGACTCTTTCCAAGTTCCAGGGCAAGACAATTGACAATTAGCATATAATGATTCTATAGGAGATAGATCGGAGGGAAAATAGTGGCAGGTGGCTTTCTATCGAACGTCGATTTCCCATGGTGTCATCACGCCTGTTAATTACCCTAACCCTTTCACTTTAAATATCAAGCCACTAGCTCATTTGGAGGCTTCTGATCATTTGCACTTCCATTTCATCTATACTTGGGCACTACTAAATTTCCGCATTTTCGATTCTGGGATTTTTGCCGTTGAACCATGAAAAACTCTCCACGCAATTCACTTCTCTTAGCAGCTCGACACTCTCACCTGCCACCTGAAATTCGAACCAATTGAAATTACCTTTTCCTCCTCTTGCTGCATCCCGACTTCATCACATTTTCAGTGCTAGTGTTGTACATCCCTGACCCTTCCGCATGAGTATGGCATCATGAGAGCAAACCTTCCAAACACACTCTAGAGAAACAGTGTTTGGCTTCTTTGTTTTAGTTAAGGAGCACCAATGGCGTTCATCCATAAGGCAATAAAAGGGAATCTTCCGGGATAAAAAATGATAGAAGCCTTGAATCTTGGGCTTGAATCAAATAGAGGCTGGTTCCCAAAAGAAATGGTTCGGCTTCAACTAGTGAATTTGGGTGCTTTTGGTAATATTGTGTTCCCAGGATAAGTTTCTTTTCAAATTTTTTTTTTTTTTTTATTTCTATTTCCTAAAATAATTTCTGAGTAAATGAACAAGTTTGAACGTGAATGATAACCATTCTAGTCAGAAATTGATTTCTGAAACATAAATAATTTTTTCTATCTTTATATTTATATCATTGGATGAGTTTTCAAGAAAAAAAATATGTGTTTGATAATGACACAAAATTAATATTCATAAAATAGAAATTCGTTTGACGACGACACAAAATATCTCCTCCCAAGTGGCGGTGGATGGCGGGCGACCAATGGCGACCAATGGCGGGCGAAGGAGGCAAATAGTGGCAACGATTGGTAGGGGGTAGCCGATGGCGAGGCAGCAATGACGGATGGTGGGCAGTAGCGGTGAAGACAAGCGATAAGAAGAGTTTTTTATTTCCATTTATATTCCAAAAATAAAGAAGGAAAATTTTTTACTTATCATTTTTATTCTAAACCTATTTCTGAATTAAAAACTTGTTCTAGAAATAGAAATATAAAATTGTGTTACCAAACATATTTCTATTCTAGAAACAAGTTTGAAACAAAAAAGTAGTTCTGAAATAGAAATAAAATGATTATTATGGGCACCCTTAATAACTATACAATATTTCTATTCTCGGAATTGAAAAAGAATAGGATTTCGTTCGATTCAACTTATATATATATATTTGTAACATAAAATTTCTTTTAATTTTTTAATAATTTTTTAATAAATTTTTTTTTTGTTCTTTTTCTTCTCTCTTCTTCTTCCTCTAGCTAGTCGCCAATCGGCAAAGGCGAGGGCCGACAGTGACAGGTTGGGCTGTGGCCGGTGGCCGAGCCAACGCACCGACGGCGGCCGATGGACTAGTTAGAAGAGGGAAGAAGAAGAAAAGAAAGAAAATTACTTATTCCAAAAATTATTCCCGAGAATAAAAAGCAACTTTTTTTTTTTTTCTATTTCTTGTTTTTATTTCAAATATATTCCTTGACAACTTTCTGTGAAATAGAAAAATAAACTGACATTACCAAATTGATTTTTTTTTTAATTTTGGAAATTAAAGAATAGAAAAATAGAAACCTAGGAATGTTACCCAACGGAGCCTTAGATTTATTTTAAAATTCTTGATTAATTTAAAGGTGACGAGACAACTAGAAAATGGGCATCGCAGCCCTTTTTCTTAATTCCTTTTTTTTTTTTTAATTTTTATGGCTTGGATTCAATTTAATATTATAATGACTTCTTGGTTGCCCACGAACTACTATGAGATTTGGGCCAAAGCGGCGATTTTAGCCGAGTTCAATTTGTGTTGTCGTCTTAGAAATAAGAAGAAAATGACAAGATAATACTTCCTTAAAATGAGAAGAAATTTGTGTTCATGATGACCTTAAGTAAAGTCTATAAATGAGAGTCAACTTTTTAGTTGTTGGTCAATTGAGAAGTGAAGATTTTATTTTGATCAATAAAAAAAAATTCCACTAATTTTTAAAATATTATTGAATAAATTTATGGAAAAGTTGTATAGGGTGGCAGACAATAAGAATTTTGAAGTGTTTTAAATGAAAAAAAAGCCAAAATGCATGAACTACACAAACCAAATAAAATGTTAAGAAATCAATCCAAAATACATAAAATTATAGATTCTTGGGTTGTCAATTTTTTCCCTCTCTATGCTGTATTTTTAAGGACTTTAACTACTTATATTAAACCACCTGGAGTTTCTTCCAGGTGGCTTACCCTTCCAACTTGGAATGGGAAGTGGGGGGTTAAGGTGGGAACGCTGTAGTTTCAGGAGTGGGTTTCGACTCCCATGCCAAGTAAGTGACGTGACAAAAGTCGAAAGTAAGTGTTAGAATAGGAATAGAGTAGGATCGATAAAAAAAAATCTACTTGTATTATAAATAATTAATTGTTGACTTGAACGGTCTTGACTTGTAATCAGTTGGAAAAAAAAACGAAGCATCGCATCAATAAGTGAAGTTTCCTAACACGGTTTAGAAGAATCCAGGCAACAGTACATCTCATCATTCTTCCTTTACTCTCTCTCTCTCTCTCTCCCCGATCAACAACCCTTTACTTGGACAAAAGCCCTCAACCTTTGTTTAGAATTTTGTGATTTAAAATGTGGGGCCAGATTGTTAATGCCCACCATTCACGGGGTCATGATCCATGATTGGCTTCCTTGTGAATGAATGTAATGTCGTCGTGTGTTTCTAATGGAAAGTGCGAGAATATAAGTTAAGATAGACAAGAAAATTTTCAAAAGAACGAAATGAAATTTCGGAAAAAATTATTCAAAAAGTCATAAATCTATTGTACGGTCATTAATTCAATTTTAAATCTTTTCATTGTGACAAGTTAGACCTAAAATTTTTGAGACTTATTAATTTAATAATAAATATTTTAATTGTGCCGATTTAGTCATAAATCTTTTGATAATTTAGCAATTTAATCTTAATTCTTTTAACAATTCGTCAATTTAGTTCTTTCGGTCAATTTTGATAATAAATCGTTAGTGGTTTGGTTAGTATAGACTATTTTACATGACATGATCGGCATTAACTTAGACAATTTTATGATTCAAATGCAAAATTAGTTAAAAATTAGATCAACTTAGACATTGTTATTAGATCAATATATCATGATGATAGTACAAATAAATCTCCTAGATCAAAGGATGACTATTTGGTACGTTGAGGATTTGCTTGTTGGATTCACTCGCACGTGGATAGGAGATAAAGATCTTTTAAAAGGAAGTTTTGCCACAATCTTGGAATTTCATCCGTAAGGTCCATTGAGAAGGAAAAAAAAATAATTTGAGTAAATGTAAAGATAAAGCAAGATGAGAAAAATTGTTGACTCCAATGGATTAGGTTTTGTTAGGTGAATTATAGTGTAACATTTGGACTTTATCCCTTTCAATATTAAAAAAAAAATGTTCAATCCTTTTTTTTTTTCTTTTTAAGTTCCCCAACTACCAGCAGAAGTAAATATCATTGCGAGCACATCATCGATTTGGCCAAAAATAAGGAAAACCAACAACAACAACAAAACCGCCGACAAGAGTATCTTCAAATATGTAATATTCACTTCTCCTGCTGATTTGATTTGAAATGGTTCATTTTTTTTATTATATTCATTGCATATAACATTACAATAATCAATCATTGGAAAATGTAGAGGATTTTTAGTAGATTGCTTAACAAGAGCCTTGATAACAAACGTCAACACATTGCTTTTAAAAAAATGCTTTTGCGGCACTTTGAATAGCTGTTAATTCTGACAAAAAAGAAAAGAAAAGAAAATATAGCTGTGAATTAAGGAGTTAAGCGCTTTAATAATCAACATTTCATCCATTCAATTATATGACTTCAACTCAAAGTAATTTGAGAGCACACCCACAGCCCTTTTAAAGAGTCGTATCCCATACGTGTGAGTCGTGGGACCGTTCCCATACACTTATTGAGGGAAAATTGTCCAATTACGATGCCCAATTTAATTTTAAAATTTTAGATTATGCCAATTTAATTTTGAACCTTTCAATTATGCTAATTTATTTATAAACATATTGACGATTTGTCAATTCAATTTTAAACCTTTTAATAATTTTCCAATATAGTCTTTTGAGTGATGTTCGGCCAAAATTACTCAAAAGGACTATATTGACGACTCGTTCAAAGATTTATGACTAAAGTGGCAAATAATCAGAATATTTATAACTAAATTGGCACGATTGAAAGATTTAGAACTAAATTGGTTGCCGTATAATATGTTCAATATTATATCTGACATAATCGAAATTTTGGAGACTTAAATTAGCTACTGTACAATAAATTTGTGATTTTTTGGATAATTATCCTCACTTATGGAGACCAATCGTACTCGCCAAATTTCGAGATGCCCATCAATGAGAACGGGGAGAAATAAAGTAATAAGCATCTGAAAACAACAATGATGCAGCTACACCGCGTCCAACCGCGTTGCGTCCTCAGATCCCGCCACCCACTATTCACATCCCCACACGAAACTGCTGTCTCTCTCCACGACACCGCGTGCCATACAAAATTCCCATCCATATATAAACACCTTCCAAGCTCTGCTCATTCTCACAGATCATCCTAAAACATAGACAGCTTTCTCATCATTTTTGTACACATCCAGCTCAGCAAAATCTGGGAAAGGCCCCATACAAAGCTAACCCCCATTTCATCAGTCATCTCACACCCAGCGTACGCTCTTTTCATCTTCTCTCATTTATCCTTTTGCAGCTGCAAGACTCTCTCAAAGCAAACACTACTCAGCTAGAGAGTGAGAAAAGATGCCGAGGAAGACGTCCGGGGTTTCTCGCCGCGCGTGGAACCTCCTGCGCCTGGCGCTGCTCTGGGTGAGAAAAGGCGGGGCGTTCAAGTTGCAGCTCCGCCTTGTGCCCAAGTTCCTCAAGACCATCGGCCAGGTGACGCCGCGCAGCCAGATCTGGTACAGGGAGCGCGAGCTCTCCTTTGACAAGACCCCGGTTGTCCACGTGAAGATGCATCGCCCGGGGTCGATGCGGTTTCCCTTGCCGCACATACCGTGCATAAACCCCCACGTCGATTTTGACCCAGAGTTCGACGAGGACGACCGACTGTGCTATGGGTATGAAGCCGTGAGGCAGAGCTTCCTTGAAAACGGAGGCGAAGAGGGAACTCATTTCGATGAGGAGCAGGCGGAGGATGGAAGAGTGGAAATTGAGGAAGAGCAAGGGATCGACACAAGAGCAGAGGAGTTCATAGCTAAATTCTATGGACAAATAAAGTTGCAAAGGCAAATTTCATACCTTCAGTACAATGAGATGCTAAACCAAAGCGCGAGCTAATCCTCATTCAGCATTTATGATTTTCGCACCACATTCCATTTTTGTCAATGTATTTTTGTAAAAGAGTCGCGGCACTTTGTAAATAGTGCAAAGTTCTTGAGAGTTTCATTAATGTTTTTTCCACAGCTTTGGTGACTGATTTCTTTAGTAAGGGACAACCAGACCACCTAAAATGTCATAGCATATGATGCAAATAGAGATGAGAAGAACTTTAGAACAAAAATGATTCTGCATCAGCTAAGCAACTCTTTTGCAGGTTCGGTACATGCTCTTTGGGTTCAAGCCCCAAGGCTGCAAATTCACCTTTAGCGCATGACGAAGGATCACGAAAAGCAGATCAAAATTCTTCTCGAGAATTAAAATTGCTTTGAAAAGATTTAGCAAAGCCAGAATTCCCATCTGACCCCAAAAAAACTAGAATTTCCTTAATCTTTTCACAAGTCAATCATGCACATCTTGTAGGGCAAAAAAGGGCTTTGCATCGTTGGATTACTCATTCACTATAATACAACGATGAAAAAAATATAACATATCTCGAAGGTACGAATTGTTCTTAGCAATACCTCACCGACTTGGCGAGACTCGAGCTTGCCGGCGTCGAGTGAGCGTCGAGTGAGGTTGAGCTCGTTGATTTAGCAAGGTCGAGGCCTCGCCAATTTGGCGAGACTAGAGCTCGTTGGCATCAAGCGAGCTCGAGCTCATTGCTTATCTAGTGAGGCCGAGATCTCGTTGACGTTTGGCAAAGCTTGAGCCTCACCGATTTGGAGAGATTCAAGCTTGCCTGCGTCGGGTGAGCTCAATCTCGCCAATTTAGAGAGCCTCGAGCTTGCTCGTGGCTAATCGCTGGCCGTTATCGTGGTCGGCGGCCAGCCTAAGAAGAAAGAATTTTTTTTTTTTTTTTAAATAACTAAAAATTCAAATTTTTAAAAATAATTAAAAATTCGATTTAAAAATTGTCCATTAAATTTGTATTGCATGAAAGTATTTTTGCAATATCATCTTTTAAAAAAAATATCATAAGAAATAAGCTTTCTTAGATTTAGTTAAAGGTCTTTCACATTTTTTATTTTATTTACTAATTTTTTTTATTTTTAATATTATTTTTAAATTGATTTTATATATGAAGAGCTTAAAGTGAATTAAATGAGTGGGGCTAATTTAACATAAATTGAGTTGAATATTAATATGTTTCGGTAATTAATGGTTCGGTCGAGTATAGTCAAGTCGGGTATGGTTCATCAAATTTACATTGCATGAAAATGAGTCTAAACGGATTAAATGGGTCAATATGGGTCAGACCATTTTCGACTTTACCCAAACCTATCCTGACCCACTCATTTGACAGCCTTATAAAAAATATTAAAACTCATTTATTGAACCATAACAAAGTAATAGCCTCATAGATTTTTGTTTATCTTTGATATAATTAATTATGGCTAGCGTCGGCCGGCTAGAGGAAGAAGAAGGTGTGAAAAAAAAATTAAAAAAATTCGAAAAAAAATATTAAAAAATTGCATCGCCGCCGATTGTCCGGGCTGGCGTCCATGTTAGAGCCGACCGGTCAATTTTGGTAAGATGGACTGAATTGACACAATTGTAAAAGGTTTAAGACTAAATTGGCTCGAAAAAAAAGAAGTTTAGGATTGAATTGGCACAATTGTAATAGGTTTAGGACTTTTTAGTAATTCTCCCGCAAACATTGAGATTAATTTTTATTTACAGCTAAAATGTGAGAAACATAATGCATTGAATAAAAGCGTTACTAAAATATAAACTAAATTAGAAAAATATCTGAGATAGGTATAAATTGGAAATCAAAATATTTAGTTAGATTGACGTGATTCTTTATCTAATTTTACCCTACTCAAGAAGAAATAATATTGATAGTAAGACAATAAATGCACTATTGAAGAAAGCACCATCTCCTCTGTCTTCTAGAATTCTCGCCATATTTCTTAGTCGCACATCATCAAAGAAAAACCAATATAAAGCCTCCACATCACCTCTAGCCTTCTCTAGAATACTCCATCTAGTTGTTAAAAAAAATAATAGATAATTGCATTAGAAGAATGTGGAAGGCTAGAAAGTTTGTTTAAACTCCAACTTTGGCCACCTATATAAAAGAGCAAGGGCTTCATGTTTAGAGTGTAGAGTAGAAAGGGCTCCATCATGGGTGTGTGTTGAGTCTTTTGCTCTTACGATACTAAGAGAGTTTATTATAGTCAAGCTTTCAAAATTCTACATGTACAATTCCATTTTAATTTCAAAAGTAAAACCAACTATTTTGTTATTACAGAATGAAAGAAGTGGTCAATGTCATGCTTGAATAGGGACTGATCTTCATGGATTGCAGAGTCAAGATTAGATTTAAGAGAGATACTAGGTTGAGAAAAAAAATCATATTGAGGCAGTCCTTCCTAAAGATTTGGTAGAATGAACCCATCCAAACCGAAGTGAAATGAACTGTTCCCAGTTCTATTTGTGAACTTGGTGGCATCCACGTCTCCCCAAGTTTAAAGCTAGTATCATTGCTGGTCAATAGCATCTTGACAAGCCACTTGCTTCTCACCACTCAAGAAATAGCCCTCACCCATCTTACGATAACGGGGGCTTGAAAGGTCGGTATCTACACAGCATTTTGAGAAAAGTTGTTCATGTCAACGTCAATCGTTGCCATATATTGACCTATGCCCATGTTTAGATCTAAAGAAAATATACAGTGTCATATAAACTGATAAGAGAATTTTTATGGGAGAATAGAAGAAGATATAGTGAACAACAGATTGAAGATGTCGTGGCAAAATAGTGTGTTTCTATGTGAGGTGGTCCATTAAATGAATTGCCCGGATACCAAACGAGAAGTATTTGCTAACTGCAAACTTGTTGAGCATCCCTTTGATGTTGGGATCGAATTGATTAAGGAAGAATTATTAATAGATAAAGTGTTCGTTTGGATATTATGTTGCAATTCTCAATACACTAACTCCTCTTGTAATGCATAATCAATGCTTTGAGAATTGAACATTTGCTCATATATCATGCAGGGGCACTCATTAACAAAATTCTATACATTGTATCTTATGATTAGCAAGATGTCCACCAGGACACTTTTTATCAATACTTGAAAAGGAAATGTTTTTCGTTTCCGATATATTTATCACACAAAAATCACAGTGGGTTGGATATGACAAACTTTTCTATTGGGATGATTAATAAGTGTCCTGGAAACATTTATTAACAAAATCCTTAGTAATAACAAAAATTGTCCCTCTTTAAACGATTAATTAATCATTAAAAAAAAATACCAAAGAATGGCACTTTATGCACTTCTAGATCTTCTCAATTTTACATTGTCTATGGATTTATAATTATCGGCTGATGCTTTATGTTGACTCCACCTATTAAGGGATTTTTCATAATATGAATCCTTTACCTTTTGATTTATTACTTTACTACAGTTTAAATTGATGGGAGAATTCGGCACACGTATAATTATTTACAATCTTTGGGAAGATGATCGGGGATTGCTAGAGCTTGACTTCGATGCGGACCCGTATGCGAGTATCTTTCATTGATGCTCTATAGAGTAGTAGGTTTCAGCACTCTATGTGTCAGATGTGCATGTTTGTATGAGTTTTAGGATATTTCATTTAAAGGGGTCAAATGAGATGAGAAGAACATATAAATGGCAAAAAAAGTTTTCTGCCTTCCCCACTTGAGAAGTGTGCCACCTGGGCAACCCCAGTGGCTGCATTTTCACTTTAAGCAGTGTAGATATACATTCTTTCAGTTATTTGAAATTGCATAGATAAATTGCATATGGGAAGAATATTTTCTCGATGTTTAGGGGAATTTCAGAAAAAATATTAATCAAATAAGCAAGGAATGGGGGAGCGATTACCAACTCAGTACCATTAGTTCTGATTGGGTCAACAATTTCGACCATCTTCAATTGTGGGGTTACATTTTTGGATTATATAGGAAATATCAATATTGGCAAAGTGTGGTATCCATGTCAGTTACGATGGAAAGTTCCTCCGTGATGTACACTTAAAAAACGCACGGATCTGTTTTATGTTGGTATCGTACTCATTTTTATCCATAAATCGGTAAGACACTAATTGGATTTGCAGCCTGTGGACCTTAATAAGGCTCTAAAGGTTATTCCACTTTATCAAGTGGATTTGGCAGCTTGTGGGCTGCTCTCGGTTCCCAAGCATGGTGGAGGTGCAGTCCTTAAAATTGGACACCAAACTCTGGCACTTTGCCAGTGAGGATAATTACAGCCTTTAATATTCTTTTTATGACCTTTTTTTTTGGATAATTTTTTAAATTGCATTTATTTATTTTAGCGTGAGAGTTATCCCTTAGTACTAGAACGTCAGCATCTTAAGTGAGAATTCTACTCATAAGTGAGTTGTGGCCTATATGAAGAGGTGAAGGTATGACTAAATGCCAAATTTGCTCATTGATACCAGCCCTTCGTCAGATGCTTGGGGCTATTCAGTCTGATACTCGTGTAATTATGTCTCCCACATCCTGAATTGCTAGTAAACCACTTGCTTTCCACAGAGGCGCAAACAACCAGAGCAAAGTTATGATAGAAGCAGCTGTGACATGGATGCCCAGTGATAAATGAACGTACTATTTTCTTTCGCCAAATGGGCATCTGCCCTTAGCACTTTTCCCTCTCAAATTCAGAAAACTTGATTTGTTTGTATGAAGTCACTATTACAATTATCCATGTGTCGTACTAGCTTCAAGAAAATTTATAGCTCCCTCTATCTCTCTCAATTTCCGAATGGTTCTTCTAGGGAAAGATATCGAGCATCATAATATCATAAATGACATGATGCTATTTCAGAAAGTCATATACCAACCACAACCTAATACAGATGGAGTTTATAAACACGCTGTAATGCTTCAAACAATATCCTTTTATCTTTTGTAGATATTCATCTTGATATGTGTATCTACTTATGTGGGCATATTGTTCTCATATTGTCGTTACAATATGTTTCGTGAAGGATGCAAAGCATTGTATCAATGTCCAAGGAATCGACGTGTATCATAAGAGGTCCCCAATTATGGTTCGTGTTCTTTTGGGAGAAATAACTATTGCACTCCTCGAAATTCTCTGTGTAGACAATGCTAATTTTAAGAGTTCTATTGCCACTTTACCATCTAGACAATAGTCCCCAACAGTTTTGACTAAATGACACCTTGATGTCCCCGTTCATTGTGTGCTTGTCTTATAAGGGGTCGATAATTTCTTTCTGTGGTCCTCTTCTTGCTTTGTGTACGTTGTTTGGACGTTTGAACTTCTTTCGAGGTTTGAGGTTCTTATGTTCCTTGCTCGATGATGGCCTCCTTAATGATCATTGTTGGAATCTCAGTTTTTTACCCGATAAAATTGTGCGATCCAAGAATCCAAATAGCAAGATTGAATCCAGTTGCTTGGATCTTTTGGGACAGTAATCTTCCTGCTCTTGTATGTTGGCTCCTTAACTCTTTCTGCTGCAGCAATCCCTCTGCTCTATTTGTTCTCTTTTTCGTTTGTTTGGCTGTATAACATGGTTTCTCGTTATTTCCTTTGTTAAATTGTCATGAGGATTCTTGAGTGCTTTGATTTCTCCCCTTACATATAGATGGAATGAAAAATAAATAAAATGAGCTCATCCATTCTTTCGGCTGGGAGGCTTTGGAATCTCACCCGAAGGGGCGGTCGTGGAGTTATAGGTTTTTCGTTGGCTCTACTATCCAACTTTTTACGGCGCCCATGATAATTATTTTACTTTTTTTTAGTTTTATATTTTTCTAATCTCTGGAACAGGTTTACAATAGAAATCCGTTTGGTGATACAATTTTATTTTTCTATTCTGAAGTAAATTTTTCCTTCAAAAATAGGTTTGGAAAAAAAATTAAAAGAATTTTTTTTTTACTTTTCTATTTCTTGGACAAAAATAAAAAATAAAAACTCTTTTCATTGCTCCCCTTGATACTAACTAGCTGGCCGTTGGTCGCCCACCACCAATCACCCGCTGCCATTCGTTGGTCACTCGCCGCCAATCATCTGCCACCCATTGGCCACCTCTCACCATTGATTGCCCGGAAGGGAGAAATTTTATGTCATTATCAAATAAATTTCCATTCCGGGAATATAAATTTTAAATTGTTATCAAACTCATCATTTGCGGAGAAACTCATCTAAAAAATAGAAATAGAAAATTAATTTCTGGAATGCAATGGTTCTCATTCGCATCATTAATATGCAAAATATGTAATTGTAATGTGTTTCTGCTCTGGACTAGGTGTTTTCAAGGCTAATTTTGTTGAACCAGCTCATGATAAGCAAGGATTTGAACGACAGTGCTCGCAAGACTCGAGGCATGACTGATTTAAATGCAGAAGAACTATTGTTATATTTTTCTCCATTGCCATCATCATGTTTCTCCTCATTAGAGTTACTTGTTAACAATTCCCTTTGTCGATTTTCTTGGAGGAAAAACTCTAATCGAATTGGCTATGCTTCAATAGGTAGCAAGAAACTCCCTAGCGAGTTGGCAGGAGGAGGTAGATATCTCATTCATTTCATTTTGCTTGCCTTGTCTTCCTTTCAGCTACGGGTTTCATTAACAATGGTTTTCGTAAGAACATACTCATTATTCAAGATTAGGATTATATCCTAACAAGAATGTTCATCCTGGAAGGCATACCGCATCGAGCAGTAACCCGATCACTCTACGAAGTTCAAACGAGTTCTCTTCACGCCCTAATGATGGAAGGGGGAAAAGTGTTAAAAAAGTCATAAACCTTTTGTATTTGTGCCAATTTAGTCCTAAACATTTTTACTTAGTGCCAATTCAGTCCTTTTTGTCAATTTTCTCCCTCTCTATGCTGTATTTTTTAAGGACTTTTACTACTACTTGTATTATGAATAATCAATTGTTGACTTGAAAGGTCTTGACTTATAATCTTTTTTTTTGTCGTGAAAAGAGATAATATTAAGAAGGAAAAGCATTGCAACCAGCTGCTAGTGCCTCGGCACATATTATGTCCTGGAGAAGGAAAGGGGGAAATACAGCCCAATTCGAAATAGAGGAAGCGTGATCATGGGCCTTAGCAGCCCAATCTGCAGCTATGTTGGCCTCGCGTCTACAATGAACGAGGGTTAGTTGATTGAAGTGTGAGAGCCAAAAGGTAGCGTCGAGGAAGAGGGCACGATCCTCCCATGGTGGCGCTCATCGCTTGTTCAGAGTGTCCACCAGAATCTAGCTATCGGATTCAATCAACAGTGATGCGTGATGCAGCTCTTGGCGATGAAGATGCTGAAGAGCGAGCGTAAAGGCGATGATCTCCGCCTGCAAAGCTGATCTCGCAGGAAAATGGCGTGAGAAGCCATCAGTGAGCCGGCCACGGTAATCCCTGCAAACACAGCCCATAGTTGCTTCTGTTGAGCTTGAGAAATATGATCCGTCGATGTTCACCTTCAAGGTTCCCCGTGCAGGCGGCTGCCAAAGACCTCCCCTGTTTTGAAGCGAAAGACCCTTCCTTGTCAAAGCAGTAGCGATGTGCCGAGCCACATGGGTTTCTGCAACTGCTATCTCCACCACACGGGCATAATTAGGTCGTTCATGGCGAAAGATGAACCCATTGCGGGCGCGCCAGATCTACCATAACACAGAAGCTAGGGTTGCCAATCCAGGTAGGGCATTCGGTCTTCTGACTTGTTGTATGATCCAGGCATCTATTCTGGTTATATGTAGAGGTGAAATCAAAATGTTGAGTTGAGGATGAGACCACACTCGTTTAGTCCAGGGACAAAGGAGAAATATATGTTTAATTATTTCTAGTTGAGACTAAGTGCAGAGGGGATAGCACGGATTATCTATGATATGTCTCTGGTAGAGGTTTGCTCTTGTAGCTAAGGCGTTCTGACACAGCGACCATAGGAAGATACGAACCTTTGGGGGGGGAAAGCAATTTCCATATTTGCTGCCATAACCATCGTGGAGCATGGTAAGATGAGGAAGTAGTAGGTACTACCTGAACTATTGCGGAAGTCATGAGGATGCGGTAGGCACTCTTAACACTATAAGAACCATCATGAGTGGCAGTCCACACAAGCTGATCCTTGGCAATGTGGGTTCGCAGCTGTATAGATGTGATATGGTGGATGGCCTGAACGTCAAAAAAGCGATGGAGCATAGGAACATTCCAAGTACTAGTTGCTTGGTCTATAAGATTGGCAACTAGTGGAGGTTCCTCACGGACCGTAGGTCCGCCTAAGATACCCATGGGAAGCCACCAGTCTTCTCTAATCCTGATGGATTGTCCATCACCTACAGACCAATGAATATGTGGTAGAATCACATCACGTCCTAGAAGCAAACTTCGCCAGCCCCAAGAAGGGCGAGATCCGCTGTCAGCCCTGCCAAAGGTTGTAGAATGAAAGTACAGACCTTTAAAAACTTTACTCCATAAGGATAGCGGTTGAGTAAATAGGCGCCAAGCCTGCTTTCCTAGCATGGCTTTATTGAAGTTAATGAGATCTCGAAAACCCAAGCTGCCGTCTGCTTTACTTTTCTTCAAAATATCCCAGCTCCGCCAATGAATACTTGATTTAGTTCTGTCATTCTGCCACCAGAATCTTACTATTCGTTTCTCAATAGATTTGCAAAGGGAGAAGGGTAACTTAAAGATAGACATGGCATACTGAGGTATAGCATGCACAACAGTTTTAAGGAGAATCTCTTTACCCCCTTTAGAGATCAGATTTTCCTTCCACCCTTCCAGTTTGGAATGAACCCTGCCCAAAATCCATGAAAACATATCCCTTTTTGATCGTCTCCAATCAGAAGGTATCCCTAAATATTTCCCAAACTTAGGTAGGATAGGGACTCGCAACTCATTAGCGATATTCTGCTGTAGACTCACAGGGCAAGCACGACCAAAGAAGACACCTGATTTATTGCGATTTATCTCTTGCCCTGTAGCGACATAGTATTTATTTAAAATGTTAGACAAATTTTGACATTCACGAACAGTGCCATCAAGAAAGAAAATGGCATCATCAGCAAAAAATAAGTGGGATAAAGAAGGACACCACCTATTGAGCTTGATGCCTTTGAGGTTGTTCATGCTGACAGCATTCTTGATAAGAGTTGATAAGAGATTAGCCATTAAGATAAAGAGATATGGCGATAGTGGGTCACCTTGACGAAGACCTCGGGTGGGGTGGAAGTACATGAGATGCTCTCCATTGAATTTAATGCAGGAGGACTGGGTTGTGATACATTGCATAGCCCAATGGACCCACCGTTGGTGGAATCCTAACTTGAGTAGATAATCCCGTAAAAAGTCCCATTCGACCTGATCATATGCATTCTTCATGTCTATTTTAAGTATAGCTTGAAAAGAGCGCCTCCCCTTTTTGATCCTGAGCTGGTGCAAAACTTCCTGAACCAGTAAAATATTATCCTGAATCTGCCGGCCTCCCACAAAGCCGGACTGTTCTTCTGAGATAAGGTTCGGCAAAAGAGGTTTCAATCTGTTGGCTAGGACTTTGGAAATAATTTTATAAACAAAATTGCAAAGGCTAATAGGACAATACTGATCTAAACTTTCAAGATGAGGAATCTTTGGAATTAAAGAGATAAGAGTCCTATTAAGAGATAAAGGCATAATTCCAGACGTAAAAAAAGTTTGTACCACTGTGAACAGGTCATTCTTGATGGTATCCCAATGTGAATGATAAAACAAACCATTTAGACCATCAGGATCGGGAGCCTTAGTAGCTCCTAATTGAAAGGTAGCCCGCTGTACTTCCTCAAAAGTCACCATAGCAACTAAAACTTCATTCATCTCCTGAGTAACCTGCGAAGTACACTGATCAAGAATAGGGACATAACAACGACTGCCAACAGTGGTATACAGCTGTGAAAAGAAGTCTGTCGCCATTCTTTTTAACCGAGAAGGATCCCTTACCCAAACTTGGTTGGTATCCTTAAGCATGGTAATGTGATTCCGTTGTCGTCTTTGAATAGTAGTGGCGTGAAAAAATTTGGTGTTCTTATCCCCCCATTTCAGCCAATTGAGCCTGGATCGCATAGCCCGGTACTGTTCCTCACATTGCCATACCCGATGTAATTCCTCTTTTAAGCGTGTTGCTTCCACAGTGTCAAAAAGAGTATGCGTGTTGTTGGTTAACTGCTATAAATGATGTTGCAATTCATTCGCCTTGAGTCGATTGTGTGAGAATCGAGTACGACTCCACGTAGATAGAGCACCCGACACTACTTGAATCTTTTTAGATATAGTTGCACCCTTCAGCCGAATAGAGTTCCAAGTAGTAGCAACAAGTTCTTTACAACCTTCATCTTGATCCCAAAAAGCTTCATACATAAAATGGCGCTGCTTTGGCCCACCCGTTGGTGCAGTATTTAATATGAGAGGGCTGTGGTTAGACCCAACAGCAGGGAGGGCTTGGACTTCGGCATCAAGAAAGAGTAGATGCCATTCGATAGAGCAAAGAATGCGGTCTAGACATTCCTTTATAAAATCTTCCCCTTGGCGATTATTCATCCAAGTGTAGGCACACCTTTTGGCTTCAATATGCATTAAGCTACAGTCGTTCACAAAGGCCTGAAAAGAGGCAAGACGCTGAAAGTCTGCTGGCCTTCCCCCTTGTTTTTCCCAATGATGAAGGATTTCATTAAAGTCTCCTATGCAAACCCATGGGAACACATTAGCCAGACTAATACGAATAATATCCTGCCATACCTGATGGCGGAGGTGAGCAACAGCAGGAGCGTGCAGACAAGTCAGACGCCATGTATGACCATCCACATCATCCTTACATAGCATATCAAAATAAGCCGAGGAGGAGGTAATAGAAGATAAAGAGAGAGGGCCATTCCAAAGCAGTGCGAGGCCACCTGCTAATCCCAACGGATTAACGGTCTTGAGATTCAAAAAGTGTAAACGTCATTGTATCCTTTGAAGGACTTCAACCTTATTTTTTTGTTTCCATCAAAAAAGGAGATCGGGCTTTTCTCTAGCCATGAGGGCTGTGAGGGCACGAACTGTCAGGGGACTGCCCAAACCCTGATAGTTCCAACTGAGGAGTTTCATTTGTGATGTGGTGGCTGTTGAGGGCCAGCCACCTTTGCCCAACCACCATCTTCAGGTGCCATCAGAATTGGAGTGTCGAGAAGTGAGGATTCATCCAGCTCATGTCGTGCCAGAGTACGGCTGTCATAAGGAGTGTAACGCTTTAGTTTCTTAGTAGGACCAATCTTTGATGTATGACAAGTGTGCTGATTTTTTTTCCCCATTTTGATACTGCTGATATGTTCCTGAACACCTTTCATCTTTGCTTCTGCAGGTATCCTAGCTGTTGACACATGACTACATGGGGAAGTGGCCTCCTGTCCATGAGAAAAGGCATAAGCTGTGGAGACAGCAGCAGCTGCTGGCAAAGAGGGCAGCAGGGGAATGGTTGCCGAAGGAGCTGGCTGCGGCAATAAAGGAACATAATGGGCTGGTGGTGGTGGTGTTTCAGGAATGGTCTCATCCAATGGGGTTGCCGTGTTGATGGGAGTATAAAACGTTTTCCAATAAGGGCTATGCTCTCGCACTTCGGCACGAAGCCATTGTCCATAAGTAGAGCTGGCAATATGGGTCAAAAACCCATATTATGACCCATTTTTAGTTAAATGGGTCATATATGGGTCAAGTGAAAGTTAAATATGGGTCAAAAATGGGTCAAGTGAAGGTTAAATATGGGTCAGAAATGGGTCAAGTGAAAATTAAATATGGATAAGAAATGGGTCAATGAATGTAAAACATAAAAAGAAATAGTCTAAATGAGTTATAAGGGAACCCATTTTAAAGTTTAAACCCTTGGCTTTTTTAAATTTATAAAAAAGTTTTTTTAATAAAAAAATCGAAATTATAATTATTTTTCATATTTCAATTTTTTTCTTTTTTTCTTTTTATTTTTCTTTCTTTTTCTTCATTCCTTATCGGCCCGATAGGGCGACGGCTAGCAGCCGCCGGCCAATGACAGCCTCGCGACGCCGGCAAGCTCAAGCCTCGCCAAATCCGGCGAGGCTCATGCTTATCTTTTATTTGGAAAATCGATCCATCGATTCACATCTAACAAGAAAAATTAGAGCATGGGCAGCCTTTTCCACCATTCATTCAAGGGTTGATCTCAAAATCGACGGTGAACGACGTTGTCCGTGAAAATTTCCTTTTGTATCGCCGACGTACGCTGTAAGCCCGTAATTAGTCGTATAACAAATGGGTTTCGGATGCGTATTCAGATAAGAAAGACGTGTCCAATTACGGCCTCTACAAGAATCCACGAGGAAAGCACCGGGCGAAATTTGATTCCATCAGAACGCAACATCAGTTTCGTATCCTTGTTATGTGTGATTGGGAGGACCATCATAGTTAATCGAGATCCACTTAAAAATTATATTTAAAAAAATTTAAAAATCATTTTTTAAAATATTTTAAAAATAATTATAAAAAATTTTCATTAAATTTGTATTGCATAAAAATTGTTAAAAAATTTGTATTACATAAAAATGTTTCAACAATAAATAGGTTTTAGCAATACGGGTCGGGTCGGGTATGGGTCACTAGATTTACACTACAAGAATATTGGTCAAAACGGGTTAAATGGGTCAAATATGGGTCGACCCATTTTCGACCTGACCCATACCCAACCTGACCCACCCATTTGCCACCTCTAAGGTAAGTGTTGTGTTTCACCTAGGCTGTCTTCCTCATAAGGATGATCTTTGCAGGAGGTAACATAGTGCCCCAATCTCCCACATTGATAACAAAAATGTGACAACTTCTCGTACCTAAAGTCTAACCAGAAGGACCTGTGATTTAGCTGTATAAGTCTACTTGTCTGCAGGGGTTCCTTAAGGTTTATTTATATTCGAGCACGACCTGACCGCATTGAAAAAATATCTCTTGTATCTGCCCTTACTTCCAGCACTGTCCCAACATGCTTAACTGCCCTAGAAATGATCTGGTCAGTACACCATTCCAGGGGTAAACCAAACACTTGGACCCAAAAGGCGCACGTGGAGAAATTGTAACAATGCAGAGGGGTGTTAGGGATCCAAGCCTTGAAAACTACAAGGTTACCAGAAAATAGCCAAGGTCCACTGTTAAGAATTCTATTTCTATCAGTTTCTAACTTAAATTTAGCTGCATAGACACCATCTTCGCGCTGTGATATGTCGACCTGTTCCGTCTTCCATACCCTTTTCAAAGTGCTTTGGAACGCCTGAAAATTGATAGTAGAATTTGTAAAAACCTTACCGATAAGGGTTAACCTGCATTCCTCGAGTTTGGCAGGGGGAGGCGCATCGGTGAAGACCTCAATGTCTGGAGGCGAGCACAGATTGCTCAGGCATTGACACAGAGCAGCAATGCGTGAAGCGCCATCCTCATCTTCCCGTGCCATCGAGTCAGTGAGGTGGTGGAAGTCAGGCAAGGTGAAGAGCTAGGTAAGAAATGGCATAATCAGGCGGTGGGTATCGAAAGTGAGGGGCAATTGAGCTTGTATATGAGGGATCGGGAATGGAGAATGACGTGCAGGAAGCCACTGGACAAAATGGAAGATGAAATTCGAAGACACAACCAAGCCCAAGGTTCGTGGCGCTGAGACAGGACAGCGGATGAGAGAAATTAGGAAGGAGAGAGAACACCAGAATGGGTCGATAGTTGTTGCGAAAACAGAAGCAGGCCAAAGTAGAAAGAGCAAAGCCCCGATTGATGGGGAGGTATCGCCACGGAAGACGACAAGGCAAGAAAGCAGAAAATTCTAGGGTTTAAGCTACCACAAGGGTAGAGGAAACTCTTAAAAACGAGAGAAGTGGAAAAACCTCTGCGGCTGCATTAACGAAAATCCCTTCTTATAATCACTCGGAAAAAAACGAAGCATCCTATCAATAGGTGAAGTTTCCTAACACGGTTTAGAAGAATCCAGGCAACAGTACAGCTCATCATTCTTTTTCTCTCTCTCTCTCTCTCTCTCTCTACGATCAACAACCGTTTACTTGGACAAAAGCCCTCAACCTTTGCTTAGTATTTTGTGATTTAAAATGTGGGGCCAGATTGTCAATGCCCACCATACACGGGGTCAAGATCCAAAAAAAAAATGTTCATTCCTTTTTTATTCCTTTTTAAATTCCCCAACTACCAACGGAAGTAAATATCATGACGAGATTACGAGCACATCATCAATTTGGCCAAAAAATAGGGAAAACCAACAACAACAAAAAAACCGCAGACAAGAGTGCTTCAAACATATAATATTCACTTCTCAACTAATTTTATTTGAAGTGATTCATTTTTTTATTATATTCATTGCATATAACATTACAACGATCAATCATTGGAAAATGTAAAGGATTTTTTAGTAGATTGCTTAACAAGAGCCTTGATAACAAACGTCAACACATTGCTTTTAAAAAAAAATGCTTTTGCGGCACTTTGAATAGCTGTTAATTCTGACAAAAAAAAAATTGCTGTGAATTAAGGGGTTGAGAGTTTTTATAATCAACATTTCATCCATTCAATTATATGACTTCAACTCAAAGTAATTTGAGAGAACACCCACAGCCCTTTTTAAGAGTCGTATCCAATACGTGTGAGTGATGGAACCATTCCCATACACTTATTGAGGGAAAATTGTCCAATTATGCCCAATATGATATTAAATTTTAAATTACGTCATTTTGGCTCTAAACCTTTCAATTACGCTAATTTATTCATAAACATATTGATGATTTGTCAATTCAATTTTAAACATTTTAATAATTTGCCAATGTAGTCTTTGAGTGATGTTCGGCCAAGATTACCTCGAAATGATTATATTGACGACTCATTCAAAGGTTTCGACTAAATTGATATATAGTCAAAATGTTTATGACTAAATTAGCATGATTGAAAGGTTTAGGATCTAATTGGTTGCCGTACAATAGATTCAAAATTATATTTGATATAATCGAAATTTTTTAGACTTAAATTAGTTATTGTACCATAATTTTTTGATTTTTTGGACAATTATCCTCACTTATCGAGATTAATCGTACTCGCCAAATTTCGAGATGACCATCAATGAGAACGGGGAGAAATAAAGTTCTTCTGAAAACAACAATGATGCAGCTACACCGCGTCCAACCGCGTTGTGTCCCCAGATCCCGCCGCCCTCTATTCACTTCCCCACACGAAACTGCTGTCTCTCTCCACGACACCGCGTGCCATACAAAATTCCCATCCATATATAAACACCTTCCAACCACTGCTCATTCTCACAGATCATCCTTAAACATAGACAGCTTTCTGATCATTTTTGTACACATCCAGCTCAGCAAAATCTGCAAAGGCCCCATTTCATCAGTCATCTCACACCCTGCACACGCTCCTTTCATCTTCTCTCATTTATCCTTTTGCAGCTGCAAGACTTTCTCAAAGCAAACACTACTCAGCTAGAGAGTGAGAAAAGATGCCGAGGAAGACGTCCGGGGTTTCTCGCCGCGCATGGAACCTCCTGCGCATGGCACTGCTCTGGGCGAGGAAAGGCGGGGCGTTCAAGCTGCAGCTCCGCCTTGTGCCCAAGTTCCTCAAGACCATCGGCCAGGCGATGCCGCGCAGCCAGATCTGGTACAGGGAGCGCGAGCTCTCCTTTGACAAGACCCCGGATGTCCACGTGAAGATGCATCGCCCGGGGTCGATGCGGTTGCCCTTGCCGCACATACCGTGCATAAACCCCCACGTCGATTTTGACCCAGAGCTTGACGAGGACGACCGACTGTGCTATGGGTATGAAGCCGTGAGGCAGAGCTTCCTTGAAAACGGAGGCGAAGAGGGAACTCATTTCGATGAGGAGCAGGCGGAGGATGGAAGAGTGGAAATTGAGGAAGATCGAGGGATCGACACAAGAGCAGAGGAGTTCATAGCTAAATTCTATGGACAAATGAAGTTGCAAAGGCAAATTTCATACCTTCAGTACAATGAGATACTAAACCAAAGCGCGAGATAATCCTCATTCAGCATTTATGATTTTCGCACCACATTCCATCTTTGTCAATGTATTTTTGTAAAAGAGTCGCGGCACTTTGTAAATAGTGCAAAGTTCTTGAGTTTCATTAATTTTTTCCACAGCTTTGCTGACCGATTTCTTTGGTAAGAGACAACCAGACCACCTAAAATGTCCTAGCATATGATGCAAATAGAGATGAGAAGAACTTCAGAACAAAAATCATTCTGCATCAGCTAAGCAACTCTTT
This sequence comes from Eucalyptus marginata, assembly GCA_014182565.1. NCBI lineage: Eukaryota > Viridiplantae > Streptophyta > Magnoliopsida > Myrtales > Myrtaceae > Eucalyptus > Eucalyptus marginata. Next base: position 28,618,923 of record CM024589.1, read on the forward strand.
TGCAGGTTCGGTACATGATCTTTGGGTTCAAGCCCCAAGGCTGCAAATTCACCTCTAGCGCATGACGAAGGATCACGAAAAGCAGATCAAAATTCTGCTCGAGGATTAAAATTGCTTTGAAAAGATTTAGCAAAGCCAGAATTCCCATCCGACCCCAAAAAATCTAGAATTTCCTTAATCTTTTCACAAGTCAATCATGCACATCTTGTAGGGCAAAAAAGGGCCTTACATCGTTGGATTACTCATTCACTATAATACAACGATGAAAAAATACGACATATCTTAGAAGGGTACGGAATTGTTCTTAGCAATACCTCACCGACCTAGCAAGACTTGAGCTCGCCGGCATTGAGTGAGGTTGAGCTCGTTGATTTAGCAAGGTCGAGGCCTCACCAATTTGGCGAGATTTGAGCTCGTCGGCATCAAGAGAGCTCAAGCTCATTGCTTATCTGGCGAGGCCGAGACCTCGTCAACGTTTGGCAAGGCTCGAGCCTCACTGATTTGGGGAGGTTCAAGCTTGCCAGCGTCAGGTGAGCTCAATCTTGCCAATTTAGAGAGCCTTGAGCTTGCCTGTGGCCAGTCGCTGGCCATCATCATGGTCGGTGGCCAGCCTAAGAAGAAGAAAAGAGCAAGGGCTTCATGTTTAGGGTGTAGACTAGAAAGGGCTCCATCATGGGTGTGTGTTGAGTCTTTTGCTCTTATGATAATAAGAGAAAGTTTATTATAATCAAGCTTTCGAAATTCTACATGTACAATTCCATTTTAATTTCAGAAGTAAAACCAGCTATTTTGTTACGACAGAATGAGAGAAGTGGTCAATGTCATGCTCGAATAGGGACTTATCTTCATGGATTGCAGAGTCAAGATTAGATTTATCATGATAAAGAGAGATACTAGGTTGAGAAAAAAAATCATATTGAACCTATCCAAACCGAAGTGAAATGAACTGTTCCAGTTCTATCTATGAACTTGGTGGCATCCATCTTCAATTCACATAAATATTCCCGTATCTCCCCAAGTTTAAAGCCAATATCATTGCCACTCTTGATCCTTGCTGGTCAATAGCATCTTGACATGCCACTTGGTTCTCACCACTCAAGAAATAGCCCTCACCCATCTTACCATAACGGGGGCTTGAAAGGTCGGTATTTGTGCAGCATTTTGAGAAAAGTTGTTCATTAATAAGTGTCCTGGAAACATTTATTAACAAAATCCTTAGTAATAACAACAATTTTCCCTCTTTAAACGATTAATTTATCATTAAAAAAAAAACCAAAGAATGGCACTTTATGCACTTCTAGATCTTTTCAATTTTACATTGTCTATGGATTCATAATTATGAGCTGATGGAACGTCAGCATCTTAAGTGAGAATTCTACTCATAAGTGAGTTGTCGCCTATATGAAGAGGTGAAGGCATGAGTAGAAAATGTTAAATTTGCTCATTGATACCTGCCCTTCGTCAGATGCTTGGGGGTATTCAGTCTGATACTCGTGTAATTATGTCTCCCACATCCTGAATTGCTTGTAAACCACTTGATTTCCACAGAGGCGCAAACAACCAGAGCAAAGTTATGATACAAGCAGCTGTGACATGGAGGCCCAGTGTTAAATGAACGTACTATTTCTTTCACCAAATGGGCGTCTGCCCTTAGCACTTTTCCCTCTCAAAGTCAGAAAACTTGATTTGTTTGTATGAAGTCACCATGTGTTGTACGAGCTTCAAGAAAAATTATAGCTCTCTCTATCTCTCAATTTCTGGATGGTACTTCTAGGGAAAGATATCGAGCATCATAATATCAGAAATGATATGATGCTATCTCAGAAAGTCTTTTACCAACCGCAACCCGATAGGGATGGAGTTTATAAACACACTGTAATGCTTCATGACAATTTCCTTTTATCTTTTGTAGATATTCATCTTGATATGTGTATCTACTTATATGGGCATATTGTTCTCATACTGTCATTACAATATGTTTCGTGAAGGATGCAAGGCATTGTATCAATGTCCAAGGAATCAATGTGTATCATAAGAGTCCCCCACTCGAGGTTCGTGCTCTTTTGGGAGAAACAACTATTGCACTCCTCGAAATTCGTTGTGTAGACAATGTTGGATGCAAATTATGCAATCCCTTTGATCGCCATAACCAGAACAAGAACATGCATAATTAATAAGAAAGATTAACGCACCGTCTTGGGATCCATCGTTCTTGAAGCGGAAGCGGAAACACGATGTTCCACGCGCAAGTCCTTCTCCTCTATTGCCCTCCTTATCACTGGCTCAATGAGACGGCCCCCTCACCCCTTAGCGTTAGGTTAACGCCCCTTATGTGAGGATACGTGTGAATCGATTAGGGTTAGAGGAGAGACTTAGTACTATTTATAGAGTTTCCAGCTAGGCCCCCTCATTATGGGCCAGGCTCAACTCAGCCCACACTAGCCAACCCCATATTAAACTAATTAAGAAACCTTCTATCTCACCTTAGACCAAACCCCGTAAAACGGTAAACGTTAAACGGTAAATTACAATAACAATTAATGTAGTCCACATAAAGAAAACTCTTACATTCTCCCACTTGGACTATATTAATTGAAATCGTACTGTATGTGCGCACTTTGGTCTAGAGATAATTCTTAATAGTTAATCCTATCCCATAAAGTCTTAAACACCGAATCATGGTGGTAACTGCATGTATACACATATAGCCTTCCATGGTCACGAATGTTCTCAACTCTATTGATATGGATCCAATATGGTAGTGTGTCAAATGGACAACATCTCTCATAGAGAGATCTCATTTGTTAGTCACCATTCTCTTACTTTAAGCGTCACAAAAACTTGTGCCACTAGAGAATGTCTTTATGGTTCCATGAACCCACATATGTCTTGTCCTTATGGTTAACCTTTCTTTATATATAACAAGACATATGGACAAAGCTAATACCTTGAGACATTTTATTGAATGCAAAAGTTGACATATATATATCGAAATGTTACTAAATTGTAACAAATACAGATGTAAACTTTATTCAAAGAAAAATAAAACACAGCTCCCACTAAATGACAGCATCCCAAGATGCTCCTAAGCCCATGCTTATGACATGTCGCTCAAATACACATGGGCGTAGGCCTTTAGTTAGTGGATCTGCAACCATATCATCTGTAAAAATATGATCTACTGCAACGTCACCATTCTGCACCGATTCCTTTATAGTAAAAAATTTGACCTCCATGTGTTTAGACCCCTTGAGACTTCGTTGTTATTAATAAACAATACTGCATGAGTTATTGTCACAATGCAACTGTATGGGCCTATTCACAAAATCATAAACTGATAACTCCCTAATGAGGTTCCGGAGCCAAATAGCTTGAGTAGCAGCTGAAAAACATGCTACAAACTCCGCTTGCATGGTTGAAGAGGATATGGACTTCTGTTTCTCGCTTTTCCATGATACTGCACCTCCTGCCAACATAAATATGTGTCCAGTTGTTGACTTCTTATCATCTTGACAGCCAGCAAAATCTGCATCTGAATACCCTACTAGCTGCAAGTCCGGAACATGTACGTAAATCAACATATAATCTCTTGTTCTCTTCAAGTACCTTAAAACATTCTTGGCAGCAACCCAGTGATCATGTCCTGGATTAGGCGATATCCGCCTAGAAGACCATTTGCAAAAGCAATATCGGCCTAGTGCAAACTTGAGCATACATAATACTTCCAAGTACACTAGCATAAGGTACATCCTTCATTTGAGCTTTCTCAAAATCTGAATTAGGGCATTGTGAAAGACTCAATTTATCACCCTTAATAACAGGAGCAATTCCTGGTTTGCAATGATGCATATTGAATCTTTCTAAAATGCGATCAATATATGCCCTTTGAGACAAACTCAATGAACGGCGAGAGCGATCCCTATGGATCTCAACACCAAGAACAAAAGACGCTCACGAAGGTCTTTCATGTCAAAATTTTTCGATAACATCCGCTTTGTCTCATGCAATAAACCAATGTCACTACTAGCAAGCAAGATATCATCCACATAAAGTATGAGAAAAATATATTTCCTCCCACTGACCTTGGTGTATATACACTGATCTACTTTGTTCTCAATAAATCCAAATGAAGTAACAATGCTATGAAACTTCAAATACCACTGTCTAGAAGCTTGTTTAAGGCCATAAATAGACTTTTTCAATCTACAAACAAGCTTACCCGAATCATCCGCTGCAAAACCTTCAGCTGCACCATGTAAACCTTCTCAAGGTCTCCATTTAGAAAAGCAGTCTTAACATCCATCTGGTGTAACTCCATATCAAAATGAGCTACCAGTGCCAATATCACTCTAAAGGAATCTTTAGAAGAAACTGGAGAAAATGTTGCTTCATAATCTATTCCTTCTCTTTGAGTGAAACCCTTAGCTACTAATCTGGCTTTAAATTTTTCAATCTTCCCTTTAGAATCCCTTTTAGTCTTGTATACCCATTTGCAGCCAATAGGTTTACAACCTTCAGGCAATTCAACAAGCTCCCAAACACCATTGTGTTTCATAGATTGCATCTCATCATTCATCGCATCTAACCACAAATCGATTGAGGAGATGAGATGGCATCCGTATAAGTCACCGGATCGACAACACAACCAATATCATAATCATGCTCTCCAAGGTAGACTAGATAATCTGGTGGTATAGCAGAACGTCTTTCCCTAGTTGATCTTCTGAGAGGAGCTACTTCATCCTCATTCTAAATCTGAGGAGCTTGTGGAATTTCTTCATGAACTGCCTCAACAGTAGGGATCCCGGGCCACATCGGGCTCATTTTGTGGCGCAGATGCTCCATAATTGTCCGCACGGGATGAGACGGTGATCCAAGAATCCCCACCATCCTATCATCTTCAATAGTTCGAGAGCAACTACTATTTTCAGCTACGTCAAATTCTAGAAATTTTGCGCCCGAGACTCCACAATTCTTGTACCTCCATTAGGGTTATAAAACCGATACCCCTTTGAATGATCCGGGTAAGATACAAAGTAACATCGAGTAGTTTTGGAATCCAACTTACTCAATGTCGGATTGTATAACTTCACCTCTCAGGACATCCCCAAACTCTAAAGTGATTCAAGCTAGGCTTACGTCCAGTCCAAAACTCAAAAGGAGTTAATGGAACCGATTTAGTAGGAACACGATTTAGAATATAAAGGACTGTTTTCAAGGCTTCACCCCATAGAAAATTAGGTAAATTCGTCCTACTAATCATACCTCTCATCATGTCCATAAGAGTGCGATTCCGCCTTTCAGCCACACCATTTTGTTCAGGACTTCCGGGCATAGTAAACCGACCTATTATCCTGTAATCTTCTAAGTATTTAGCAAACGGCCCTTTGAGTTGTCCAAAGCATCACCGTGCCTACCAAAATACTCACCACCACGATCGATCGACAATCTTTATAACTTTTCCCAATTTGTTTCTCCACTTCAGTCCGAAAAATCTTGAATTTGTCAAGAGACTCGGACTTTTCTTTAATCAAGTATAAGTATCCATATCGGGAAAATCGTCAATAAATGTGATGAAATAAAAATTTCTGCACAAGGTAGCCGTGTACGGTCCACTAATATCGTGTGAATAACCTCCAACAAGTCGAACTTCGTACGGTGGATTTCTTCTTTATCTTTGTCATCTTACCTCTACAACAGTCCACGCAAGTCTCTAGATCACATTTAAGAGTAGGCAAGATGTTAGTCTTTATAAGCCTTTCTGCTCTTTCTTTAGAGATGTGACCAAGACGTTTATGCCGCAATGCATAAGACTGTTCCTTAGGTAGAGGCCTTTTGGAAACAACATTTTCAGCTGAATAAGCAACGTACATGTCGTTGGGAAATAAGCTCAATCGATACAATGCATTGGATAAAGTGCAACACCCAATCTTCTTTGAATCATAAAACATGGAAATGGTATTACTCTTTATCTCAAATGAGTATCCACACATGTCCAAACAAGACACGGAAACTAAATTCCGCCTAAAAGAAGGTACGTAAAAAGTGTTTTTAAGCATCATCCTAAAACCAGAATCTAAAATCAAAAGGACATCTCCCACGAACTCGACGTCAACTCCAATGTTGTTTCCCACAAGTAAGCTTTAATTCATCCTGATTTGGCGTCCTTCGGTTTATGAACCCCTGTATGGTAAACGCAACATGATTAGTTGCACCACTATCTAGCCATCAAGAATTGGTTAGGGTTTCAGATAGATTGGATTCACAAACAAACGCCAAAGAATTATTACCTTTAGGCTCATTCTTAGTTCTCTTGGACAACCAAACCTTAAACTTATTGCAACGTTTCTTCACGTGTCCTCTCTCTTTACAAAAATGGCAAAGAACACCATTGTTCTTGCTGAATGCTCTCTTAGGACCCAGAGTGTTAGATGGACCTGCACCATCAGAATTTCCTTTGTTGTTGGAAGGACCAGCAGCTTCTTAATTGCCTTTGTGGGTATAGTTCTTCAACTTCTTACCCTTGTCACTAGCGTAACTTGAAGCATAAAGAGCAATGTGCCATTTATCTTTCTTCAATTTCTCTTCCTCTACCACCAACCTAGCAATTAGGTCATTAACAGACCAGGTTTCATCTTGGGAACTATAATTGGTCTTGATAATCCCAAAATCGGGAGGAAGAGTATTTAGAGCTTGATGGATGATACAAGCAGTAGGAATTTCAACATTGAGAGCCTGAAGCTTTGTCTGCAAATCAACCATCCTCATAACATAATCTCTAACTCCACCAGAACTATCATACTTCATTGTAAAAAGTGCTTGTAGATGTGTCCCTATCTCAGCATTAGGCGACACACGGTTTCTAGCCATCAAAGCTTCCATCATTTGCCTTGCATTGCAGTTTGCAGGCAAACCACTTTTGAAGTGTTCCTGAATAGAACGCTTCATGAACAGCGAGCAAATTCTATTGCTCTTTTCCCATGCAACAAAATTTGCTTTCTGAGCCTCTGTACTCTCAGCAGTCAGATCTGCTGGCCGATCAGCAGTAAGAGCCATATGAACATCTGCCATTTCCATAGCAAACAGAAAATCCTCTCTCCATTTCTTAAAATTCGAACCAAAGAAGAACCTCAATAGTGACGGAGTTACCAATTACAGAAAAAGTGACTGAAAAAACAAGCAATGTATATAATTAGCATCATGTGAGCAATGTGTAACTTGACGCACAAGTACACATCCGAGAGTTACATGCAAAATCACATAATCACCTTTGGGCAAAATACATGACAAGTTGTAAATTCCCCACATGATAGCGGTTATAAGAATATATTCCAATTTTCGTGAATTCATCACCTTTGGGCATATGAACCACTAGGATCGGCCACTCCTCCACCACATAATCATGTATCCCTCCATGAACTAATACATAATCACCCCCTTTGGGAGTATGACTACACATTAGACCAGAGACATCCCAATCATTATACGAGACCGAAATTTCTCAAATCTAATTAAGTGTGCCACTTTGGCGGTCACAACTCAATTGAATTATTGAAACTCTCTCATACCGGGGATATAAAATTCACATCTCACATAAACCATACATATGTGATTTTAATTTTAGTGACAGGGCAATAAATCACTAAAATCACATATCATGCTAATCACATTGCTTCATTCATTAATAAAAATAAATAAAAATAAACTTTATTGTATATTATTAATGAATAACACTCATAAAATTCATGTGATAACATACCAGCAACCCAGCACCTGTATTTCCACAATCACAGAAAAAATACAAGAAAAATACACTAAAAAAACACGTATTTAGGGTTCCGTATGTATTTTCACATCCATAAAATTATCAAAAATGTAAAATAAATATACCACGACGTAGGAAATTACCATACGAGTCGAACGCCGCAAGCCACGCGCGAAACGGAGCACCCACGCGCCCGCACGCGCCGCCTAAGTGCGCGGCGCGTGGAGCCCACGTGCGGGCGTCAAAACCTGGTCAAACCGGTCCGACCGGTTGACCAGTCCGGTCAACGGTTGACCGGGTCGGGTCGGGTCAACGGGTCGGTCGGGTCCTGGGTCGGGTCGGGTCGGTCGCCATCCGGGTCGGGTCGGGTCCCATTGCTGACGTCAGCAGGTCGGATCGAATCCGAGCCGCCGACGCCGGCGGTCGCGTGCGCCGCACGCGCGAGCAGCGCCCGCGCGTGGGGGCGCGTGAGGTTGTGTGAACGCGCGTGGGCGCGCGTCTTCAACGCCCGGTGGCGCGTGGCCGCGCGTGGGGGCGCGTGAGGTTGTGTGAACGCGCGTGGGCGCGCGTCTTCAACGCCCGGTGGCGCGTGGCCGCGCGTGGGGGCGCGTGGGGCCTCCCCCGGCTACGCGCCGCCCACGGTCTTGCTCGCCTCGTCGAGCCCAGTCTGAATATATGATTTAATTTTACTTTTACTGTATTTAAAAATCTCGAAAATCACAAATTAGGGCAAAATTCTATGCGTTCGAGTTCTAGGGTTATGGAGGCTCTGATACCACATGTTGGATGCAAATTATGCAATCCCTTTGATCGCCATAACAAAAACAAGAACATGCATAATTAATAAGAAAGATTAACGCACCTGTCTTGGGATCCATCGTTCTTGAAGCGGAAGTGAAAACACGATGTTCCACGCGCAAGTCCTTCTCCTCTATTGCCCTCCTTATCACTGGCTCAATGAGACGGCCCCCTCACCCCTTAGCGTTAGGTTAACGCCCCTTATGTGAGGATACGTGTGAATCGATTAGGGTTAGAGGAGAGACTTAGCGCTATTTATAGAGTTTCCAGCTAGGCCCCCTCATTATGGGCCAGGCTCAACTCGGCCCACACTAGCCAGCCCCATATTAAACTAATTAAGAAACCTTCTATCTCACCTTAGACCAAACCCCGTAAAACGGTAAATGTTAAACGGTAAATTACAATATCAATTAATGTAGTCCACATAAAGAAAACTCTTACAGACAATGCTAATTTTAAGAGTTCTATTGCCACTTTACCATCTAAACAACAGTCCCCAACTGTTTTGACTAAATGACACCTTGACGTCCCCGTTCATGGTGTGCTTGTCTTATAAGGGGTCGATAATTTCTTTCTGTGGTCCTCTTGCTTTGTGTACGTTGTTTGGACGTTTGAACTTCTTTCGAGGTTTGAGGTTCTTGTGTTCCTTGCTCGGTGATGGCCTCCTTAATCATCATTGTTGGAATCTCAGTTTTTTACCCGATAAAATTGTGCGATTCAAGAATCCAAATAGCAAGATTGAACCCAGTTGCTTGGATCTTTTGGGACAGTAATCTTCCTGCTCTTGTATGTTGGCTCCTTAACTCTTTCTGCTGCAGCAATGCCTCTGCTCTATTTGTTCTCTTTTCGTTTGTTTGGCAGTATAACATGGTTTCTCGTTATTTCCTTTGTTAAATTGTTATGAGGATTCTTGAGGGCTTTGATTTCTCCCCTTATATATAGATGGAATGAAAAAAAAAAAAGACCTCATCCATTCTTTCGGCTAAGAGGCTTTGGAATCTCACCGGAAGTGGTGGTCGTGGAGTTATAGGTTTTTCTTTGGCTCTAATATCCAAATTTTTAGGGTGCACATGATAATTATTTTATCTTTTTAGTTTTATATTTTTCTAATCTCAGGAATAGGTTTGGAATAGAAATCCGTTAGTAATGCAAATTTATTTTTCTATTCCTTGAATAAATTTTTACTCCAAAAATAGGTTTGGAATAAAAATTAGAAGTAATTTTTTTTTCTTTTATATTCTCGGACAAAAATAAGAAATAAAAACAGTTTTCATCATTCACCCTTATACTAACTAGCCGGCCATTGGTCGCCCACCACCAATCATTTGCCACATTCGTCGGTCGCTCACTGCCAATCGTCCGCCACCCATTGGCCGCCTCTTGTCGTCGATTGCTAGGAAGGGAGAAATTTTATGTCAATATCAAATAAATTTCCATTCGGGAATATAAATTTTACATCATTATTAAACACATCATTTGTTAAGAAACTCATCTAAAAATATAATTAGAAAATTAATTTCTAACTACGAATTTATTTCTGGAATGGAATGGTTATCCTTCGCATCATTACTATACGAAATGTGTTATTGAAATGTGTTTCTGCTCTGGACCAGGCGTTTTCAAAGCTAATTTTGTTGAACCACCTCATGATAAGCAAGGGTTTGAACGAGAGTGCTCGCAAGACTCGAGACACGACTGATTTAAATGCAGAAGAACTATTGTTATATTTTTCTCCATTGCCATCATCATGTTTCTCCTCATTAGAATTACTTGTTAACAATTCTCTTTGCCGATTTTCCTGGATGGAAAACTCTAATCGAATTGGCTATGCTTCATCAGGCAGCAAGAAACTCCCTAGTGAGTTGGTAGGAGGTAGATATCTCATTCATGTCATTTTGCTTTCCTTGTCTTTCTTTCAGCTGTGGGTTTCATTAATAATGGTTTTCGTAAGAACATATTCATGATTCAAGATTAGGATCATATCTTGACAAGAATGTTCATCCTGGAAGGCATATGGCACCGAGCAGTAACCCGACCACTCTACGAAGTTCAGACGAGTTTGTTATGAAATCTCACGTCGATTCCATAAAAATAACGCTCGCAAACAATTCACCAGGCAGAATATAATAATAAAATAACAGAATCAGAAGAACACGCCAGCAAATTTGTTATCGAAGTTCACCCAAACTTGGGCTACGTCTCCGCGTAGAGGCACTCTGCGAATCCACTAGATTTCGGAAAAAATTGGAATACAACGATGATCTTCTCTCAAGATCAGGGCACAAAGAAATTGAGAACCCTCATCAAGAAAAAACTCACTTTTTTCTTCTCTCTTTTTCTTGCCTTCCTATTTTCTTTTTCAGCGTCTTGACGACCAGCGTCTTGCAATCACTAATATAAAGACATCACTTTTAACCTAAAAGGAAATCTGATAGAAAAGACAAAAAAGCCCCTAAAAACAAATATTTGGCTTCATCTATAACAATCTTCCACTTGAAGACAAATATACCCAAGCATCAAGCAACTTTGTATCCATCTTCTTCAAAAATAGTAGTTGAAAAACTTGTGCCTCTCGCGATACTCCTCATCAATCAACATGGAGTAATACCAATGGTAGTAGTACAGAAAATATGCTTCTCTCTATCTACTACCTTGGTCATCATGTCAGCTAGATTCTTCGAGCCATCAATCTTCTGTAGCTTCAACTCATTATCTTTCAATGCTGACCTGATAAAGTGATAACGCTTCTTGATATGTCTAGTCCTTGAGTGATAAGCTACATTCTTTGCTAAGTGCACTGCACTTTGACTATCACTCCACAGTGTATTGACTGGTTGTTTTCGATGTAACTCCTCCATGTAATCTTGTAACCACATGATTTCCTTGGAGGCTTCTATGATCACCACGTATTCTACCTCTGTCGTCGATAAAGCCACTACTTTTTGTAGTTGAGATACCCAACTCACTGCTGTACCTGCAATTGTAAAGACATATCCAGTGGTACTCTTACCACTATCTCGATCACCCGAATGATCTGCGTCTACATAACCCTGCAACTTTAGAGATGTACCACCATAACAAAGTGAGTAATTGGAAGTATCTACTAGATATCTCAATATCCATTCACTGCATTCTAATGCTCTTTGCCTGGGTTCTGTATATATCGACTTACAACTCCCACTGCTTGTGTAATGTCTGGTCTCGTGCTCACCATGGCATACATCAAATTCCCCACCGCTAATGCATATGGAACTACCGCGATGTCATCTTTCAAAGCCTGAGCGCTTGGACACATATATCCTTGGAAATTTTGAAGTGACTTGCTAGAGGAGTTGCAACCGGTTTTGCCTTGTCCATGTTAAATCTCTTTAACACCTTGTTCACATAGTCTTCTTGCGACAACCATAATTTTTATTTTTCCTATCCCTGATGATTTTCATGCCTAAAATATTCTTGGCCTCTCCCAAGTCTTTCATAACAAACTGTGATGATAACATCTTCTTCACTTCTATGATTCTCTTCATATTGGAACTAGCCACTAGCATGTCATCCACATATAAAGAGAGATACACAATGTCACCATCATCATACTTGCGAAAATAAACACAGTGATCAAACTCACAGTGTGCAAATCCTTTTTTCTTACATGAAACCATCAAATTTTAGGTACCATTGCCGCAGAGCTTGTTTCAAGCCATACAAGCTTTTCTTCAAGCGACATACCATGTGCTCCTTACCTTTGACTTCAAAACCTTTAGGTTGTGCCATGTATAGTTCTTCATCTAAGTCACCATCTAACTGCTCAAGATGAAGATCCTCCACTGCAACTATACTCAGCAGAACTCTAATTGATGTCATTTTCACTACAGGTGAAAATATCTCAAAGTAGTCAATCCCTTCTTTTTGAGAAAAGCCCTTGACTACAAGTCTCGCCTTGTATCTAATACTACCATCTGCTTCATTCTTAATCCTGTACACCCATTTGTTTAATAAAGCTTTTTTACCTGTGGGCAACTTGGTCAACTCCCAAGTTTTGTTCTGAAGTAACGAGCTCATCTCGTCTTTCATAGCACACTCCCACTGCAAGTGAGACGTGTCTACCTTTGCCTCATTGTAAGTCTCTAGTTCTCCTGAATCTGTATATAAGACATGGCTTAGAACAGTATTAGCTAATGGATCAAAAATTACCTTTGGCTTTCTCACACGTGTAGACCTCCTCAAGACAGGTACTTCAGGGTTGTTAGTCTGCTTTGAATCACTGCATTCCTCTTGAACTACCTCTTCACTGATAATAGGCTCATCTTGAACCTCTCTTTCAAGTGCACTTTGATCTACTGGAAACATCTTCATGGGCATTGTGTCTAATTCAACATATTCTGGTTGTACTACCTTCTCATGCTCTGTCTGACGATCCTTGTACATCTTTTCTTCATGGAATACCACATTCCGACTGTGGATGACTTTGTTAGTCTCATAATCCCAAAGCCTATAGCCATACTCATCGCCACCGTATCCGATAAAGACGCACTTCTGGGACTTAGCATCAAGCTTTTTCCTATCCTCCCTGTCAATCAAAGCATATGCAATACAACCAAACACCTTTAAATATGAATAATTAATCTTTTTACCTAACCACCGCTCTTGTGGTATTTCTCCATTCAACGCACTAGATGGACTTTTGTTGATAAGATAAACAGTTGAATCAACTATGGCAGCCCATAAGTGTAATGGGAGACCCGCGTGTAGTCTCATGCATCTCGCACGTTCTAGAATAGTCATGTTCATCCTTTCAGCTACACCGTTCTCTTGAGGAGTTCTAGGAACAATCTTTAACCCGTGTATGCCTTCTCGACTCAAATAATCTGCAAATTCTTTACTTGTGTATTCACCACCATTATCAGACTTCAGAGCTTTAATTTGATAACCTGTTTCTTTTTCTACCATGGTCTTCCACATTCTGAACATCACGAATACTTCTGATTTTTCTTTAAGAGCATAGACCCAAGTCTTCCTTGTTGCATCATCAATGAAGGTGACAAAATATCTCTTACCGCCATAAGAGAGTTCCCGAGCGGTGTCCCCATACATCAATATGAACCAACTCTAGCTTCTGGCCTTTATTTTGTCGTTCATTCAATTGAAAACTAACAGCCTTCTGTTTTCCATAAATGCAACTCTCACAAAAATCTAACTCAACTTTTTGCAAACCTAGGAGTAATTTTCTTGAGTGTAACTGCTTTACACATTTTTCACCAAGATGTCCTAAACGATAATGCCAAAGAGTAGATAAATTACCTATAGCCATTGTAGTTGCAACCATATCATTGATATTGTCTCATTGGAGAAGGTAAAGTGTACCCATACGTTTTCCCTTGGCTACTACTCTTACCCCTAATGTTATCTTCCACTCTCCGCAGCCAAAGGTTATTACCAAACCTTCTTGGTCAAGTTTACTAGTTGAAATCAGATTTTTCTTTAATTCCGGAATATGCCTAGTTTCACCTGAGATGTTCACAGTCACGGTTCCTTTCCCAACAATGGGACACATGTGGCCGTTTCCCACAACCACTTGTCCGAAATCTCCACTGGCATAATCATCAAATATGTCTTTTTGCGAGGTGCAATGAAAAGAAGCACCAGAATCAATAAACCATTTATCTGTTGTCAAGTCAAACCTTGTAGACAAACACAAGTTATCTAGCAAAGATTTATTGCCAACCACATTAGCATCTTGATCCTCATCTTGCTGCTTCTTTTTGTAGGCTTCACATTGAAACCTCCGGTGTCCAGTTTTGTGACAAAACCAACACTCATCTTTTGCAACCTGTCTCTGACCCCTTGATAGTGATCTCGCCACGCCCACTGAATTTTCCTCTACTTTTACTTCTTCCACGGTTCTCTCCACCGCGAGTGCCGTTGAAGATGTAGATGCAGAAAAATTATCTCCACCCGAGACTTTCCTTCGCATCTCTTCATCCATGATACTACTCACAGCATCATCAAGAGTTAAATCATCCTTCATAGTGCTCGAAATTCCCGCACCGCAAGATCGTAGCTAGCTCGGAAGAGAACATAAAAATAATAAAGCTTGAAGCTTCATATCTAAATTTATGCCTCGCAGATTCCAATTGACTCGTGACTTGCGTGAAACTATTAATATGCTCGCCACGAACCTCTATCGATAACTTCATATTAACCAGTTTCTTCAGCAAAAATACCTGATTTGATGTGGACGGCTTTTCATAAATATTCGTTAGAATATCCATGGCTTCTTTTGCAGTTTTTGCTTTCGCGATGTGGTACCCTGTCTTTTTCGTCAACCCTAGATGAATCGCACCTAATGCCTTTCGATCAAGAATTTTCCATCCGGCTTCTGCTGTCGGATCCACTTCTGTCATCTCGGGTTTCCAACCCTCAAGTGGTGCATAGAGATCTTTTTGATAAAGATAATCCTAGATTTGTAGTTTCCACCATCCGAAATCCTCCCCATCGAACTTATCGATTCTAATTTTATCTTCTGCCATCCTGTTTGCTTTCAATCGAACGTCACCGAAAAACCCTCAATGTTCTCGATTAGCCAACCCAGGCTCTGATACCAGTTGTTACAAAATTGCATGTCGATTCCAGAAAAATAACGCTCGCAAACAATTCACCAAGCAAAATATAATAATAAAATAACAGAATCAGAAGAACACGCCAGCAAATTTGTTATCGAAGTTCACCCAAACTTGGGCTACATCTCCGCGTAGAGGCACTCTGCGAATCCACTAGACTTCGGAAAAAGTTGGAATACAACGATGATTTTCTCTCAAGATCAGGGCACAAAGAAATTGAGAACCCTCATCAAGAAAAAACTCACTTTTTTCTTCTCTCTTTTTCTTGCCTTTCTATTTTCTTTTTCAGCGTCTTGACGGCCAACATCTTGCCATCGCTAATATAAAGATATCACTTTTAACCTAAAAGGAAATCTGATAATAAAGACAAAAAAGCCCCTAAAAACAAATATTTGGCTTCATCTATAACAGAGTTCTCTTCACGCCCTAATGATGGAAGGTGTACCTCTTTTGGAGGAAAAACGGGGATGACCAGCCGTTTTGATGACCAACCGTTTTGAATCAGGAAGAACTTCAAATTTGTGAGAATCGTCTCGGATGTGTCACTTCACCCACCTGATACAAAACAGCGGTAATCACAAATCTTTTGTAATGGATGGAGTCCAGATCTCTTCATCGCTTGCATGCTTGGGTGAGGACTCCGACCTTAACTATGATTTCGGTGGAAAAATTAATGGGTTGAGCACGGTAGCTCCTCCACAGCTAATTCCGTAATTTGCATTTCTTCACTCGGATGGTCCTATGTATGTCAATTTGGATGGCACGAGGTGTAATCTATGATTATTAATGCACGAAGGTTTCTCAGCTTCTTTGGTATCACAATATTTAAATAATAAATTACGCATGCATGTAATAACTGAAACTTTTAGAATAATTAATAACAATCCCATAAAATCTCACATGATATTAAAACTGTAGGTCTTAAATTCGACTTTTTCCAAGTCCTAGGGAAGACAATTGACAATTAGCATATAATGATTCTATAGGAGATAGATCGGAGGGAAAATAGTGGCAGGCGGCATTCTATCCAACGTCGATTTCCCATGGCGTCATCGCGCCAGTTAATTACCCTAACCCTTTCACTTTAAATATCAAGCCACTAGCTCATTTGGAGGCTTATGATCATTTGCACTTCCATTTCATCTATACTTGGGCACTACTAAATTTCCGCATTTTCGATTCTGGGATTTCCGCCGTTGAACCATGAAAAACTCTCCACGCAATTCACTGCTCTTAGCGGCTCGATACTCTCACCTGCCACCTGAAATTCGAACCGATTGAAATTACCTTTTCCTCCTCTTGCTGCATCCCAACTTCATCACGTTTTCGGTGCTAGTGTTGTACATCCCTGACCCTTCCGCATGAGTATGGCATCATGAGAGCAAACCTTCCAAACACACTATAGAGAAACAGTGTTTGGCTTCTTTGTTTTAGTTAAGGAGCACTACTGGCGTTCATCCATAAGGCAATAAAAGGGGAATCTTTCCAGGATAAAAAATTATAGAAGCCCTCAATCTTGGGCTTGAATCAAATAGAGGTTGGTTCCCAAAAGAAATGGTTTAGCTTCAACTAGTGAATTAGGGTGCTTTTGGTAATATTGCTCTTCCCGAGATAAGTTTCTTTTCAGAACTATTTCCTAACATAATTTCTGAGTAAATGAACATGTTTGAACGTGAATGATAACCATTCTAGTCTGAAATTGATTTTGAAACAGAAATAAATTTTTCCATCTTTATATTTATATCATTGGATGAGTTTCAAGAAAAAATATGTGTTTGATAATGACACAAAATTAATATTCATAAAATAGAAATTCGTTTGATGACGACATAAAATATCTCCCTCCCAAGTGGCGGTGGATGGCGAGGGGCGACCGATGGCGACCGATGGCAGGTGGCAGGAGGCAAATAGTGGCAAGGATTGGTAGGGGGTAGCCGATGGCAAGCAGCAACGACGGATGGTGGGCGGTAGCAGTGAAGACAAGCGATAAGAAGAGTTTTTATTTCCATTTATATTCCAAAAATAAAGAAGGGAAAAATTTTTACTTATCATTTTTATTCTAAACCTATTTCTAAATTAAAAACTTGTTCTAGAAATAGAAATATAAAATTGTGTTACCAAACATATTTCTGTTCTAGAAACAAGTTTGAAACAAAAAAATAGTTCGAAATAGAAATAAAATGATTATTATGGGCACCCTTAATAACTATACAACATTTCTATTCTCGGAATAGAAAAAGAATAGGATTTCGTTCGATTCAACTTATATATATATATATATATATATATATATATATATATATATATATATATTTTGTAACATAAAATTTCTTTAAATTTTTTAATAATTTTTAAAGATTTTTTTTTTTTTTTTTTTGGTTTTTTCTTCTCTCTTTTCTTCTTCCTCTAGCTAGTCGCCAAGTGGCAAAGGCGAGGGCCAACAATGACAATTGACCGTGGCCGATGGCCGGAGCCAACGGCAACTAACAAAGTGGCCTATGGACTAGTTAGAAGAGGGAAGAAGAAGAAAAGAAAGAAAATGACTTATTCCAAAAATTATTCCCGAGAATAAAAAGTAACATTTTTTCTATTTCTTGTTCTTATTTCAAATATATTCCTTGACAACTTTTGTGAAATAGAAAAATTAACTAACATTACCAAATTGATTTTTTTTTTTAATTTTGGAAATTAAAGAACAGAAAAATAGGAACATAGGAATGTTACCCAACGGAGCCTTAGATTTATTTTAAAATTCTTGATTAATTTAAAGGTGACAAGACAACTAGCAAATGTGCATTGCAGCCCTTTTCTTAATTCTTCTTTTTTTTTTTTTTGGCTTGGATTCAATTAAATATTATAATGACTTCCTGGTTGCCCACGAACTACCATGAGATTTGGGCCAAACTAGCGATTTTAGCCGAGTTCAATTTGCGTTGTCGTCTATACTCTCGCTTTGTCGAGCTCTCTCTACCGCTCTTGGTAGTTCTCTAAACCCCCAATCCTTGTTTCATTCCTTTTACATTCCACCGATTCTCCTTTCTCCGTTGGCATTTTCATGGCTTTCCTGTGATTGAACCCTAATATTAGGTGGCAACTTTCAACCTTTCACTCGATATCCTTGTTTTCGCCCAACTTTTCTTCCACCTTCGACAACCTTTAAATCTTTACTGGAATCCCTGTTTCGTTCACCAATTATTACATCATCGGCTTGCAATTGGATGGGTTTCACTCTGTTGGACTTCCATGACAGACGGGAACATTCAATTCTCCACCGATTCTCCTTGGTTCATTTCTGCATGCCTCCAATTTGCCTTCTTTAGTCACTGAAGAGGTGGACTTGTTGTTAGTCGAGGGTGCACGTTTATAGTTTTGTATACTTCCGCATCCTGTTGTGGGTATTAGCTTTCTAAAGTTTGGGTACTCTTGATTTTTGTCTCGCTTTTATCCCGGATGGCTTCGGACGACCCCCCCTCCCCGATACCTCACGCCTGGCTGCTCTTTGTTCTAGCTTGGGACGCCTTACCACTAAACAGCAAATTGAAGACTGGGATGATAATCCTTCGCTTGAAACAATAGAAGAATGTAGGTTAGCCCTTATTGGTAAAGTCCTATCCAATCCATCCATTAACTTTCAAGCTTTCCAAACCACACTGAAAAAGCTTGCGACCGACTTAGTGGACATATCACAGCGTGAGGCGGGGATATTTGTCGCAAAATTCCAATCCCAAGCTGAGAAACAAAGAATACTTGAAGGGGGCCCTT
This sequence comes from Eucalyptus marginata, assembly GCA_014182565.1. Classification (NCBI taxonomy): domain Eukaryota; kingdom Viridiplantae; phylum Streptophyta; class Magnoliopsida; order Myrtales; family Myrtaceae; genus Eucalyptus; species Eucalyptus marginata. Next base: position 28,637,862 of record CM024589.1, read on the forward strand.
GGCTATTTTCGGGTCATTTAGTTATCCTTAAATCCTGGATTCCGAATACACCATTCCATTGTTACGACTTTTCTACTTGTGCCTTTTGGATTCAAGTGATTGGCCTACCTTTAGAATGGTGTTCCGAGCGTATGTTTAGGAAGGCGGTGCAGCATATTGGTAAGATAATAGAGGTGAAGGTGAATTCTAAGGAAGGTGCATCATCTAGAGTAGGTCGAGTAAGAGTTGAAGTCAACTTGGACAAACCTCTCATAACAGGAAAGTTGGTTAGGATTAATGGCCAACCTTTTTGGCTTGATTTCCGTTATGAACGTCTCTCGCACTTTTGCTACTCCTGTGGCAAACTTGGGCATTACGTGATGAACTGCAAAGACATTGCCTATAATGAAGCTATGCATGAAGGTAGAGAGAAAATGGCATATGGTCAGTGGCTCCGAGCTGAAGTCAAGGAAAATAGTCCATATTGTCACATTTTTAATACTCCATAGGACAAGTCAGCGCAAGGTGAAGAAGTTGTACCTGAAACTCCGCCTGTACAGCTACCGAATGTTCCCTTATTGCCCCCAACATCTATAATTCCAACAGACGGTACATCCAATGATGTTCATAGCTACCGGGAACCCACAGTCATACCTGCGCAGCAGCTACATAAGCCCTTAGCTGAGCATCATACAACAATTATCCCTGTAGACAACAAGTTGAAAGGAGTTCAGTCTGAACCTACAACAAATATCCCTGCAGACAACAAGTTGAAAGGAGTTCAGTCTGAACCTATGGAGATCTATGTACCAAAGAAGATGAAGAATACCAGGCCGAAACCTACTTTAGGTTCAGCCAAAAAATAGCGAAGATACAACCCTTATGACACAAGGAGTCTACTCTTAACGGATCATACGGATTCAAATCTCATGGAAACCCCCGTTTTCCTAGCAGACGAAGCTGGTGTTCGGGCATTGGTGGTTGGCCCAAAATAGCCACCAGCAGACAAATGAAGCTATTATGTTGGAACTGTCAGGGTTTGGGCAATCCCCTGACAATTCAAGCTCTCAAGGCCATGACGGCTAAAGAAAAGCCCGATGTTGTGTTTATAATGGAAACAAAGCAACCTGAAGTTAGGCTTCAACTCATTCAACGTAGTTTAAAGTTCCCGAATTCCCATATTATAAATCCCAATGGTTTTGCTGGTGGTTTAGCTCTGTTCTGGAATGATATGGTTCCTCTACAGGTCCTTAGCTCTACGCCACACCTACTTCATCTTAAGGGTCGTGAAGGGCGGGGAGGTCGACTTATATGTATTACTTTTGTTCACGCGCCAACTGATTTTCAATAGCGGCAACTTGTATGGGATGAACTACGACAAATACATTTGCACAACAACTTACCTTGGATATGTGCTGGCGATTTTAATGAGATTCTTTATCCTTGGGAAAAGGTAGGTAAATGCCCTCCTAATCAGTCTAGAATGCTGTCCTTTAGAGCTATTTTTAATAATTGTGAGTTTTCTGAGGTAGAGAGTAATGGATGTAGGTTTACATGGATGAACAATAGATAGGGGGAGGAGTTGGCGAAGGAGAAATCGGATCGGGTGTTATGTACTATGGACTGGCATCTCTTATTTCCTGGTGCATAAGTTTATGTGTTTCCAACTGTGGGATCTGACCACAGTCCTCTTCTAATCAACACTTCGGCATCTTATCAGAAGACAAGGAAACCATTTCTTTATGAGAGCTACTGGAATGAGGATGAGGAATGCAATCAAGTTATCCCTCGGGCTTGGAATTCATCTAAGGATTTTTCTTACTAACGTTAGGCGTGTTACAATAGCTTTAACTGCATGGGGTAGGAAAAAGTTTTCCAATAGACATGAAAAGGTGTTGAGTTTACAGAATCAGTTACAGAATCTGATGAATCAGCCAAATCTTACTTATGACAGGGTAGAGGCATCTAAAATTAGAGAGGAACTCTGTCGAACTTGGACACAAGAAGAACAATACTGGGCTTTAAGATCTAGAATTCAATGGCTGAATTGGGGCGACAAAAATACACGTTTCTTCCATGCCTCAACTATTCAGAGAAGGCAGCGCAACCGAATTACCATGTTGCGTACATATGATCAGCATTGGATTCGTGATCACCATGCTCTTAAAGACATGACGACCACTTATTTTGCACGGTTATATACAACGGCTGGTTTTCGGCACTATGCACCTTTACTTGATCAATGTGACCAACTGGTAACCTCTGAAATGAATGACCAGCTGATTGCTTCTGTCACGATGGAAGAGGTTCGGCAAGCAACTTTCTAGATGGGTACTACCAAGGCACCAGGGCCTGATGGTTTGAACGGCCTATTTTATCAAACACACTGGGACATTGTTAAAGAAGAGACCTTTTTCATCTAGTTCAGAATTTCTTAATGTCGGGGGTACTGCCTAATGGGATTAATCACACTATTATCACGCTTATTCCTAAGACCCCTCAACCAGAGCAGCTTGAGCAATATCGCCCAATCAGCCTATGCAATTGTGCATACAAAGTCATTTCTAAGGTACTTGCTAACCGACTCAAACCGTGGTTGCATATTCTAATTTCTAAAGAGCAGTCGGCTTTTGTAAAGGGCCAACAGATACAGGATAATATTTTGATTGTCCAAGAGGTTCTTCATCAGTTTAGATCGCGAAAGAGGCAATGCAAATTCAGTGCAATTCTCAAAACGAACATGATAGAGGCGTATGACCGTGTGGAATGGGATTTCCTACAAGATTATCTTCTGAAATTGGGTTTCCATCAATGATGGGCCCGTTGGATTATGTAGTGTATTACCACGGTCGCCTACAACATTATGTTTAATGGGGAGCAGTTGCCTTTTTTTTATCCCTCTCGTGGCCCCCGTCAGGGTGATCCTCTATCGCCTTATATTTTTATCCTACTAGCTAATATTTTATCGACTCTTATTACACAAGTAGTTAGTATCAGACATCTTAAAGGCATCCGTTTAATAGATGGTGTCCTACCCTGTCTCATCTCTTTTTTGTTGATGACGCAATATTTTTCCTCCATGGTTGTGTTCAAGAATGTCAGAACCTAGCCAACATTCTAAACTTATATTGTCTAGCTACAGGACAGCAAATCAATCGCAACAAATCAAGTATCCTATTTAGCAAACACTGCCCCACTACCCTTCAGGAAAATATGTCTATGGAGTTTAGGGTTCCTAATTTACAAAGTTGTGGTAGATATCTAGGCATACCATCAGCATGGGGCCGTTTGAAGAAGAAATGTTTTTGTGGATCTTAGCAAGAGTCAATGCAAAAATAGAAGGGTAGAAAGATAATTTTATTTCAAAGGGGGGTAAAGAAATTCTCATCAAATCTGTTATTCAGGCTATCCCTGCCATGTCTATATTTAAGTTACCTCTTTCTATCTGTAAAGCTATTGAACAGCGAATTGCTTGTTTTTTGTGAAGAAATGACCAAAATAGAGTCGGTATCCATTGGCAAAAGTGGGACATTCTGAAAAACATAAAGGATGTTGGAGGAATGGGATTCCGAGATCTTATAGTGTTCAATAGAGCGATGCTTGGGAAACAGGCTTGGCGCTTGTTACAGCAGCCTTAATCATTATGGAGTTCTTTATTTAAAGGCTTATACTTCCACTCAACAGATTTCCTATTGGTTGTCAAAGGTTCTCGGCCATCCTGGGGTTGGCAGAGCTTACTTATGGGCAGGGATGCCATCTTACCACACATGCGCTGGTCAGTTGGTAACGGCAACAATATCAGAATAAGGGGAGATCGGTGGTTACCTATGGGTATTCTTCATGGTCCCAACTCACGAGATGAACCTCTCATGGTGGTCGATCTAATTGATCAGAACCACCACAATTGGAACCAAACTCTGCTCCAACGATTCTATGGAGAATAGATCACTGCAAAAGTTCTTCCTATCTCGGTAAGACCTCTTCACTCAGATGATCGACTAATCTGGTCAGCCACAGCCAATGGACAATATACTGTCAAAAGAAACTATTTTACTCTCCTGCAGTCACTCAGCACTCAACCTATCGACGGTGCCTCAGCATCTCAACAGAACCCGAAGGTATTATGGAAAAATACTTGGGCAATGAAAACTGAACCGAAACTGAAAACCTTCCTATGGTCTGCTTGTTACAATGCCCTAGCGACGAAAGCAAATTTGTTTCAACGTCATATTATCACAGATCCTATATGCTCTTTATGTCAATAGTAGGCCCTAGAAACCATCGAGCACATATTTTTTAACTGCACATGGACTCATGCCATCTGGTCCGACCCCTAGATCAATATCCAAACTCCGACACACACAACTGAGCGTTTCGACTCCTGGATTACAACAAGGGCGAATTTACCTCAGCACTCACCCGGTCTTTCCCTTATTGCTAACATCCTTTGGCAGATATGGCGGATGCGGAACAATTTTACTTTTCGAAATCAGCTACCCGATGCTTCCTTTGCAATGTATTCAGCGGTGGCTCAAATGAATTCTTATCGGCTCCACTCTGCTGCATCGCGATCAAGCCCTGTTCCTTATTCTCTGTACCCGTCGCACCTCTAGCATCCTCCGGAATTGGGTACCCTCAAATGCAATATTGATGCAAGTCATAAACCTGGTAGTGATGAACGTTCCATAGCCTGTATCAGGAGAGATTCGAATGGGAGACTTACGGATCTGTATTCCAGCGAGTCTAGGCGCGATCTGCGTTTGAAGCAGAGGTTTTGGCTCTGACGTACTCTCTTCAACATCTGCTCACGCAAAGACTCCATAACGCTTCTCTAGAGGTGGAATCTGATTGTCTTCTCCTTGTCAAAGCATTGCAACGTAAGCGATAGCCGCCATGGACTCTTCGACCTCTGTTCGATGAAGCTATTGTTATGCTCTCAAGGTTTTCTAACCTAACATTGCTTTACTGTCGACGTGAAGCAAATCTTGTAGCCGATTGGGCTGCGAAGGCCCGTAACTCAAACTCGGCCCATCACTTAATGTCAGCCCATAACTGCATCCTATTTCCACCTTTTGTTTTTCTTGATCTAGTTTATGCTGATGCCTTATCTTCAGGTTGTAAACTTTCCTTATATTAAATGCAACAAGTATGTTTGACCAAAAAGAAAAAAAAAAAATTGCGTTGTCGTCTTAGAAATAAGAAGAAAATGACAAGATAATACTTCCTTAAAATGAGAAGAAATTTGTGTTCATGATGACCTTAAGTAAAGTCTATAAACGAGCGTCAACTTTTTAGTTGTTGGTCAATTGAGAATTGAAGATTTTATTTTGATCAATAAAAAAAATTCCACTAAATTTTAAAATATTATTGAATAAATTTATGGAAAAGTTGTATAGGGTGGCAGAAAATAAGAATTTTGAAGTGTTTTCAATGAAAAAAAGTCAAAATGCATCAACTACACAAACCAAATAAAATGTTAAGAAATCAATCCAAAATACATAAAAGTATAGATTCTTGGGTTGTCAATTTTCTCCCTCTCTATGCTGTATTTTTTAAGGACTTTAACTACTAATTGTATTATAAATGATTAATTGTTGACTTGAAAGGTCTTGACTTATAATCACACGGAAAAAAACGAAGCATCCTATCAATAGGTGAAGTTTCCTAACACGGTTAAGAAGAATCCAGGCAACAGTACAGCCCATCATTCTTCCCTCCCTCTCCCTCTCTCTCTCTCTCTCTCTCTCTGGGATCAACAACCGTTTACCTGGACAAAAGCCCTCAACCTTTGCTTAGTATTTTGTGATTTAAAATGTGGAGCCAGATTGTTAATGCCCACCATTCACGGGGTCAAGATCAAAAAAAAAAAACAAAAAATGTTCACTCTTTTTTTCTTTTTCTTTTTTAAGTTCCCCAACTACCAGCAGAAGTAAATATCATGACAAGATTACGAGCACATCATCAATTTGGCCAAAAAATAGGGAAAACCAACAACAACAACAACAAAAATCGCAGACAAGAGTCGCTTCAAATATATAATATTCACTTCTCCTGCTAATTTTATTTGAAATGATTCATTTTTTTATTATATTCATTGCATATAACATTACAACAATCAATCATTGGAAAATGTAAAGGATTTTTTAGTAGATTGCTTAACAAGAGCCTTGATAACAAACGTCAACACATTGCTTTTAAAAAAATGCTTTTGCGGCACTTTGAATAGCTGTTAATTCTGACAAAAAAAAAAATAGCTGTGAATTAAGGGGTTAAGAGCTTTTATAATCAACATTTCATCCATTCAATTATATGACTTCAACTCAAAGTAATTTGAGAGCACACCCACAGCCCTTTCTAAGAGTCATATCCGATACGTGTGAGTGATGGGACCATTCCCATACACTTATTGAGGGAAAATTGTCCAATTATGATGCCCAATATGATTTTAAATTTTAAATTACGTCATTTTGGCTCTAAACCTTTCAATTACGCTAATTTATTCATAAACGTATTGATGATTTGTCAATTCAATTTTAAACATTTTAATAATTTGCCAATGTAGTCTTTGAGTGATGTTCGGCCAAGATTACCTGAAATGATTATATTGACAACTCATTCAAAGGTTTCTGACTAAATTGATATATAGTCAAAATGTTTATGACTAAATTAGCATGATTGAAAGGTTTAGGATCTAATTGGTTGCCGTACAATAGATTCAAAATTATATTTGATATAATCGAAATTTTTAGACTTAAATTAGTTATTGTACAATAATTTTTTGATTTTTTGGACAAGTATCCTCACTTATCGAGATTAATCGTACTCGCCAAATTTCGAGATGCCCATCAATGAGAACGGGGAGAAATAAAGTTCTTCTGAAAACAACAATGATGCAGCTACACCGCGTCCAACCGCGTTGTGTCCCCAGATCCCGCCGCCCTCTATTCACTTCCCCACACGAAACTGCTGTCTCTCTCCACAACACCGCGTGCCATCCATATATAAACACCTTCCAACTTCCAAGCTCTGATCATTCTCACAGATCATCCTTAAACATAGACAGCTTTCTGATCATTTTTGTACACATCCAGCTCAGCAAAATCTGCAAAAGGCCCCATTTCATCAGTCATCTCACACCCTGCACACGCTCCTTTCATCTTCTCTCATTTATCCTTTTGCAGCTGCAAGACTTTCTCAAAGCAAACACTACTCAGCTAGAGAGTGAGAAAAGATGCCGAGGAAGACGTCCGGGGTTTCTCGCCACGCATGGAACCTCCTGCGCATGGCACTGCTCTGGGCGAGGAAAGGCGGGCGTTCAAGCTGCAGCTCCGCCTTGTGCCCAAGTTCCTCAAGACCATCGGCCAGGCGACGCCGCGCAGCCAGATCTGGTACAGGGAGCGCGAGCTCTCCTTTGACAAGACCCCGGATGTCCACGTGAAGATGCATCGCCCGGGGTCGATGCGGTTTCCCTTGCCGCACATACCGTGCATAAACCCCCACGTCGATTTTGACCCAGAGTTTGACGAGGACGACCGACTGTGCTATGGGTATGAAGCCGTGAGGCAGAGCTTCCTTGAAAACGGAGGCGAAGAGGGAACTCATTTCGATGAGGAGCAGGCGGAGGATGGAAGAGTGGAAATTGAGGAAGATCGAGGGATCGACACAAGAGCAGAGGAGTTCATAGCTAAATTCTATGGACAAATGAAGTTGCAAAGGCAAATTTCATACCTTCAGTACAATGAGATGCTAAACCAAAGCGCGAGATAATCCTCATTCAGCATTTATGATTTTCGCACCACATTCCATCTTTGTCAATGTATTTTTGTAAAAGAGTCGCGGCACTTTGTAAATAGTGCAAAGTTCTTGAGAGTTTCATTAAATTTTTTTTCCACAGCTTTTGTGACTGATTTCTTTGGTAAGGGACAACCAGACCACCTAAAATGTCATAGCATATGATGCAAATAGAGATGAGAAGAACTTCAGAACAAAAATCATTCTGCATCAGCTAAGCAACTCTTTTGCAGGTTCGGTACATGCTCTTTGGGTTCAAGCCCCAGGGCTGCAAATTCACCTCTAGCGCATGACGAAGGATCACGAAAAGCAGATCAAAATTCTGCTCGAGGATTAAAATTGCTTTGAAAAGATTTAGCAAAGCCAGAATTCCCACCCGACCCCAAAAAAACTGGAATTTCCTTAATCTTTTCACAAGTCAATCATGCACATCTTGTAGGGCAAAAAAGGGCCTTACATCGTTGGATTACTCATTCACTATAATACAATGATGAGAAAATACGACAAATCTTAGAAGGGTACAGAATTGTTCTTAGCAATACCTCACCCCTTCGCCGTTAACCACATCACCAATGCGATATGCTGTTATCTCATCATCACCCAGTATCCGAAGGGCAGCCTCAGGGCTAACCACCAAAACCATCCCAATGCCCATATTGAAGGTCCGCTTCATCTCAGAATCTTCTATGTTTCCCACCTAATAGAGGAGAAGAAATCACACATATTCAAACTTCTAAGTTACTAAGAAGAGCTGGCGATAGGTTGACTAAATTCTACTGTATCATATACAACGCCTGAGCAGGCTCTTTACCATTGGCTGTCTAAAGTTCTAGTCCAGAACAAAACGGAAAACCAACCTTTTGAATCCACTTAAAAAGTGGAGGAACCACCCAGGAGTCACCGTAGATGGTGGCACCAAGGCCTTTAGGAAATACTCGAGGTATGTTATCGGTAAACCCACCACCAGTAATGTGGGCTATTCCTTTGATACCTCCCTTGCTAATAAGGTTAAGAACCTGCACATCAACAACATCAATGCCATTATTAGGGTGGTGCTTGGCTCATATATTTTGCTTCAGTCTTGATCCTCCAGTTATATTTTTTGAGGAAATACATCAGATAGTGAAAGAAAGAGAAAGCGATACCTGATTGACATAAATAACAGTAGGAGCCATCAAAGCTTCACCCACCGTCACAGCTTCACCAGGAAGCTTGTCTGTCAAGGAAAGACCACTCCGGGCCAAAACTCTGTAAAATAAATTAGCAAATTAAGATCATAGAATGAGAGGGTGCATGTGAGCATACTAGGGTCAATATAGAGCATACTGGGGTCAAGATAAAACTAACCTTCTGACAAGAGAGAAACCATTCGAATGCACCCCACTTGACGGCAAGCCAATGAGCACATCACCAGCAACAATGTCTTTTCCATCTATAACTGAATCCTTCTTCACTATGCCAACAGCAAAGCCGCTGATATCGTATTCACCTTCCGCATAGAAATCGGGCATTTCTGCAGTCTGGAAGGAACATTGACTATGTTAGTTTCATATGGTATCGCCAATCAAGTAATCATGCAAATGCACCCAGATAATGTAAGTCAAGAAATCACATAGAAAATCAAGTAATCATGCAGTTTCAAACACCCTTTCTGTAAGTCAACAATTTTTTCTTAATTTTTGTTTGGCACACAATGAAGAAAAGATACAGCAAACTCTTCCAGGGAGAGAGAATGCCAAATTACATAGTAACAAAAGCCAACAGGCAACAGCTCTCTTTTCACCAAAACAAGAACAACAGCTAAATAGCAAAATTTATTGGACAACTTAATTGCTATAGGTCCCAAAATCTCCCACTTCACCCTTGAAATTGCTGAGCTGCTGAAAAGAAGTGACCTCCAAATTCCAACCAAAGGTGTCTAGGATTACAACTGGCAACATAAATTGAAATATAAAGCGTGTTAGATACCTCTCCTCCCAAAAGAGCACAATCAGCTAGCCGACAGCCATCCACAATGCCCTTTATAACCTGCATAAACTCTGTTTTAACTCAAGTAGACTTTAACAGCTCTAGGATTCAGCTATAGTCTACAAGATCAGCTGCTACCTTTTCAGCAAGGTCAACATCAAGATGACTCGTTGCAAAGTAATCAAGGAAAAACAAAGGTTTCGCTCCAGAAGTAACAATGTCATTGACACTCATCGCGACCTAAAATAAGAGTGTTAAGAGGCAAAAAAATAGATTGTAAGAGATCATCGTCTTTTCCAGTCAATACCAAGTCGATTCCAATCGTTTCATGGATCCCAGTTTCGAATGCAAGTTTCAATTTAGTCCCGACACCATCTGTACCAGCTACAAGGTATGAATCCCCTGATCACGAAAAACTAATTATTAACTAGTGAAAAACCTAAACACAAATGCACATTATCTTGTAACAATTGTCATCCAAGTTTTATCACAACAAAAACAAGCTGCAACAAGTATATGTAATTGAGAGTCTAAGTAAACTCTATGCCTCAGAACAAATTAAGTACAATGAGAACTATAAACATGATCACGGACCGGAACATGACAATCAGAAAAAATTTTGTGATAGCTTTTGCTCTTCTTCATGATTAAAGTGAAGTCTGTTCTAAGACCAGTATATTCAGAAACAAAGAACTAAGTACAAATTATTAAACGGTTGGGACATTCAATCGTTGAGCTAGATAATTTAGATGTATCTTTCATGGCATAGATAGGGCTGTCCTTATGCGTGCTTGGAAGACTCAGTGAACAGTAAGTACAAATCGTGATAACCACTCAAGTGTGTAGAAACTAGGGAATTCCTCTACCACACTGATGTACTATCCAGCTATCATATAAAGGTAAGTTTTCTTTATGACCTTCTTTCTTTCTAATGGAGGGAGAGCCCAAGATATTTTCTGTTCGGCTTAACCAGCCAGTCACAATCAAGGAATTCCTGAAACCAATAATCTTATTGCTCATGGGAGAAAATATATAACCATTTCACATGTTCTCAACTTCATGCGCCTTCATTCCAAAATTAATATAATTAAAGCTGAAATGCTCTACTTACAATCACAAATGGCACCATTAGTCTGTACAAGCCTCAAATGAACTTTATATAAACAACATCTAGTCAAATTTTTACTGCCATGATCTGGTATATAGTATTCTTTCGAAGTAGTTCGACTCTGTGATGACAACTCTCCTTAAGCTGGAACATCAATTGGAGTTTACTGAAATACATAACAGATTGCCTTGTTCTGTCAATTACAGTCTAACTAAACTTCTCACCAAAAAAAAAATAATAATAATAAAATAAAATAAAATAATAATAATAATAATAATAATAATAATAATAATAATAATAATAAAAGAAAGAATCTAACTAAACTAGCATTATAAGTATAAAGGTCTAGGATAACATACCAAGAGGGAAAAGACCTCCAAAGCCTCCAATTCCAGGGGCCATTTTCGCAATTCTCCTAACAAGCTCTGAGCCAGCATCTATATCCACACCAGCATCCTTGTATGTAAGACTTTCAGCCATTTTTGCACTTATGCTATACTTCCTAAAAACATTCTTTGCACGTGCTCTAGCTTGTGTTCCTCCATAATTCAATGGTAGCAGCAGAAATTTCCTAGAGTTTAAGTCTAATGGAATCTTGCATTGATAAGAACCAGACGTATGTGAATTCCAACTACAAGGTCCAGTTGGGACCACAAGAGATTTTAGAGCAGTTTTGGTTCCAATACTTGGATTCATGCTGGAAATACGAAACAGGCAAACAATTACTTTCGAAATATGGGGAAAAAAGAATGATGCATCAATATTATGCACCCAATAAGATCAGTCCACAATCAGAGAACTCATGTACCACAAATTCACAGCAAAAGAGAAAGAATGCACTTACTCAAATCTCCCAAAAAAGAAAAAAAAAAGAATGAATAAATAGACATAATATAATAAAACTTTGCAATCTGTAATTGCACCCATAAAGGCCAAAAGAAAAACTGTTAATATGTGTGCACATGTGACAATATTTCAGTTTCATTGTTGTAAAAAAAAATCGATGATGCACTAATGGACAATATATATTTCCAATTGCAGTAACTGCACAAGGTTGAAAGTGAAAAAGCTAATACCGAGTTTTCTCTCTGAGTCTCCATACTCTCAGACAAACAAATATAAGAACAATATCAGTTACAAGTAAACCAATCAACCAGAGATGATTATTGTTGTGTACCCCAAGCAACTTGTCCTATATACCATTCCAATCGTTCCATGCTTTCTCATTTACCCTTTGGGAATCTTCAATGAGTTTTCTTTGAAGCCAATGCACATATAAAACATGGAAATCATTTTCTTCTAACTGCAGCTGCTAGTTACAATCAAGGATAGACATATAGCTTTGATTAACCATGGACTATACAGATACCAGCTGCAATTGACTTGAAGGTGTTACCTATATCTCCCAACACTAATGAATATAAATAGAGAAGCATTAGATAATGGTCTGATCAACTCTGCCTAGGCCGACCAAAATTACGGGTTCAATCAAGTTCGAGTTTTTAGGTGAAGCTTCCATGTGGGGACATTTTGCAGGTAATTGGGTAAAGCCGTTTGGGAACTTCTTTGGGTAATTACTCCGACAGACCCAATATTTTAGCATCAAACTCGACACCGACAGAGATTCTTAATTGTACCACAAACACCATTCATCATCGACATGAACAAGAGCATGAAAAATTTACAAGAGGTTCAACGTAACCCATCAGAACACACACTCCACGCTATCCCTTTTCATCGACCTCGGCGTTCAATCCACAAGAATTCAATCGAATTTTTTTCCAAGGCGCCTCTCCGCCGACACGCCCAGAGACACTACACTGGGCAGCTCGCGAAGCCCAGCAAAGCAATTCCATCGAATTACCTTTCCCAAGCGAGTGCAAGACCGCCGACGAACCGAGCTGTCCGAGTCGCGATTGAGAACCGGTGACGGAGAGATGCTGAGCCGACAGGATTCTGGGAGTTTGCCACTCACGAGAGCTAGAGAGAGAGAGAGAGAGTGAGTAAGAGAGTGTTGAAGTCTGCTTTTTTTCTCGTAGGGTTTAAGCAGTGTGCCCAAAACCCAGGTCTAGCAAGGAAAAGAGATTCCCCCAAACCCGCACTCAAGAGAAATATATTCGATCAGTGGACTCTGCAGTAGAAAGAACAGCAATCCTAAGTCATCTCAAGGCCAATTGTGGAACTGCAAATTGGCTCACCTAATCTTGTAATCGGATCAACTGCTCCAGGCCAATTTCAAGGTCAATTTCGGAGTTGATGATTCTTTTCTGTTCTTTTGATTTCTTCTTTTGTCTACAAGTAGGAGTTTCCCAACATTTTAAAAAAAAAAACAATGAGAGCATTACTTTCGATTTATTTCTTAAATATAAAAGTGAGCATCGGTTTAAGGTTAATCTAGGATCGGTTGAACCGGCCCAATTTTGTTGGTTCTAATTCGATTCCTAAGGGGTTGGAGGATCCTTGGACCAAAGACTTGTGGCGGTGGGGTTAGTCATCGGTCCTGAGAGTTTAAGTTAGTCAACTCGGATCAATCAACCTATATATTATATATAATATATATTATATATTATATATCTAATATGTTATTTATAACACTTTTGCATATGATGTTATGAGAATTATTGATAAATGATTACGGGAATTTCCCATCTTATCCCATATCTTTATAAGCTGTCTTAATCTTTTTTTATGGTTTCTCGTTTTTAGCAATTGTGAAATTTCTATTGTTGCATTATCTTAAATTTGTTGAATACATATTGGTTTTATAGTTTGATTACACAACGCCGCATTGTCGATGGATATGTACTTTAAAATAGTAGGTTTTGTTTTTTTAAAGAGTACAAAAGTTATCGGTTTGGTCTTAGCTTGACTCTAAAATCGAAACCAAACTCAGTTGAGTCGGGGTGGCCTAATCCTCGTCACCATCCTCTATACGGGAGTTCTCGGGTCATCAAAAAAAAAAAAGTTATCAGTTGGTCTTGGGTTAATTCTAGAACCAAACCAAACTCATTAGTCCTAAATTCTAAAACCAAACCAAACTCATTAAGTCAATCTAGTCCTTAGTCCTAAGCTCAATAGGGTTGGTCCTTAATTCCAAAAATTAAGGACCAATATTGTATGGGTTGATCCTAGGGTTAGGGAGTAGATTGGCCTAACTCGGATTATGCTCACCCCTAGTTAAATATATGTTTACATGATCGGGCCTGGCGCTAATTGACAATCGATTAGTCTTTCATTAAATTTTGTAGTCATTACTATATTACATGGCATCATATCTACATATATTAAATAATAAAATAATGCATATGTATGTATATGTATATACTGACAAATTTATGGAGGTGTGCTTCAACAGGTTTAAGAATTTTCAAGTAATTTGCCCCCTCATCGTTGTTGCTTGAATAGCACTGCCACCCCTATCTTCACTGATGAGGGCTTACAAGCCCTTGGGCGATGGTGGTCGGGCATCACTGCCGTGCGAAGGCCGCAGGCCGTTGCTTGTGGCCGATGAACGTGGGGAAAGAGCTTCCTTTTTTTGGCTCTTTTTTTTCCCAGTTGACACCAAAGGCGTGTTTGTTTATGTTTCTTTTTTTGTTCATAAACAGTTTTTCTGTTTTTTTATTCGAGTAACAAAAAAAGAACGTAAACGCGTTTGTATGCGTTTTTGATCCAAATCGCTCTTTTTGTCCCTAACAAAAAAGAACAGAAAGAAGAAACAAAAAAAAGTTGTTTCTTGTTTCTGGAACAAAAACAAAAGAATAATTTTTCTCACTCTTCTCTTTTCTTTTCTTTTCTTTTTTTTCTTCTTTTCTTCTTCTTCTTGCTTTGGCCAGTCGCCGGCCTCGGCCATGGCCGGCGACCGGCCGACGAGGGCCGGTGGCCTCGCAAGCCACGGCGAGGCTCGGCCTTGCCTTGACCGGGCGAGCTCGGGCTCGCCCGGCATCCGGCGAGGCCGAGCTCGCCTAGCCAAGGCGAGGCCGAGCCTCGCCCAACCACGAGGCTCGGCCTCGGCCTGGGCCGCGAGCCTCGGCTGTGGCGGGCGAGGCCGCCGCCCTCGTCGGCCGACCGGCCAAAGCAAGAAAAAAAAAGAAAAAGAAAAAGAAAAAAAAAATGAAAAATAAAAAAAAACCATTAAAAAATTAAAAGAAACAAAAAAAAGAACATAAATTTACCAAACATGTTTACGTTCTTTTTTATTTCAGGATTAAGTTTCAAACGCGGTTTTTTTGTTCAAAACGTCCCCCCGAATGAAATAGTTTTTTCTATTTACGTTCCCCTAACAAAAAAACGAATGTAAACACAAACAAACGCACCCAAAATAGCACAAGTGGTGAGCAACCAAATCGATTCACATGGGACCAATATGGTTCTCTGTTCCAAAATCTAGGAATCGGTCTTAACTAGTTGGATTCTCGATTTTATATCCATAATAGGTCAATTCTATTTGAGAACCGGCGTTGATAGAATCTTAAGTCGAACCGATTTTTAACCACTTTCTTTTTTCTCGATATAATAATATATAAACTAATATAATACACACACGTGTCGGAACAAGAGTGCACGCGTATCATATTTGTTTTGATCCATCGCAAATAGATCATATAAAATTCGTCACTTACTATTCAGCTGATGTTATTTAAATTCACTTCATTCCCTTTCCTGTCTACCTGCACCTACTTCTCCATGTTAAGAAGAGTATATGTATATGGGAAATAAAATATCTTTTTGGTGGACATAAGACTACGTATGGTAAAAATGTAAAGAGAATAAGTAAATAGATCCGACGGTCCAAACCAAGAACCACATGGATCGGAACTGGACCAACCGGTTTGATTCGGCTCTTGGAGGGATTGGTCTGATTCCTGTTCCATGAAAATGGAACTAGTGATTGTTGGTCCGCTTCCCGATTTTGGGAGGGAACTAGACTAGATTGGACCAACAGATCAAACCGACTTTTTCTTTTTAAATTTATTTTTTAATTTCTTAAAAATAGTAATAAACCCTAAAAATAGTAACAAATATAGTATTTTTTTTTTTAATTTTTAATTTTTTTCTTGTTAAGTGATCGGCTCCATGAGACCGAACTGGTTCAGTTTGATTCTTGATCTTAGGATTATCTGATCCGGTCCTTGGTCCCCAAAATTAGGAACTAGTCCTCCTAATTTGGTTCTTGATTCTTAGGTGGAAGTAGATCCGATCGAGAATCGATCACCTTTAAAATAAATGTTGTTTTCAAGTTAAATTTTTGATATAATTTTTTTGGTGCATCCTTGAAAGTGCCTCGATCAATAAGAGAAAACAAAAGCAAAGGACTTCCTTTTCACAATATCTTGACCATCCATCATAATTTCGTACCTCGAGAAAATTTATTCATCATCGTTATATACGTTTCTAATCTGGATGAATATCAAATCTTTTTATTTTTTTCATGGCTAGTTCCAAGGTCCAGCTCGCGAGTTGATCATGGAGCAAGCCTGTTCGGTTCCAAGCCAATTCTAGACTCAACAGGACCAATTTCTGATGCCAAAAATTAGGAACTACAAAGTAAATTCCAGGTCTAGAAATTGCTCTCCTTGAATCGGTCATCCCTAAATAGCACCACATTATCTAAAAACAAATTTAAAAAAAAAAAGCCACGAGACATTCTCCATACTAAGATTGGACTAAACTAACAAAAGTTTTAGATGCACCTTTTGGCTAAAATTTAAAATTTGATTGCACAATGGAAGAATTTTAAGACTCGATTTTATTTTTGTTACAAGTCTCAGAACTTTAAAAGCACTTATCCCCTGATTTTAATATCCCAACATTTTGATATACGCTTTTGAAGTTTTAATTTTATAATTAGATTCAAACATCTATCTTATATGTTACTACTAACAACATACATATTAAGTTTACAAATGATCACTTTAACATGTATTGGTTGGTTTCATATCACCATTTTCACTTTGAAATGACACTGATCCCTCGTTTCTTCTGTAATTGCACTAAACAATTACACAAAAATGCCGTCAACCGCTGTCGTCAACAATGCTTCCCAACCCTCCACGCCTCAAGAAGCCATGCCAGCATGCGTTTGTCACCGGCAAATACCGAACAAGCAAATTATGTGATCAGATAGAAGATTAACTGATTCAATATGGAAAAATTAGGCTCTTTCATACGTTTCCTGGCCAACGAAAGATTCGGGTACTCGGGTTACAGCACTCTGATACAGTACCAGCAGATAGCTTATCAGAGGGAAAAATTAGGATGACCCGACACGACCCATATTCCATGGAACAAAAAGAATAAGTTCAAAAAATAGGGTTCCACGATCCATTTTGCCACCTTTAGAACACTTCATCGCTATATTATCCTTGCTCCGTCTATTAGGTATCTGTCATCTAAATGAAACTTCATTCCTATTATGTTAATTTATGATGCTTATATCGGGGTGATGAATGTGCAAGAAAATCCACCCCCTGTGTAATCTAATAACTCAGAAATCAAATTAGGAGGTAACTTTTTGCCTCATCCACTTAGTAGCTGACCATTTCTCGCCAGCTAGAACCTCGCATCCTCCATGTATGCTCTTTGGATCCGATTGACCGTCTAGTCCCTGAAAAGAAATGAAGATAAAGCCACTTTCAAAATGAAGAAATTGTAATGCCAATCACAAGGGACATAAAATGAAAATAGAATAACCAGAATCAAACTTGGACTCGGGGGAATTTAAAGGAAAAAATTGCGGCTTTGGTTAGTCTAACATCTCATCCACTCATCTTGATTATCTCTCTCGCAACTTACAACTATAAATCGAAGTCTCCTCCTTACACTAAGAGTAACTGTGTCCTAAAACTTAGCATTCCTAATGCTACATTCCTAAATCAATCCACAAGCAATGCAATCTTCAGTCATCTCTCTTATCACTAAGATCCTGAATGAATATGACTACTCAGATACACATGCAAGGCCCCCCAAAAACTTGGTATACTAAAGCAACTTGATGAACTTGGATGAGGACCAGAGGTTTCCACTGCACTGTAGTCCCTGGACCCACCAAACAATACCCAACTTCCCCGTCTAGGTAATGCTTGCATGAGTGATTGCTTAGCGATTTTCCATTAATAAATAGGCACTCTAATGTGTGCCCTGATGCATAATATCTATGTAAGCAAGAAATGCCCAACTCTAATAAATAAAGTGAGACGAACCATGCTCCAGAAGAGCACTGCATCTCCTTTCAGTGGCTTTACTGATAAGCCCTTCACCATCTTTCCACCACAGCTACATTCACCTGTTCCAGCCTATCAATGCAAACACCGAGTCAAAGAAAGAATCAGCTTCTAATACAGAGATAATAGATAGCAGCAAATGATAAAATTCAAGAGCATTTGAAGCCAATTTCTTGGTCAATGCTGGCGACATCACATGCATCAATGTAAAATTAAGAAAGTGCTAGCCTGTGAAGAGAAAAGCAATGTCCATTACGAATTTGATCCAAAGCTTGCCCGAAAACCACGGTGAGTATGTAGCAAACCAAAGTAGGCACCATGGAATGCCAAATTTCAATCACAGCAGTAAGTGTAAAAAGAGCATCAGACAGGGAAGGATCCAAAAAGTTAGGCAAACAAAATCACAGAAGTACAGCAATTGTACAGGCTCCTCTCAAACGCTCAACTAAATTTGGGGCAAATAGGGCAGCGAATTCTGCAAATCACTACAGAGATTGATCAACCTAGACAGTACAGATTAAGAAGTGAAAGTCTTAGAAGGCCTCAACCCTCACCCTCCCCATAAGGCAGCTCCATATTGCAAGCCAACGTTACAGAAGAGAATCTGATCCTCCACATTATTGTGTTGTCCACACAATCAATGTCATTCCAATTCGATATCGGAATTTTGATCATTATATGCTCCAAAATCGAAATAAATACATGTATAATGCATAGAAAAATTAATTAAGAGATAACGCAGACATTAAGAAATGCATATTTCTTATTAAAAGAAGAGTTTCTGAAGGTCATTCGTGTTCAACCCATGATCAAGAAAAAAAAAATGAGATTTACTTGCCCTCGTAAGAAACTGGAACTAAAATGGCTGAGTTACAAAAGTACTTAGACAAATGGGAGCTTTCAGGCAGTAACTGTATCCTTTAAAACACAAGTTAATACATATATAATTGGTGGCCACAAGAACATTTGAAAGTTCCAGTTATTCAAGCATTTACAGAAACAAGATACCCATAGCATCATTTTATGACCTGAATGAAATTTGTTGGATCTAAACTGAACTTCATCAAATTACTGATTCAGGTGCTATGTATCAATTTAATTTATTCACCCAAGAATTGGCCCATTTTTGGTCAGTGCTGTGTCAATTATATTTATGAGAAGCAACTTACTGAGGCAATTTATCAATCTAAATCCAAATGATGACACCAACAGGACAGACACTGACAGTGTCCAAATAAATTGCTCATTGTGGCGGTAGGAACATCCTTGACATATATTGAAGCATTCATGAAGTGAGTTTCTGAGTTGTGGTGTCACCCTAAAGTGACATGGTCAGTATCCACCCCTCCAAAGGACCAAACTCTGATATCCATTTAGTAGTGAAAAGAAGATACATCCAGCAAAAGAAAAACATAGTTGGAGATGGCAATTAAGAATCAAAGTGAAAAAATACTTACCATAGGAAAAAAAGTTTCTCCTCCCTCCACATTTTCACTCAAATACATAAGCATTGTGGCAACTCGCTGACCACCGCGCTGCAAGTTGAACTACAAAATGGGCAAATGAAATATATTTCAGTTTCATATATAGGCAACTGTCTTTATACATCAAGATAATAGTGCAACATGAAGCAAAAGAAAGTACAACAGCCGAAAGAGACTAGGTGGACTTACAGTGTCAGAGAAGTAATCATGGTGTGGCTTGTAATACTGATTCTTTTCATACCTGTGCTTCTGGAGATGTTAGCTTGGATACTGAAACATATTAATCTTCTGCTCAGGAGCAACAGCTTACAGGAGAACGTTCCTACCTTAAGACTTGGATGAGCTCCCCATTCTCTACAGGAACTTGAGCATAGACAGAGATGCGCTTTTCAATTGCCTGAATTTGTTAAAGAAATGGTATTGAAAGCTTTGTTTTGAGAAAATTCTCCACAGGCCCATAACAAAGAAGGCAAATTGCACTGGAGGTCACTTAGTTGTATTTGTAAATACTGGCACCATTTCCAGGTTCAAAGAATAGATTCATGATCCTGAACTAACCTGCACCATAGGATATTTCCTCTCTGCATGATTCAGAAACATACCAGAGCTTGTCCTAACTTCGCTCCTGATTCCCTGGTCAAAAGTTACAGAAAAGTTCACACTACAGACTCAATATCATCCGATTGAGATTTTTAGGCACAATTTAAGATAAAACAATGAAATATCAAATCTAGAAAGAAGAAAAAGAGCACACCTTCCCTGTTCTTGCATCCACCACTGTAGAAACCTGAAGCCTCGGAAGGGCAATGCCTCTGAGATAGTCACATTCCTGCAACATAAACAAAATTCCAGTTAACCAGATGTAGTCATCAGTAGAGTGCATCCTCAGATTTTAATAGCAAACAAATCTTTCCTATTCTCCTAAGTAGCTAACTTCTGTAGCATTTTAAATGCACAAGAAAAATTATGACACTATTCTGACAAAATGATACAACATTGATAAACTACGTCTTATCCTGCTAATAATTGTGAGACAATAACTCAAGAAATTTGTTAAAAGATCTATAAAAGCAGTTGAGCCAACTGTTCATCCATTCATTGTCATGAAAGAAGATATTGTTGATATCTCCATACTCCTCCAAAATTATTTCACAGAATTATGGTAAGGCTGCTGTGATCCACCTTATTTTCCTTGGAAACTAAATAAACATCATAAAGCCAATGTTCTACAGACAAGCCTCCAACTCTTACACAGGATAAACAGTAGAGTCATCTTAGACCAGAAAAGGGGGGACAAGAAGATTCTCTGTGTTACCAACAGCTTGTTCAAGCCAAACTGCAGATATTAACAAGCATCATATATGTCCTTATCCAGAAAAAGAAATGAATCTTATGTCCAATAAGATTTTTAAGCTATTGCTGCAAGTCTCCATCAACAAATAACTCAAACTTAACAAAGGACAAACTCTCACAACTTGATAAGCATTCAAGACATGGAGACTGTATTAGTTTATCCAATTTAATCGAGGTTGGAGACAATGTATGCATGAGAACAACTGCCACAACAATAGGACAGCAAACACGCAGAAGGTGGAAATGAGATCAAGAACAACAAAAATAAATTTCAACTTCATCATGTGTAGCAAAGTAAATCTCCTTGCGCCATTTATTAACCCTACTAAGTATAATGTTCCTTGGGTTGTGGTTCATTTAGGTATGCAGTATGGTTATAGGCATGTGGTTTGGGATTGTCAAGACAAGTAATAAGAGATGATGGACATTATAATGAAAGCTTTAGGAAGGAAAGGACCTATTGTTGTCATCAATTATATACGTTCATGCAGGAACTTGAATGAAAAAAAAAAATGTGCCTCTATCATTTGTGTGTCATTTCTATTCAATTAATCAATACTCAAGCTAGTTTAGAAACAAATACAGCAAAGTCTACTCTTTTCTTAATAAGACAGGCGACAATGTAATTGAAAGATAAAAACAAATGGAAAGCATATTGCACAATCATTATGCTGCCAAGTCCAAGTCTTTTCGTCGTGTGCATCAGCACCACCATCAATATGAGCTCGTTACAATCAACAAGGTTGCTACACAGTCCTAAAAGTTGGAATTGACTCTGGAACTAGAGGAGGCTTCATTACAGTAGACAGCATAGTTTCGCCAACTTCATGAATTTAGTAGGGTCAAAGTCATAGCCACATACAAATAAGCACCACTTCACATCGTCTAACTTGAGAGTAGAATTATCTAAAGAATCATCAAAAAAATTGATCATGCACCTTCTAGTGAAATAAGATATCAAATGAATAACAAAGTGGAACAAAACCATTTTATTTGCTATACTAGAACTTGACCTGTTTCTCTTCAAACTATAAATGTAGGAATGAAGTAGTCCAGCTCCACTTGGGTGAAAGCTTGTTATATAGGTTGGGAAAACATTTTTAGCCACCCCTACCCTCCACACCCCCCTATACCACGGACAAGAGAAACTCCCATTCAGCATACCTATAGCAATACCATCTATTAAGCAAGTTGTACTTTTTTTCTCTAGCTTGAATTCCAAAGGACGATCTTTTAGTTTGTGGTTCCCTTTCAGCTATCCGTGTTTACTTCTTCAAATATGATCTTGGAACCGAAAACTTTGAATGAAAAATTAGCCTAACAAGTACATTGAAAAACAGAGAGTAATTTATAGCAACTAAAATGGAGAGATTCTGCCTCATCTACTTCATAGGTTCAACAAACAAGGTGGGCAATAGTTGTGAACTATAATTACCATATAATATGCAAAAGCACCAAGATCTTTGAAGTGGATTTCCAACAAGGTTCAATGGATGGAGAATTCAAAGACGCAACATTTCTAATGATAACAAGGGTTGCCCATAAAATGGAATCTTCAACCTTTTGCTTGATTAAGATGTACTTTAAGGTGAGTTAATCCAACTAATGCACTTTTACAACTGCTCACAAATTAACAAATGGAAAATTGGTAAATGCAGTAGTACATGTGATGATAGACATACCTCCATGCTTAAAAAGTTGTGTAGTACAATGATTCGGGGTGACCAACTAATAATCTCAGGTTTGACCTACAACAAGAAATATATTCATAGAAAACCTTAGAAGATCTACCACCAAAAATATGATATAACAACAAAGTTAATTCGTACATTAAAAGGGCTACATTTCCAAAATTACACATGTCGAGATTTATGAAAATTTTAGATGGTGTGACACAACATAGGGCACAATAGCAGCGACGGATGCAAATATAGATGACTTTCTGTGGCTAAACACAGTTCTTTTACTTTTATGTGTGCAAAGTATGTTTCACAATGAAGATTAGACTTTTATACTACTCTTCTTATGCTAGTAGAAGTCTATAGAACTGACTTTAAAATTTGGTAATAAGGTGTGTCTACATAACAAAGTCGCAAGACTAGTTGGCATAACACCGTTAGCAGGAAAACAAGAGCCCTCCAAAGATATTGATCGAAAAAGATGATAGCCTGAATAATGATCCACTATTTTCATCAGTGGATAAGAGTTTAAGCCAATCTAGCATGCTTGAAACCAGAACAATCTTAACTTGAGCAGGTAGCATGCCCAAGAAGTACAAACACATAAGACATATCACCTAGGGCTGCTCTGGGACACAAACAATGAACCCCTGACAGACTGATGATGTAAAAGAGTGAACCAGTAGCAAGCAACCTCTGACGTTGGCACATAAAGTGGATCTAAATGATCGATGGAAGGATGAAGTAAAACAGCTATCCCAAGCTAAATGACAAGATCATACGAGGCTTGTTTATCACAGGAAGATTAAATAAAATCAACAAGTATTCTCTTCCAAACACAGAAAAAGAGGCGTTGTGGCGAAAAGCTTCCTTCACTCAAATCTGTGGTGACACACTACCAACCTGTCACACTCAAATCTGCAGTGACACTACTAACCTGTCACAATTGTAAATATATACAGCCAACCATCTGTTCTCTACTAACCTCAGGAACTTACTACCAATAATCTTCGAATAATTTTAAAACATGAAGTTGCACATGTGAATTCAGCAATCATTTCAAAAACAACATTCTTTCATACATACAAGTTGATGTTAGCTCCAAGAAAGAGCTTCCTGTTGGGTACTTCCTCAATTGATCTTTGAATACTTGGTTGGATATTGAAATTGATTGTAAAACCAATTCAAGAAACAGGTCATCTACCTTCCACCCCAAAAGGAAAGATCTTAACAACTGGTATATAAGTATTAATGCCATCAGACCACCATTCTTTCATTTTTATTGCAAATCCATTTGACACAAGATTATCTACCAAAATTAACTGTGATCAACAAATATGTAACCTTGTGACAACACCATACTTGAAAAGAAGCACCAAAAGGTTAATTTAAAGAACAAAAGCATCCCTTAGAAAGAAAACACATCAACTTCAAGCTAGTTTTGATTTCAGTCAGGTTCACTCAATTATGCATCAGAAGTGTTTGTCGACACTATAAAATAAGGTACAACTATGAATAGACAAGATGCTAATTTTATAACACAGACCAATTGCCACTAAATGAGGTCATCAAGGATCATGTAATTTCAAGGAAAGTTACATGAGGTCACCACCAAATAATGTATAATAAATGGGATATCATTGTTAACTAAGTTTCCCTGAGATGCAATGGGCTTGTACCAAAGTGTTGTCCTCCTGCATTAGTTTCGTCTAATAAATCACTTTACTCATGAGAGATGAATGCTGAGAACTTGATTAAATTGATATATCAGTAAGAATCAAGTGACTTCAATTTATAACAATGGAATATGAGAGATAATAGACACTTCTATATCAATACATTGTTAAAGCAGCTCAAAAGCCAATCAATTTTTTAATGCGCTGCTTATTATTAAACATTCATTTTTATTTCCTTGAGAAAAGAAGATTCTACTATGTGAGAGATGTGCAATAGCCAAGGAACAAAAGGGCAAATAGAAATTATTACAACACTAAGACTAGGCAAAATTTGAGCCCATTGACCAAAGACAGCTGAAATAATACAAAATAATAGCAATGGAAGCTTCTTTACCCTCAAACAATCTATTATTATGTCGTACAAAATCAGCACATTAGGCAAAGTGCTCCAAGATTTTGATTATTGAGATTAAATCACCACCAAAAGCATTCAAACACCTGAATAACTGGATACATTTCTAAAAATGGGAAAAAAAAAACACCTTCGAAGCGCTATAGATAGACTAAGAATGATTCCACACAAAAGGAGAAGATTATTAAAACAAGCCATTTTGCATGGCCAAACGGTCTTACAGATGATTTTCAACCACTCAAAAGGTTGAGGTGTTAATTGCAAAAATGAGAAGGACAAGAGTGACTCTACAACTGACATATTTTTAAAGACAATAAAGTTAGAAAACCTACGCTATCACTTTGAAGACTCTAGGCCAGTAATTTAGGAAAGGGAAAAACTCTGAACATTTTTGTCCACCCAACTGCAAAGCCTAATGTGTACATTCAGTCTATGAAATGGGAGTCACCTATAAAGGAAAAGGTTGTATGCAGAATATAACAAGCAAGGGCTTTCCACTAGTTGCATATGATAATAACAAATACCAAGTAAAGTCTCTACTTACATAACCAAGGCGCAAGGTTTCAGCTTCTTTATCATTATTCCATAATGAAATGCCTGGAAAAATGCCAAAACAATTTGGCCTTAGTTAAACTAAAAAGACAATGAGGAAAAAATATCTCGTCATGCAGCTTCTGTAATATACCTATATAGACTTGCCAAAACAAAGCAAAAAAGTTTGACTGAGAGATTTTGATGCAGGACAACGAGTCCACAATAAGGAATAAATCTTTAGGCTTCATCACAAACAAAGGTTCCTAAGCATCACATAGAGGGTTTTTAAAGCATCACACCTAAGAGAAGACTTGTATCACACAATTCCAAAGCAAAGAATTGCCAATTCAAACAATCATCAAATCTATCAAAATAATGTATCCAGACTTTCTAAAGTGCCAAGAATACTCCAAGTCAAACTAGGAAACTTAAATATTCTAATAAAACTAGGAATACATATTCACCGCCAACTAGGAAAAGGAAACATTAAATCCAATTCCAAATATAATAGACTCCAAACACTATATGAAAATTCCTAATTTATCAAAGAATATAAACAGCATATCTTCATCATGCATGGCTTTTCTAAGTCTTCAAAGGTTGTTGCCATTGTTCTCCATCAGATTTTTAGGCTTACTTTTCAGAGGAATGAGAGCTATATAAAATTTGATATCCCATTGTATAAGTAAGGTTTTTATTGGTGTAAAGGGAAAAGAAGAATATTCTTAGGCTCCGCTTGTTTCACACAAAATGATATTTGGGAAAACATTTTCATTTTTTTGTGTTTGTGAAAGATTCTCAGAGATATTGGACTAGAAATTTTCACCAGCATCACGGCATCAGTTATTTTATTGCTGACAATTACTATAAAATTAGATGTGTCTCCTCTCTTTCACATGAGTCAATTATTCAAGAAAGACCACAGTAATTCTAATTATAAGAGAAAAATGGTTTATTTACAATTAATCATAAATAAATTGATATGATGAGATTGTGCTCAAATTAATGAAATAGCTCTTTAGAATTTAGATCACCGGCAGAGCTGAAATTCCCCCTATAAAGGTAAAATATTTTCATTCCAAATGGATGAAAATAATTTGACCATCATTTTCATGAGCTTAGCCAAACACCAAAAGATAATCCTTTTCCTAAAAAAATGACTTCATGGTAAAAATTTTCCCAAAGTATCACATTTTCCATGAAACAAATGGAGCCTTAATCTCATGTCAAAATTATTTGAGTTCTTTGTTGACCAAGTTACAATCTTATCTAGTCATGAGATTTAAAATAAAATTTCAGGTTAATAGAAAAAGAAAAACTAGAAGAAGTCAAGTATCCAGAATTTGGGACTAGTTGCTCTATCAGTAGGTGATCTTGCATGAAGGCAATGCAACCTTCTTCCAACATTGGCATACTAACTATTCTTTCTTTTTTTCTGCTAAGCATGGTAAATCTTCTTTCACCACCGACCATAACAAGAAGCTCAACCAGCTTACATTCAATTCATCAGGATAAAAATCTCATTCAGCAAGCCCTTTAGTATAGACCAGTGACAGGGAAAATATCAATCTTTCTCTGATAAATGAATATTGATTAGAACAAAACAAAATACAATTCACATACATCGGGAGAAATTTAGATAAAATGAGACCATGCATACAGCAAATTTTAAACTCTAGAGAAGCATTACAAAACAACTTCCATTCTTTTGGGGGCAAAAAGAACAGACAATGGCATAAGTTTGGATACTTCCATCAATCAATACAGGCAATAGACAATCTTATCAGAAAGCCTAATTTTGTCCTGGACAATGTAGTCCAGAAGATGCAACCCTGTGCAGGACCTCTATCGTTATATTCGTTATAACTACCATTAATAAAAGGGAAACAAATAAAGGATGTGAAAAGTTATCACAGATCATCCTTAATGAGCTCAAGACCACATAATAGCTCATCCACAAATAAAACCACTATCTGACAATGCCTTTACAATGAAAGACAAGGTATGAACAAGTTAATAACGTGAACCTGTAATCTTCAAAAGGATTCAAGCTTAAAACATACCTCCAGGTAACTTAAGATAGCCATCTTGCTGAATTTTACGAGATCCTTTAAAAGATGGAAACTTTGTGCCTGTGAATAACAATGCTTTAGAAGACTGATATGATTCTTTAAAACCCACTTGCCCCCACACAACCCCTCTTAGCCAACCCTCACAGACACACATGAACAAGGGAATGACAACCTACAATCGAATAAAGAATATTCTACCATCAATCATATCCAAGTCAGAGTTATGTCTTCCAGTTCAGACCTTAATATGATGTCCACCTATTTATAGATCAACCCCAATATGCATCTTGAAATCCAGAATCTACTTTAAGGAATACAAGTGAAATTACAGGTTGTACTTCTCACTTCCTTTTAATAATAAATACAACCAATATGACAATTCCTCTTATTAATAAATAACCAATATGACAATTCCTTTTATTAATAAGTAAAAGAAAGTCAACTACAGGACACCAAGAGGGGTACAAACCCATTTTCAAAAAGAGCTAAAAGAACCCAAGAAAGAGCTCAATTACAGGACAAAGCGTCTATTGTTTATGCTAGACATGGAACATATGGAACTATTCATTTGTTAGCAAGAATAATAGAAAAACTAACAACTTTAAAGGGAAAAGAAGGCACAAGAAACTTATAAGAGACAAAAAGTCAGAGACAGCTTTACAGTTTCTAGAGACCACACCAAACTATATTCAAAATGCATAAAAAAATAAACAAAATAAGCAGGGAACGAAACCTAGTATGGCCCATCACTCCTCGTAGCTCCCAACTAATTAGTCCATAAGAACTGACTCTGAAACTGTCCTTGAAATTGATGTGCACAATTACAGTTAAATTCAAGACCTCAAATTCTAGCTGCATATGTAAAGAGACATGAAGAACTGACAGAGCTAAATTAAACTTTTGGAGTAAAATTCCAGCAAATCTTGCCTGTTAAGCTCTAATAGGTTCTAGGCCTAACCAAACTTCAGCACAAAGAGCAAAACATGAACCGGCAAATACCAAGACAAGAACCAACAATGCAATCATTGTCAACCTTAAAAGTATTCTCAACAGTAAGTGCAACACTTTGAGTTCCCATATTTCTGTAACTTGCTCATGTACTGAACCAATCAACCACCCTCTTGCGTAAGAAACTGAACGCGTGAAATTTATAAGCACAATAAGAACTCAGGAATAGATCACTAGTGAAAATGCTCTGATGCAAATCAACATGTATAAAATCGAGAAATATTATGTGTACCATATGAGTCTTCCAGCTGTCGAATGAATGCTAACTGAAGAAAAGCACCTGCACTCCCCCCAAAAGCAAGCCAGAGTTGAAAGATTATTAGGTGCAGATTTTATAAAGGGAAGTCAAGAATGGCCGTCTACAATCAGACCTTGATCAGCTACCAAAATATATAAGAAGTTAATAAACAATGTCCCATAATGGTCCGATTGCAATAAATCAACGAAGCTCAGATCCATGTGAATCAAGATCTGGCTCCAAACCGTTCGATCTCGGAGACAAGAACTCCAGTACTATATGCAAAAGTGATTATTCACGGCCAACACTATTTCAAGAAACAATCAATAAAATGAATCCCTGGCAAATAATGGCACTTCCCAGTTCTTTTTTCTTTTTTTTTTTTTTTTTTTTTTTTTTTTTTTGGGGGGGGGGTGGTTGGTGTGAAATGGCACTACCCAGTTTGATCGGCTCCAAAATGTGAGAATTCTGATCACGACCCACTTCATCAGCCGATCAAAGCATAACCCAAATGACCGCAAAAGCAGGATATCACCGTCAACGTCAATCGGAACCTTTACGTACCGATGATCATCCCTACAGTGACGAACGTCAGCAGCCCGAACACAATTTTCATTGCAGGAGCCATATTGCCTGTACAGCACAAACTGGAAACCACCCGTCTCAGTTACACAGAATCAAGAAAACGTGGGGAGGGATCGCGCGACGAAAGAATGTAAGAGGCGGGGACGATCATCAGGCCCGGCAATTCGATCCAATTTTTACCTTCCCAAGCGAGAGAGGGCGAGACCCGGCAACGACCCGAGACGATTCGCGGGGAGCTGGGGACGCGCGGTGTGGTCGATTCGAGGCGATCTTGGGAATCTGCAGAATGGAGAGATTCTTGCAATGCCGGACCGACAGAATCCTGCGAATTTCCACGGAGAGACAGACTTTTCTTCCTTGTACTCGTATAGGGTTTAAGTTGAGCTGGTCGGAAAATGAGGAAGGCAGAAACGGACAAAATGAGAAGACGTTACCCCCCGACTTGCACGTTTGATTATATTGACTCCACTATTCCTCAATTCCACCACGTCACAGGGTACGTGGTGATCATGCTTATTATCAGAGGAGATAATTAGGATTTTTCCCTTGATTTCCCATGGCCGACTCTTGCAAGAAAAGGAATTTTCATTGTGATTAAGATGAGAACAAAGTAAGTAGATATTGTGGTAGTTGTGATTATACAAATTGAATCTCGAATGAATTAGAAATACAAAGTGATGTGCAATTTTTTTTTAAGCTTACATAATTAAAACTCTAACTACAAAATATAAACTCCTACTTTTGTCGGGCCATTATGATCTAGTTCTCAAAAAAAAATTCAGAATCGCTAATTTTAAATGTCTTTGAACTCCAAAGTTCACCAATTTATAAAATATTTTGGAGTGAGTATGGGACAGTAAATGAAACCTCAATGTCTAAAATAGGAGACCTACTCACCACTCGATCCAAGAGCAAGGCAGCATAATATCAATTAATTTATCATATATCATTTAGAGGAATCATCATGATTCAAGTGCTAAAAAGTTTAATCACAATCCGGCATGTTAATCAATTTATCTCTTCTAAGCACGTACCATAATGTAAAAAAAAATCGTCACAAGCATATCCAACCATGTCAAATTTATCTCAAAAGTTGCCCATTGCTGCAATAAGGAGATTAACATACTCACAACAATGAATATTCACATACACTTTTCAAACATACTATTTAAATTCATTTAAGATACTGTAATCAACCATGATATTTTAATCATTTATGCATATAGTCTTGCCTATTATCAACTCATCATGTAACTATTAATTTCTTTTAACATTATGGATCTATGATGTTATCCATACTTAAAGCTAAAACAACTAAGGGATCAATAGCATAAAATGGGTCAACCCACTTTAGTCCCTAGTGATTCACTTGCCTTAAACGAAGAGATTTGTGTGAAGATAGAGTTTTGATCCACTTAAAATTAAGTGATAAGATCTTTAATTAGGCAAATAAAACACCTAGAGAAAACCTTATCTTAGAGAGTCTTGATCAACAAAAATGGTAACTCTTAGCTAGCTTTACTCGTGCTAGCATTGTGAATTTATCCAAATGAAGACTTGTTCGAGAGAGAGCATTATTGGGCAAGCAGGTGCATGAATGAGGAGGTTTGATTTGCAATTTTATTAAGAACATTCATGAGCTAAAGTTAAAAATATTAGATCACACATGGCGTATTTGCATAGTCAAAATATGTGGTTGAAAATGAAGGAGACGTGTCGAAGTTAAAACGAGCAATAAGTGACTCTCTCTAGATGGCAAAGCTTGTGGATATAAAAGAGGGGAAAATGGACATGATTGAAACATGTGATAAATATCAACAATCATGCGAAAAATATAACAAGACTCATGAATAAACTAATCTAAGCTTGCATCCGCAAAAGCATTTTGGGCAAGATCTTGACTATTATCCACGGCACATAGAGTCGTATACATATATTGTCACATCGTTCCTAATTTTAATGTGAATTTCGAATTTAAGGATTCAAGAATTGGTTAGCAAAGGTAAATCAATTTTTTTATTGCTCTAATAGCTTAGAGTATAGTAAAATTTGAGCGACGAAGAGACGACAAAGCACTGGTGACAATTTGATCGAAGAAGTTAAAGATACTAAAATGATGATTTTTGCCTAGAGACAAAACAACCTTTCTTGTGATTAGAAGTGTATCCGGGGCTAAAAGCAAGTGCATCAATATTCATTCAATTGCTCAATTACAACCTACCCGAAATTGATGCTTTCTAAATTCCCGAGTTCAAAGGTTGTTCTGCGGGCCTCTAGATTAGATTAGCCAACACATTGATGAAGTAGGAAGAATCAACATTGAAATTCTTGAATACCAGTGGGCAAAACGAGGAAGAACCTTGATCAACCTATTTTAGCCCCTAGTGATTCGCTTACCTTAAATGAAAAGATTTGTGTGAACATAAGTTTTGATCTACTTAAAATTAAGTGATAAGATCTTAAATTAGGCAAATAAAACACCTAATCTAACCACATTGAGGTAAGAGAAAACCTTATCTTAGAGAAACTTGATCAACAAGAATGGTAACTTTTAGCTAGCTTGTGCTAGCATTGTGAAAATATCCAAATGAAGACTTTTATAGCTTGAGATTTTTAGATACGATCTGAAGAAATAAAATTGGGTAGAATAATTGAAGATAATAGTTGGAGAGAGAGCATGATTCGGCAAGTAGTTGCATGAATGAAGAGGCTTGATTTGTAAGCTTATCAAGAACATTAACGAGCTAAAGTTTAAAAAAAAAATGATATCACGCATGATGTATTTACATAGTAAAAAGATGTGGCTGAAAATGAGGGAGGCGTGTCGAAATTAAAACGAGAGATAAGTGACTATCTTTAGTTGACAAAGCTTGTGGGCATAAGAGAGAGGAGAATGAATATGATTGAAACATATGATAAATGTCACCGATCATGCGAAAAATAAAAGGCCCATGTATAAACTAATCTAAGTTTGCGTCCCTACAAGCATTTTGGGCAAGATATTGACTGTTATCCACGGCACATAATATATATATATATATATATATATATATATATATATATTGTCACATCATTCCTAATTTTAATGTGAATTTCGAATATAACGATTCATGTATTGGTAAGCGTAGGTGGATCGAACTCTTTATTACTCTAATACCATGGAGCATAGTAAAATTGGAGTGCGACGAAGAGACAAAGCACAGGTGACAATTTGGTCAAAGAAGCGGAGGATACTAAAATTGATGATTTTTGCCTAGAGACTAAAAACAACCTTTCTTCTGATCAGTCGTGCATCTGAAGCCAAAGGCGAGCACATCAATATTCATTCAATTGCCCAATTACAACCAATCGAAATTCGATGCTGAAGCCAAAGGCGAGCACATCAATATTCATTCAATTGCCCAACTACAACCAATCGAAATTGATGCTCTCCAAAGTCCCGACTTTGAAGGTTGTTTTGTGAGTCTCTAGATAAGATCAGACAACACATTGATGAAATAGGAAGAACTGACATCAAAGTTTTCGAATTTTTGTTCCAAAGTTAGAAGATTATGAATCGGAAGATGAATTTTTAAAAGGCTATTGTTTTGAAGACTTCCATTGAGGGGAAAGAATTTCTAATCAACTTTGCTGAAAGCAATTCTCTATTAGCATAGAACTTCGAAGGATCAATTACCAGTAAGGCTTCATTTATTTCACAAAAAATAAATAACTTAAAAAAATTAAAAAATGATTGCTTTTATCGCTTACAAAAATGAATAAATGAAACATATTTTCATTGCATACGAAAATGCTTAAATATATTTTGTTATCAATAAAGAAAATATTTTTTTGTTGACTAATTATTTTGAATGATATGATTGATCGTTTTAGAAAAATATATTAACAAAGTCTAAGCTAGAAAATCTATGTGGTCAAAAGTGCGCGGATTACCGTGCAAAGTAGGATCATTGGTCCGTTCATTTCGCGGAAAATATCACATTTTCAGAAAATATTTTCTCGGAAGTTATTTTCTTGGAAAATGACTATATTTTCCCATGTACTATTGAAATCGAACTTTGAGTGGAAAATATTTTCCATCGTTCGTTAGCTAATTTAATTGTTTGGGAAAATTTATCAAAAAATTGAATTTTAATATTTTTAATTGACCAAAAAATTAGTTTAATTATATATATTTTTAAATGAAATTTTAATTATTTGTATTTTTAAAAAATTGAAATTTTTATTATATTTAATTTTTTTCTTTTCCTTCCTTCTTCCTCGTCCTTCCTCGTCCTTCCTTCGCCGCCGCATGCTTGACGATGGTCGGCCGCTCGGCGGCCAGACCAAGACGCGGTCACCAAATCCGATGAGCTTAAGGCTCGGCCAATCTAGGCGAGCCGCAAGCTCACCGGATCTGGCGGCGGAGCTCGAGCTCACCGGATCAAGAGCCTAAGCTCCATCACCGAGATCCAATGAGCTCGTGGCTCGCCAAAGCCCGGCAAACCTCAGGCCTAGCTCAAGGCCCAAGCCCCACCCAGCTCACCGGATCTGGTGAGGCCCAAGCTCCACCCTAGGCCGGTGAAGCTTGAGCTCGGCTTCGCTAGATCGGGCTAGGTGGAGCCTCGCCGGCCTAGGGCAAGGCTCAAACTGGCTTGCGCGCCGGTCGTCGGCCGCCGCCGTGGCCGGTGGCCAGAGCCAAGGCCAAGGAAGAAGATCAAAAGGAAAGAAAGAAAAGAAAAAAAAATTAAAAACTTGATTTAAAAAAAAAAAAAAAAAAAGAAAAAAAGAAAAAATAAAGCATAAAAATAAAACGAAAATGTGTTTGGTGAAAAGAAACAATGTGAAAGAAGTTATGGAAAATATTTTCCATTTTTGAAAAGTGGAAAACATTTTCCTCACTTTAAAGCTTGTTTTTTTTTAATAATGGAAAACATTTTCTTGATTGGTTCATTTTCCGTAAAATGAACGTTGGAAAATGTTTTTTTAGAAGTCATTTTCCGTGAAATGAACGGAGTCTTAGACACTAAAAATTTGGAGGGTGAATATTCTCTATTTGAGGTGGACCGGTGCTTTCTAAATGACTTGTCGGAGCGGAGTTTTCCCAGCGGAGGAAAATGAACCATGCTATTTGCAATTTTGTTTTATTTAGTTATGCATACAATATTTTTTATTTAAATATTTTGATGTTATTTCCTGTTAAAAAAATTATTTTTATTAGATATTGGAAGATATTTTCGGGGATTTTTATATAGAATAGCTTCTTCTTCTTTTTTTTTTCAGAATTGGTATAATTGATTGAGACGTGAGGAGACTTTCAGCTCAAAGAGTTAGACATCGCCGGTTTATAGAGTTATAGATCGTTGCACGGGCCTAGAATAGTTAAGTTTTCATGCTTAAGCTCTCAGATATAAAAACACATCTTTTGTCGGGTTTTCATAAGAATTTTAGGTTATTATATATTAGAATTATCCTCTTACATAAGACAACTTTTTACTCGAAATAAAAAAAAAAAAAATTTGATATTACGAGTTTTCTTTTGTTGTGCTCGGGCGTGTTGTGAGTACGTACTGAGCCCTGTTCTCACTGCATCTCTCGAATGCAAACAAAAAAATGAGAAGGGATAAGATAATTTTGAAATTTCATCTTCCTCCTCCTTACAAAAATTTTACATTCTCTACCATCTTCTCCCATTTCCGTCTTCCACAAAAAAAAAACCTAATATTAGTAATTTCTTTTTTTAGCATACTAGTTATTGTACACAAGCTATGCGCGAATTTGAACCACAAAAGAAATCAAATAACATATCTACAATCTAAAAGTAAGTGCCAACTCAAATGGAATTGGAAGTACATACCCACCAAAAAAACAACAAGCTAAAATGAAAATGGGGATAATTATCTATAAATATTACTATTTTAGACTTAGTTTATGGAGGAATCATTAAAGTGATACATCTTAATAAAGGAAAGTAAAAAAAAAAAAAGTTTCATTCCCAAATCAATTCGCATCCCGTTTGAGAAGAGATGCAAAGCACCTAAACTAAAGAGGCGAATATTCCCTTAACTATGGGAAAATTACCAAAACGATTTTAAACCTATTGAAATTTTTTTAATTCAGTTTTAAACCTTCTTTCTTTTTTTTTTTGTTAATTCAATCATAAATATTTTATATTTGTGTTAATTTAATCCATCCAACCAATTTTTGCTGTTCAATGCCTACCGTCCAGTCGTCGTTGACGTGTTATTTTTCCTTTTTTTGCTTTCTCTTTCCTTTTTTTTTTTTTTCTTTCCTTCTTCCTCTAGCCCGTCTTCGAATCAGCTAGAGGCCAAAGCTAAGAAGGTTGACCTCACTAGCCATTGGGGAGGCCACCCCTAGCCCTTCCTCATTGTCATTGGGCGAGCTCAACCTTGCTTAGCGCTACGACGGCAAGAGAGAGGGCGAGGCTCGACCTCACTAGTGACGAGGAGGGTGAGTCTCCCTGTGGCTCTGAGGTCAACCTCGCCGACCTTAGCCTCTAGAAAAAAACAAAAGAAAAGAAATATAAAGGGAAAAAAATAAAAATAAAAATTGACAATTCAGCATTGATCAACCAAAATCAGAAAAATTGCAAAAAAAATTAGGATTGAATTGACCAAAAAAATTGTCATTGCTGAATTGGAAAAATTGCAATAGGTTTAGAATTGATTTGGTAATTTCCGCCCTTAACCACACTCTAAGTTGTCGCCCCCTCTCTCTCTCTAGCCATAATGCCACTAGATTCGCCGTCTTCAACCCATGCCTCCACCTCTATGGACAACTACTATGATGCCCCCGCCCTACTGCTGCAAATGAGACATGTCATCGCAAGTTAATTGCCCCACTCCCTCCTTCACCTCTCTTGTTTTCAATGCATTTCCGTCTCTCCTCTACACTTCTCTCGACAGGACACAAGTTTGCCAAGCTTGGCCAAGATCTCAACGACCATGGAAGAGCACCAAGCTCGATGATAGGCACAATAAGAGTAGGCGAAGACAGCACGACATTTTGAGCATCACAAATGCAAATTGATGCCTAATCCAAATGCAAATATTGTTATTGAAGTTTTTGCATTGTGGTAAATTTGAGGGAAAATTCCAAATAAGGGTATGAAATAACTAACTTAGTCCCAATTACAGGTTCATAGTTGCATGTGAGAGACAATTTTTAAGCCATGGTTTAGGGTATTTTTGTCTAGAGCTTTTCTTTTTCTTTTTTTATTTATTCTTTTCTTGGTTCATCTTCTTCTTCGTTCTTCCTTCCGCACCATCTTTTTTTTCACTTGCGGCCATGTGTCACAAGCGGATCGTTTGGGATTGTGACCGTGCGACAACTTAGGCTCTTTTGGATGGCTTGAATCATTGGGGCACCTAAACCAAGCCTTATTTGGATCGATCACTCACTCATTCACTCACTCGGATTGTAGAGAGAGAAAGTTTCTAGAGAGAGAAACTCCGGAAGAGAGAAATGAGCATTTGATTAGTGAATGGTTGGATGAATACAAATGAAGAGGAGGACACCCCTTCTTATACTTGAGGCCCTCAGATTATAACTATTGATCGAGATTTCATCCGGCGGATGAGATCGTACCGCCAACCTACCAACCACCGACATTAATGGTAAGAGAGTTCTAGACCTCAGCGCAATTACTATATCGCCCGCCCTTGGAACGTTCCAGAAGCTCTCTTGTGAGAAACCCTGGCGATATCGAAACAAGAGGGCTTGTGCTCATATATCGAGAGGTCTTCCTCGAAACTCATTCGGAAAATTGGTAAATGGAAGCCCAATATTGGTGGATGTAAGCTTAGCGAGACAGGCGGAAGTAACGGCGCTAGTTGAAGTCTTAGATTTTCTCTCTCCCTCATCTGAACTAAAACTGAACATGGAGTCTAATTGCAAAGTTCTTGTGGAAGGAGCTTTCGGTAATGTTCAATCACAACACTAAACACTTGTTCAACCAACCTAGATAATATTGAAAACATTTTGGGCCTTACTCTAGCCCACTGCAGAAGGGACACCACAAAGTCACGAATTGGATGGCTAGAGCTCATTGGACAAATTGCCTACTAATTGGGTTAATTGGGTCAAGTACCAAGGCCCTCAACCCCAAAACAAAAAAAGACCCAACTCGGAAACTTTAGACTTGTATTCACTAAATAATTTGAAGTGAATGAAAGCAAGTTGTTCTGAAAGAAAAGAACAAAGAACATCAAGCACTCCATGCTATGATTTCATGGAAACTTAAGACACCTGTTCCATCGCCTGTAATTTTTGCCCTTTTCATTTTATTCATGAAGATTATCCTTTTAGCTTCTTTAATTTTTCTCTTTTTCATATTAAGCTCTCAAAAACACAACAATAAAAAAGAAGCATACATATAACAAAGGATACTAATAAGTCAGTTTCTTGGATTGGACTCCCACAAAATTGCACAAGCTAAATCCCAAATTCATGCTCTGCATTTTACTGGAGTAGGTGTTATATAATAGAAATCCAAGATAATTTCCCAAGCTCGTAGAATTAGTAATGCCCAGATTTTTCCACTACATTTTTTGACTCATTGCACGTGGCTGAGGGCTCGCAGATATGACGGCCATAGCCATGAATGTGAAGAGAGAAAATAGCCATTGGCGTCATCGGGCCAACGTAGGATGCAATGGTATTCGTTTGTAATGCAGGTATAAAGGCTTGATGGCGAAATCGTCAAGCAAGACAAGGGGACGCAGCTTGGCACGGGTGTGCAGGAAAAGCAAGGACAAAGAAGAAATGAACCAAGAAAATAATAAATGAAAAAGAAAAGTTGCCGAACGAAAATACCCTGATCATTACTTGAAAAATAATATGTGAGAGGCATATACCAATTAGGGCTCTTAATAGAGACTAAGTTGACCACTTTGGATCCTTATTTAAAATAAGATTCATTTTAAATTTTTCCTAAATTTGAGAGCGGTTACCGATTTTGAAAGTTTTCTCTATTAATTAATAGCATATAGGGGAGGAAAAAACCGTCATGAGTAACACTCAATTCCCTTATTTTACGCAGCTTATTTAATATCTTCCCCCAACACCGACAACCAGGAAAAAAGGGGAAATAAAAAAGACAAAAATTAGGGAAAAGAATAGCAAAGGCCGCTTAAGACCAAACCAAAAAGTCCATCTTCACATTGGATCCCCCGAACAAAGCCGACCCCACACGTCCCACGATCCAACGGCCAGGAACGCCCCGGATGGTGATCACATTGGTCTTCACACTGTCTTAATTTCTTTTCCAATCAACAGCAGCTGACTACTGAAGGCCCCTCACCCATCTCTTTCCTTAGTCAGCCCAGCGAAGTGAAGAAGTGAAGTGAAGAAGTGAGCTTAGAAAAGATAAAAAGATTAGACAGCTACTCAAAGCAAAAAAAGGGTCCAAAGCCAAAGGAAAAAGACCCAGAATCAAGTCAAGATCAAGATCAAGATCAAGATCAAGAATCAAGATCAAGATCAAGAACAAGAACAAGAACCAAGATCAAGAACAGGGGAGAGAGAGAGAGACAGAGAGAGAGAGAGGATCCACTGAAAGATGGGATTCACCATGGGGCTGAACCTGGTGCTGCTGATGGCCATGGTGGCCACCAACATCCTCTCCCTGTACCACCTCTCCACCACCGTGCAGTCCCCCAGGGCCCCCACCCCGCAGCCCGTCCCCGACCACCTCCTCCACCAGCTCCGCACCATCCGCTCCACCATCAACCACCTCACCCGCCTCCAGCCCCCTCCCCGCCCTCCTCCTCCGCCTCCGCCGCCGCCGCCGCGAACCCGGCCCCCACCATCCCCTCCGATCTGCTCCTCCACTCCCAGCTCTCCCCCATTGCCTCCGCCTGCCACGGCTACCCGGACCTCCTCCACCGGTTCATGAACTACACCCCTTCTCCGTCTGCCCCCACGACCCGGACCTCGCCGAATCCCTAATCCTCCGCGGCTGCCACCCCCTCCCCCGCCGCCGCTGCTTCTCCCGCACCCCGCCGAAGACCGCCGCCGCCTCGTTGCCGCACAACCCCTTCCCTTCTGCCCTCCCGGACAGCAACGTCATCTGGGCCAAGTACTCCTGCAAGAGCTTCTCTTGCCTCAATCACTACAACCCCAACTTGGGGTTCGACACCTCCCATGAGTATTCGAAGTTCAACACCTACAGGTCTGAGCTGGATCTCCCCGTTTCGCAGTTGCTTCAGATTGCTAAGTCTGCTGGTTCGGTCCTTAGGCTCGGGATCGACATCGGTGGCGGCACTGGCTCTTTCGCTGCCACCATGAAGATGCAGAATGTGACCGTGGTGACGACCACTATGAACCTTGGCGCACCTTACAATGAGGCAGCCGCGCTTCGGGGGCTGGTGCCGTTGCATGTGCCGCTGCAGCAGCGGCTGCCGGTGTTCGATGGGGTGGTGGATCTGGTCCGGTGTGGGCACGCGGTGAACCGGTGGATACCGGAGACGGTGCTTGAGTTCATGCTGTTTGATATCGATCGGGTGTTGAGGGGCGGTGGTTACTTGTGGTTGGATCACTTCTTCGGCAAAGGGGTGAGTATAGAGAAGGTCTACAAGCCCTTGATCGGGAAGCTTGGGTATAAGAAGGTGAAGTGGGCGACAGCAAATAAGACGGACTCGAGCGGGTTGAAGAACGGGGAGGTTTATTTGACTGCCCTGTTGCAGAAGCCTGTCACCAAATGAACAAATGTCATGGAAACACACAGGTAATTTGCTCTTCCTTTTATGTCATTTTGAATGTATCGACTGGCCGACTTTGCATAGCGATAGGAGTGCATTGGATTGATTAAATCTGCAATTACTGCCATTGATCTTTGTATCATCCACATATGGTTAGTGATTGCCTAAGTCATTGTTATGGCACTCTGATTAATTACAGATGATCTGAGCTATAATCATCCCACAATTTGCTGCAATATCACTTTATTGTGCTATTGAATTGTTCCGAAAGTGATCAAACAATTGCATCTTCTTTAGTCACACTCCATTCTTAGATCGTAATTATTGCACTAAGGAGTATGTCTCAGTTGTATAAGAAGGCAAACCAAACATATGGTTTTACTGTCATTTCCGCCACATATTGCTAAATCTATATTCTATGGGTCATCAAAATCAAGATTAGATGTGGACAAAACAAGAAGAAGTATGAAGTATAGGGGCATTAGAAAAGCCGCTTTATTCCTTTATGAGGAGGAAACTTAAGTATTGAAGGTGGCAAGTCATGCTCGCCCATTGAATAATTCTGAAGAATCAATTACGAGAAAGGAAATCAAATCAGCAATGTCCAGTCCACATGGCTTGGCCATTGTCGAAGGGATTAAACAAGATTGTTTACTTGTTCTACAGTCTAAAGATTATTATCTGTGAAATGACCACTCTAGTCCATCCAACGTCCTGACTTGGTCCTGCTCCATTCAGATGTACTCCCATATTTGATAGACATAAGAGCAATTACGAATTCATCAAATTGCTGTGTAGTTGAGGGTTATTAACTGATATAACTGTTAGTTAGCATGAAAGCATTACAAATCATCCCCTTCATTGGAGATTACCACCTCAAGCTGCCTTAAAAAAATGATCAAATTTAGCATTCTTAGTCATTCTGAAATTTTTCACATTTGAGATGCCACCAAAATTGTTCTAGATATTCAGCAGAAGATGCCACCTTTTGATCTCTCACGATGCTTAGCTTCCTTCCTTAACCTTCTCTTTGTCACATAATCCCACTTAAAAATTCCCATTTATTAAGGTGGTGAACTTCAAAAACACTGATGTCCATAGCATTTCCTTAGGTTTTGTTCCTCGAATAGTACTCCATCTGATTCATGTTGTTTTTTCTTTAGGAAGTAACAAATAATGAAGCCCCCTGCCTTTTTCTCTGTTTTTCTATTTCATTTGAGTATTTCTGTGTCCTGGTCTGGTATATTTCACTGGCCAAAATTCTCCGCAAAAGGTCTTGCTCTTTTCAACACTATGGTAGGAATCCTTAAAGACATTAAGTATTTAGTGACTGAAATAGCGTTAGGCAAACTATAAGGGAGCTAGGACACTGATGGGAAACTTCCTTGCTTGGAAATTTCCCCTAAAATGTCATTTTCACATGTTGACACACAGGAGGAATGTCATTTTCACATGAACACACAGGAGAAAAGGGACCATAGTCTTTAATCACAAGAATACCAAAAACAGTGACAACTCAGAAGGAGGTGACAGGTCGCTGTCTTCAGACAAAAACAAATTAATATGAAATGATTTTGTTCACAAGTGATTAAGTAATTCTCCGTTATGACGGATCACTATTCTAAGATAGATACTTTAATTTATCTCACAAATTTGCTACCAGATAGATGAAATGCTTTTGTCATGCTGAGGCAGAATGTTGCAGTCCAAATGTATTCTTTTCTGTGAATAACGTTATCAGAAAAATACAGAAAGTGAGAGTTCCCAGCCTTGATGAGGTTTTGATTTCAGACTTTCAGTCCATCTTACTGCATCACCTTTTATCAAAATGTTGACTTGAAATTGTGAGGTTAGTGGTCAAAGATTGCATACTCTGGCCTGGTTGGAGTTCATATTATGGATTTTTATCTTGATTCAATTTCTGTAGACTGTCAAAGTGCCTCATATTTGAGGAAGCATCAAATAGCTAATATCTTGAATTGGCATCGATTTTGTGTGTCTGTAGCATTGTGGTCGGCATAATGTTCAAATAATTCTTACAGGGTCTGAGTGTCATTGCTGTGCTTCATCATTATAACCAAAATATGCTTGTTGGAATGTGGTTTTCTAGAATAAACCGTTTTGACTAATAAAACATATGGAGCTCTCTTCATTCTGCGTGAGAATTATGAGCCAAATGGGCATCGTAGGTAGCAATAGGGGCTGATTTTGTCTGTGTCCATGTTGAACTCTAGATCTATAGTACTGCGAATTTAAGCCAAATGCAGCTTTCCACTTCACTGAATTCTTGGTTCTATTTGACACTATTTGACCTAGTAGTAAACAATCAGTTTAGTCCCTTGGTTCCTATTTTCTTTACAAAACCTCTCATTCCCATTCCAATAACCCATTGCATCCTCCTGTCCTTTTTTTTCAGGAACCACATCGAGATTGTGAAAGTTCTGATGGGAAAACAAGAAAATTCCCCCAAAGATTTAGACTGGGTCGAAGACTGACTCCTCCCCCGCCTGGTGTAATGAAGAATTTATTCCTTTCTATTACTTAAAAATAAGAATTTGGAGCAACCACACAGAAACAAGATGGGAACTTGTAAAGGGGTGTCGAAGGCATCGTAGTTCTGGGGACAGCATGAACAATCTTTCGTTGTTTTTGTTTTTTTTTTTTTTTTTTTTTTGCTGTAACAGTTATTGCGTAATAAGTAAGGAAAAAGAAATTGTTTGATCTGTTCATGCATGTATAAAAGTGCTTAAAAAAAGGCTTTTTCTGTGGCATGTGGGTGTCGGCTAAAAGCAGGTCTCTAAAGCAAAGTCTGTTTCAAAAGGCCTGATCTGAATTGAAAGAAAGGCAGAGTTCCATTCCCTGCTTTTTGCGTACAAAATGATGCCCCAGTCTTCAATTCTGATATAATTCCTTGGTTTTTGTTCTTTTCCCCTTTTCATGAGTGCGATTGTTTTCACTTGTCTTGTTCATTGGCGACTGCGTAGCCATAAACTTGATTCCGCAAAGGACAGTTTTCGGACTTTCAAGGTCGTCTGCTTGGCAATGTATGCTCGAGGCCAGTGAAGGTTGGCCATTGCCCGAGATGTTGCTTATACTTCTTCAAAGGGTTTTTATGTCGTCCAAAATTGAAGGGAAAAGGATAGCACAAGCGTGGTGCTCACTTAGTGCTGCCGAAACTTTTCGATAGATCACTTCAAGCTACTTTGGCCAAAAACATCTTTTGAGTATTATTTGTCAATTTGGGATGCTGAAATTTGATGTGGCAAAATTTCAGCCTAAATGTGTTGGACGATGTCCCTACACATGATAATCAAACCCTTATTTCCCCTGTTCTTCCAACCCTAATTTAGACTGAGCATTTTGGGACAAAATTAAGAGTTGAATCTTGCAATGGAGGGCAGGAGTAGGACAAGCCGCAAGAATGTGTCGTCTCACATGTTTGCCTCAAATTTAGCCTCTTCTTCGAACCCTAACCTCCCACACGAGGATTTGGGCAAAATTAGTAACTCAAAACTTGCAATGGAGGTCCCCTACTTCATTCGTGTGATTTTGTTTCGCCAGAATTGGAATTTCCTGGTGGAAGAGGACGTCCGAACTTGACAAACGAAACCCCATTCCGACATTTTCTTTTGCTCTGTCCAGTCTTTCTCAATGAGCAGAGTCTAAACAGTGAGAAAAGGAATAGGGAAAAGATAAAAAGGGAAAGAAAAAGCGGAGAGAGATCTCTTTGGCTATCTGCTAGAAGCCCGCCGCTTTATTCGCCACAGAAGAAGCGGGGAGAGAGAATGATTAGCATTATACAATGGGGTCGCTTTGTCAAGAACGGCAGGTCATTGTCGTCATTGGACTTACTCTTTTTATCAAAAAAGTTAAGTAGGAATTCAAATTGTATAAGAAAGCCACGTAGGACGGATTGGAATTCATTGCCAGAGGGACTTAAAGTGATCATTTTTTCATCAATGTGGCACTCAAATGATTGCTCAAAAAAATTTGACACTAAAGTTCATATCAATTAAGTCATAACATTTATGCTGTTTTTATCCCAAATTAAAAAATTCATTAAACCCTACACATCAGACATTGTTCTCTTTCTCACAAACTTTGCTCTTGCATCGTGAGGCTTTTATATGAATATTTTTAGCTCCCAGTCGTAGTACCTAAGGTTCTTGCTCGAGATTTATCAGAATTGGGATACCCACAAATCCTGATCTTAATTCCCGACTCGGCTCCTCCCGCATGATGATAAGCCTGAATTCATTCAGAAACAAAGTATGACTAGCTTCATGCTATAGATTCACAGTAAATCTCGACACTAATGGCTGATTGACAACGTAAGATCAATAGCGAAACCACGCAACACGTTCTAAGAGATTATCCATACCAAGAAGTCTTAGGAAGCGATATCAACAAACCAGTCCTATCCTATAGATCCGAACTGGTTCATAGGGTGTCATTGGAGCGTACCGAAAG
Organism: Eucalyptus marginata; assembly: GCA_014182565.1. Taxonomy (NCBI): domain Eukaryota; kingdom Viridiplantae; phylum Streptophyta; class Magnoliopsida; order Myrtales; family Myrtaceae; genus Eucalyptus; species Eucalyptus marginata. The sequence continues at coordinate 28,682,139 of CM024589.1, forward strand.
GCAAGAAACTCGCATCTTTGTTCCGGGACATCTGTCTTTTTCGACAGCAATGCTGAGTTCGCAGCTCGCATCATGATTGGAGAGGAGCACTTTCTTTTAGATTCAATGGGCAGAAATACATTCATTGGCAATGAGCGTCTCAAGGTTGGGCCGAACTCGATTCACTCAATTTGGAATTGCTCAAGACTGAGGTGAGAAAAACATGTCGTGATGTGTGATTGATGCTATTGCCAAAAGCAGCTCTGCAACATTGCTTGATGAAGTAAAAGTAGAGCCTCAATCGAATTAAAGATTATAACGATAAATAGCTGCACAAAAATCAAGAAATTAGTTTGGTGTGGAATCAAGAACATAATTGCCAGGCAAGATCTTCGGGTTGGTATGGAATCAAGAATTGATGTTGTTTGTCACACCAAGAAATAGAAATTCCATTATTGAGAAAAACATCCCCTGTCAAAATTTATGCAGAGATCCTCAGTATACCCTACATGAAGATGAGCATGTCAGAGCAACTGCTGTTGGAAAATTAAGAATTTAGGTTTGAGTATATCCTCAAGAGATCACAAGCAACAACATCCACACAAATCCAATTGTAAGGCTACTTCGCGATCACAAAGTTTCCGCAAATTGCTTTGCTGCTACTAGCATCAAATGTCGAGCAGATAAAATTTGAGAGGTGATTAAAGAGACCAGGAGAAAAGAGTCGTTTACCTTAAGATACAAGTCGACCGCTCGGTAAAGTCCATCATCACAAGTCCTTGCAGATTCAGGCAACGCCTTGGCCAGCACTTGAAACTTTGTCAACGAGAGGTTTCCATCTCTGGACACCTCGGTGAGATAATTGTCCACTAGTCTAGCCACTCTCATGTTCGCATTTTTGTTAACTCGTTAAGCACTGTCATAGCCGTGCTTCTGCAAGGATGACTGCCTGCCTGCTTGGGCTCGAGCCCCCCCGTCTGTTCCTTGACAAGAAAATGCTCCAGAAGCCTCTGAACTAGATCAATGTTGTACAATGTCTCGCTCTTACTGTACGATGGGATAAGGAGATCAGCCAAGGTCGCCTGTTCGAATTGCATGCCAATCCGTTTCTCTAACTCAGTAACTAATGCAGGAACCACTTTCAACATGTTTGCCATTCGTAAAAGCTGAAGAATGAAGCTACACGTGACGCTGTCCTTCTGCGGAGGAATTATACTGATAAGGCTCTCTATGATCATCCTCTGGTCTTTGGCCTGAACCGTCGAAGGTTCATCCTTAGCTCTGGCCACGACCATGTGGAGCCCGCCTTTCCAACCACTGCTTCCACCGCTGCTTTGGTTGTTCCCACTGTTGCTTCCTTCATCTCTGTTCCTGCTCCATCTTATAAAACCTGGAAGCCACTTCGCGGCTGGCTTCCATATTGATGCTTGGCTCTTCTAGTCCTTCCTTCTTGATGAGTTTCAAAATGCCACATTTATCAATCTTCAACTTCTCAAGCTGCATTAGATCATTTGCTACTAAGGCTGGAAACAGAGAGGTGAGGCTTTCACACTAAAAGCTAACAGAATGTAGACATTGGAATTTAACTTGACGGTGGAGTTACTTATCTCATATACACTTTAGCTTATTGCATTCTTGTACCAAAAGCAATGTTGGTGTGTCTGCCAAAGTGGCCAATGGAAAATGGATTTCTAAAAAACGAACTGATACTTGAATGATCAAATACCGAAAATAAATGCGAAAATGGGCCTGAGGATACATGTAACACCGATCGAGAGGCATATCACAAAGATAAACATACCTTATTTGTTACAGATTAAATACTTGATGCAGTCTCGGAGGAATTGATCAAAGTTTTGGAGTTCCGTTTTTCAAGAGTGTTCACAGTTATTAAAGGGAAAAAAAGTACGTTCTATCTTTTATAGTTAACGTTCCCCTTTCCTTTTTCCTTTAATATAAACACTTATTTTCACTTAAAAAACAACTACTCTCTCTTATGGTCCTTTCCCTTATGGGCCGTGTTTAGCCCAACATGGGTGGACGGGGCTTGGCTTGGCCTAATCAATAAAAAAACTCATTATTTCCTACTTATATATGATAGGCCGAACATAACTCTTTTTTCTCCTCTCTACAATGTTCATACCAGTTTATAATCTGCACGATCAACATACTTTGAGAGCTTATTGCTATACATCTATTATGAATATATAACAGCTCAAAATGGGCATTACGTTTTCAAGTATATATAACATGTAGTACTCTAGATCAATCAATTGTATTTATATCTCCCTCGATCTCTTTGCAATTATGATGTATTGTATTCACAATTATGATTATCCTAAAACAATCATAATCAATCAACTAATGAATACAAGACTATAATGTAATATCCCAAACTCGATTTTCCTCTTTCCTTGAAACTCTTAATTTCAATTCAACTTGTTTTTCTATAATTATTCCATTATTGAATCAATTCATGATTATTGGCAATATTCTAAGATATCAAATATTGAATAAAAATCTTGAAAACAATGAAGAGTTATGAGGGCATTTAATTGAGGAATTATTTTCCTCAAAGTCTCACACGGTATAAAAGTTGAAATTAAAACTTTTGCTACTTTTATTGATTATCTTATACATACATAGTATGAAATACGTACTACGGTATTAACTCATTTTCCATAGAGCATATGTCTTTGCTTTTAATACCGTGTAAATGATAGTTCAGATATACCTAATGTCTAACTTGAGTTCATGTATCTACTCTTTTAAAGAATCCATTAGAGCTCACATCTAGCATCAAAGACAGATAAAATAAAATACATGGGTTATTTAATTTTCGGACATAATAAATAGTATGTTTTCATCTTAACACTTAGTTAAATTGACATATATATTTTAAGCTTGAGCTTTCGATTATCATTTAGATAATAAGTTTAAAAATTGTCTCATCTTTATTTATTACACGGTAAATAGATGCGATTATCTATGTGAGTAGGCTAATAGTCTCTTAGCATTATAATGCATAAACGTCAAATCAAAAACTCATAGACATCAATAGTGAAAGACAAATTTATTAAATGTGAACATTTAGAAAAAATATAATAAACTTCTACGCAGTTCTCAAGATTTTACATGGCCATTGAACACATCTTTAGATATTGGTTTCATCATAGAATATGCTATTATTTTATGCATAAATATACACTACAAGTTCACATCTTTTCTTACAACTATATCTTTAACAAAGTTATACTTTGTACCTATATGTTTGGTCGTACCATGATACTTCGGATCCTTGGTGTACGCTATCGCTGCTTAGCTATCACAATTAACCGATAATGAGTTTACAACATCCTTTGTAAAACCTAAATGACCTAAAAATCTCTTAAGTCAAACACATCTTTGTATTGCTGTTGATAATGCCACGAAATTGACTTTCATTGTGGACAAGACTATACATGTTTGTTTCTTACTGCTCCAAGATATGGTGGCATTATTTAGTAAGAAAATAAATCTAGAGGTAAATTCCATTTCATCTAAATCTCCTCTCAATCAACATTTAATAACCTTCAAGCCCCAGATCCTTTCCTTGATAACTTTGTGAATAATCAGTAGTTTTTTCCAGATACCTTAGTATTCCTTTGACGGTTGTCCAATGTGCTTGATTTAAATTAGATTGGTACCTTCTTACCATTTCAACTGCAAAACATATGTCAGGTTTTATATACATCATAGCGCACATTAAATTTCTAACAATATTAGCATGAAGAACATGTTGCATTTGTTCATTTTCTTGTGAAGTTTTTGGACACAATTTATGGTTCAATCCTTTATTTTTTGCAATAAGAATATTTATGGGTTTACGGTTTTACATATGAAATCATTTAAGAACCTTGTTTATATAAGTTTCTTGCAAAAGATATAACAATCTCTTCGAATAATCCCTGAAATCTTAACTTTAAGAATATATGTAGCCTCACCAATGTCTTTCATCTCAAACTTGTAAGATAACCAACTCTTAACAGTATTAACAAACTCCATATTACTTTCAGCAATCAATATATTATCAACATATAATGATTGATCACAAATTGATCTTTGATCTTTTGATATATACGTAACGATCTTCATCAATCATTATAAATCATATGCTATCATGACATTATGAAAATGTATATACCATTATCTTGATGACTACTTAAGGCCATGTATTGATCTCAAAGTCGACATATCTTTTGTTCTTGACTTTTCGAAATGAAACCAATGAGTTGTTCCATATAAATTTTTTCTTTTAATTCTTCATTGAGAAAAACAGTATTTTATCCATTTGATATAGTTCAAAATTCATACTAGCCATCATTGCTCGAATAAGGCGAACTGAGATAAATCTTACTATAGGAGAAAATATTTTCTCATAATCAATTTCTTCTTGTTAATTATCTTCTTCACTATAGGGTGAGCTTTATATCTCTCTATTGAGCCATCAATTTTACGCTTTATTTTTTAGAACCCCACTTATTCCTAATGGTTTTGCGTTTTTTTTGGAAGATTAACTAGTTCCCAAGTATGGTTTGATTTCATTATCTCAATTTCCTCTTCCATTGCATGTATCTATTTTTCCTTATTTAGGCAATTTAGAGCTTCATTTACATTCCTTGACTTATCTTCATCTCTTAGAGTAATCATGAAAGTTTCCCTTCATTATCAAAACGTCAATGATGAAATGTTTTTGCGACTTGTTCGCCATAAGAAAGATTGTATACTTTGCACATTATTCTCCATTATGCTCTCATTCAAATTAGATAATGACAATATCGTTTCATCATGTGGTTGTAATTAAGATTGAGTTGAATTTAATCCATCATTCTCATGTTACTCCAATTTGAACGGACTCCATTAAATTTATTATCTTAATCCAAGGTTTCAAATAAGTAGTAATCTTCACCTATTTCACCATTCTTAAGAAATTTATTCTCTAAGAATATGACATCTCGTGATTCAAATTCAGTTATACTCCCACTTTCTCACTTACCTATAAATGCATATCCTTTTGAATATTCCGAGTATCTTATGAAAATATTCTTTTTGCCTTTGGAACCCAATTTCATATACCTATGAGAGGGTCATGAGTATAGACATCACAACTCCATGGTTTAAGAAAACTCAAATAGGGTTTTTTACCTGTCCATAACTCATACAAAGTAAAAGTAACAGATTTGGAAGACACACAGTTAAGTATATAGGTAGCAGTTAACAAATCATCACCCTAAAAGGCAATAGGTTAGTTAGCATGAGCCATCATAAATTTAACCTTTTTCAGCAAAGTTCTGTTTTTCTTTTCCGCAACACAATTTTGTAGAGAATAAGTAACTATATTTTTATTCTTTTTTTATCACATAAATTTATGAACTCATCAAATATATATCTCGACCTCAATTAGTTGATTTTCTATTAAGCTCATAAATTTCTTAAAATAACTTGATACTTCATATTTATGAGAAATCAAATAGACATGTCCAAATCGAATACAATTATCTATAAACGTGATAAATAAACAACTCCATACCATGCTCTCATATTCATTGGATCACAGAATGGATTGATTGTAAAGAAAATTTAATTCTTGTACATTTTTCAAATGGTTTCATTGTCTTTTTTCCCACTAGGCAATACTCAAATATGAACAAATAATTCATTATTGGCCAACAAGCCCTTTTTTACTAGTCTATTCAGTCATTATTGGCCAATACAACCAAGTCTAATATGCCACACATTCACATCATTATTATTTGAATTAGAAGACGTGAAGAGGGTAAAACAAACATTAACATTATTATAGTCAACATCCAATACAATAAAACCATCTAGATTATAACCACAACCATAATAATTTACATTCAAATACAAATCCACATCGATATTATGGAAGTTTAATTTGAAACCAAATTTAACCAATACTAATATAAACACTAAATTCTACCGAATCCCCGAACCATACAATATATCATATAGGAACAAAGTGCATCCACTACGCATATTTAATTGGTAAATAACAATCATTTTTACTTTTGCTCTGGAGTTTTTCCCTACATGTAGATCTATTCCATTCCAGTCAAAACTCATCGAAACTCCACAAAGACATCTCTATCATTTGCTACATGGTATATTACTCATGAATCTATATTCCACAAAGGATTATATTCAATTAAAAATACAAAATTTGATAAATAAGCAAAGCTCTAAAGAATGCAAAGGGTGTTTACCTTCTTTGGCTCGCTACAGTCGCGAGTATAGTAACCATTCGGCCACAATTGAAACACTTTACCCTCGACATTCTCTCCACACGAGGACATTTTCCTCTCTTATGTTGGTCAACTCTTGGTTTCTTCCTTAAAGAGCTCGATCTCTTACATTTCCACCTTTTAAACGAATTGAGGCTCTTATGCTTGGAGCTCGAAGCCCCTTAAGAGCTAGGAACTAGCACAACAGATATCTATTTTTGGCTTAACCACCAAGATGCGATCATTTACCAGCTCCAGGTAGCGCATAGCATTCTCAAGTTATTCCATAACTTTATTAAAAGCTTCTAGTACTTCTTGATGTTCTTGCTTATATTGAATTCACATTAAATATCTTATAATTCTTACCGTTCAATATCTCATTTGTCCAGTTCAGCTACTATATTCTTAAAAGCTAAAGCCATTATATCTAAACATTTTAGACCTATTTGCGCAAATTATTAATGCCTAACATTTATGCATCTATTATGCATAAACTAATCATATCAATGAATAAGATCAAATAAGGCTTTAGAGTTGAAAAGCCACTTTGTTCCCAATCATCATCTAAAAATCCTAACTTGAAATTATCATTAATATAATCATATGCAAAAATAAATTCACTAAAGTCACTAAAACTTTCTTGAACTTCTCACAAATAATTATAAATTAAAATAATAATTTACAACAGTAAATAACATGGAACTTTCATTAATTGAACATGTCATTTACATAAAATAATATATTTAGTAGTAAGATATCAACGGCAAGATGGAAAGAAATATTTACACTTAAAATATCTCAAATCAATATAAGAAAAAATAATAAATAAATAATTTCAAAGATACTCATATATATCATAAATGGGGAAATTCTTATAATTTCTTAGAAAATTCCTCTGAGAATTTTCAAAGCACATTGGCTAATCACACAAAGACCTTCGGAGAACCCTTATGGCTCATCTAAGGTGCACTCATTCAGCGTCAAGTGACACTCAACCTGAGGGTTGAAATTTTTGTTGCCTCAATTCTATAGTATTCTCGCACAAAAACCACTATAATCTTCTTATAATTTGGGATCATGTTGACCTCTTATAACCAATCTAACACTACTTGCCATTCAGATGGAAGAGTGTTCATTAGAGTTAGCACATTCTGATAATCCAACATAAGATAACCATTCCAGATGATTCATTATATCATTTGGTTGACCTTGGCCATATGTGACACTAAATCACCGCCATTCCATCGATAATTAACTAATTCTATTATTAGCCCTTCGAGTCTCACCTTCTATTCATCTATTCTCAAGAATATAGACATGCGTACGAAATGCATCATTGTCCCTATAACAAATGCAGAACAAAAGAGATTGCATATAACCCATAGAGAATATAATTGAAAAACATATTTTCTTTTTTTTTTGGTCAACAGTCAACGTTGGTCAACATTCTATCAATGCCGATCAACATGTCAACGGTCCAAGAATGACCGGATTGGGTTAACGAGTCAGCCGGGTCGGGTCAACAAGTCAGGTCAACCAAGGGGCAAAATTGTAACTTTTTGAAAAATTGAAGGGGCAAAAGAGTAAATTCACTGTAGGCATGTGCCGCACAGATGCTTGGGAACACACACGTGCCGACGTCCCTACACTTTCCGGCCACGCATGGAGGGGGCCGTCCAATGACTCTCAGTGGCATGCCACCCATCATTTTTCTTATCTCAACTAGAACTACAACTTTGCACTTTCAAAAATAAATTTTGACTAATGCAAAATCAAAAAAGAGGAGTGTATAGTATGTAGGTGTCGGGATTTCTGTCTCCAAGCATTCATTGGCGACGATTCTCAAAATTCCGACCAAAAAACTAAATATAAACGTCAACAATGATCGGGAAACATGAACATTGTAGCTCTAATACTAATAATGGAAAATGAATTTCTAAAAAATGAACCGATACTTGAACAATCGAATATTGAAAACAAATACAGGAATGGGCCCGATGATACATGTATTACCAATCGAAAAGCATATTACAAAGATGAACATACCTTATTTGCTACAGATTAAATACTTGTTACAATCTCAGAGGAATTGATCGAAGTCTTGGAGTTTCATTCTTTGAGAGTGTTTACTATTGTTAAAGGAAAAAGAACGTATGTTTTGTCTTTTACAGGTAACGTTCCTCTCTTCCTTTTTATTTTTATATTTAACAGTTATTTTCACTTAAAAAATAACTCTTTTATGGGTCATTCTCTTATGAGCTTGGTTTGACCCAATATAAGTGGACGGCCCTAGCTTGGCCCAACCAATAAAAAACCCATCAGTGGTAAAGTACCTAGTGGCTCCGATTGGTTGTCAATGCTGCTACGTATTCTCCGACAGTCACGTTCGCCAACTTAAGGATGACGTTGAGAAGCTAAGGTACGCAATGGATAAGGCACAACATTCCATCGATGCAGCTCGAAACAACATGAAGCGGATCGAAGCCAACGTCAAGAGATTGATGAAAAACGTGGAGACCGTCGCCAACAAGGTGCGCGATGTGATGGATTACGATAGAAGAGCTAAGAAGACTTGCTTTTGTGGGTGGCTTCCCAACTCAAAGGCATGTTACCATCTCAGCAGGGAGGCAAGGACGACTGTCCATGCCATCTAGAAACTCATTCAAGAGGCTCGATTCAAGAGGGTCTCCTGCGAGGGTGTTCTGCTAGGGCACATCGTTGACACTTTCGACGTGGATATGTCTGCTAGTGATTGAGGTGACACTATCAAGTCAAGACCTTCCTTCCTAGAAAAAATAATGGATATGTCAAATGATGAGAAGTTCAAAGTGATTGGGGTCTTCAAGCCTAGTGGCATGGGAAAGACTACCCTGTTGGAGGAAGTCGATGAGAAACTCAGGAGCGAGAAGAGATTGTTCGACATGATCGTCAAAGCAAAAGCATCGCAGACTCAAGACTCAAAGAAAATCCAAGAGCATATTGCTTATGCCTTCGGTCTAAATCCAAAGGACGAGCCAAGTGAAGAGGGAAGAAAAGACCGTCTATTTCAGAAAATACTGAGCAATTTGATGAAGAAGGTTCTCATAATATTGAATGATCTAAGAGACGAACTTGATTTGAAGGCGATCGGAATTCCTTTAGGAGATGAGAGCAACAGATGCAAACTTTTGCTCACATCGAGATTTGAAGATGTGCTGAAGCCAAAGATGTGTGCCAATGAAACATTTCATCTTAAAGGTTCAGAGAATGATGAAGCTTTCAGATTATTTGAAAAGACGGTCGGCGACAGGCGAAAAAACGATGAGGAATTGAAAGCAATAGCAGCTCAAGTGGTCAAGAAACTTGCAGGTTTGTCTCTTTTGATTATCTCTGTCGCGCGCAACCTGAAACATAAGGGTTCTCATCGTCTCTTTGCTTTATCTATTGTAGAACAAAAAGAAACTGAAGATTGGATGTAAACTATGGGTAATCAAGGCCTAATAACACCTCTAACCTCCACCACGTAACCAAGACTCCGCTACCAACCCACCACCGCCCGCAGGCCGCCCTTGGCCCACAACACGCTCGCCACCCACACGCAGGCCACCCTCGGCCCACAACACGCTCGCCACCCGCACGCTTGTCGCACGCCAAGAGGTGGTTTGTATAAATCCATTACTTCTTTGGTAGAATAAAGAAGTAACTTATGAAGCATCTGTCGAGAGGTGTCGCGACCCAATCTCGCCACCCTTGATGTCAAAGGGGGAAAGGTCGGGTTTATGAGTACTTGATCATAAGATCACGAGATCTCCCAAGCTCGTACCCCGCGTGACAACGAATTTTGTATGATCTAGTTATTTATAACAACCTAAAAATAGACGAGAGTCGCCACTAGCCTCGTTTTGGGGGTTGGCTAGAAAACCCAATCGAGGGTTGGGAGTGTTCCCTCGATTCCTACGCAACCAAATATCTAGGTTTGGGGACTTGGGTTACGCTAATATTTCTATTAATGCCCTTTCGATACCTAACAGTATGTTGTGTTTTTCCTAACGTGTCCATGTGTTTCCTTTTACATTTTTGGGATCATCAATTCTATACTAAGTGATCATGCGTGGTTGTTTACTTTTCATTCTATTCTATTGCCCAGTGTGGGGAGATAATCATCACCTGGGGTTTTGAAAGAATTGTATGAGGCTCAAATTGGCTAAGCAAAGGGTAATTGTGTTTGTGGTAGTAAACGGAATGCTCTTCGTCACTTCGGGATGCTTCGAGTTTCTATAAGAAATCACTTGAAGCTAGCATAAGAAGATTGATGCAAGTGAAAGCAATACAATCTTTCTTAATATTTTGCTCCATAATTTTCAACCAAGATCCCCTATTTTGTCCCAATGTGGGGTTGTTCTTAGGGGACAGGGTTGTTTTGGAAATGCTCCATATTTGGCTCAAAGTGGCTTGCAAGGGATATCAATAGTGTTTGAAAAAATTGGAAATGAAATGCCTTTATCAGTTCAAATCATGTATTCACCGTGAATGGCATGGGAAAAGACATGGTTCTTTCCACTCAATTCTCTCAAGGAGTGTATAAGGACGTATTTGGTAAAGAGGTTGCCTCTCATCATTTTAGGCATTACCACCTGGCATATTTAACAATTCTTTTCAGGTTTTCCAAAGCACACTTTGGTTAAATTCAACTCCATGGGGAATGAAAATGTAATGAAATTTTGTTTGGAAAGACATGTTTCCTTGACCCTATTGGGGAGAGCTTTTGCTCACATCGAGATTTGAAGATGTGCTGAAGTAAAAGATGTGTGCCAATGAAACATTTCATCTTAAAGGTTCAGAGAATGACAAAGCTTTCAGATTATTTGAAAAGACGGTCGGCGATAGGCTCAAAGACAATGAGGAATTGAAAGCAATAGCAGCTCAAGTGGTCAAGAAACTTGCAGGTTTATCTCTTTTGATTATCTCTGTCGCGCCGCAACCTGAAACATAAGGGTTCTCATCGTCTCTTTGCTTTATCTATTTTGTAGAACAAAAAGAAACTGAAGATTGGATGTAAACTATGGGTAATCAAGGCCTAATAACACCTCTAACCTCCAACACGTAACCAAGACTCCGCTACCAACCCACCACCGCCCGCAGGCCGCCCTTGGCCCACAACACGCTCGCCACCCGCATGTAGGCCACCCTCGGCCCACAACACGCTCGCCACCCGCACGCCAAGAGGTAGTTTGTATAAATCCATTACTTCTTTGGTAGAATAAAGAAGTAACTTATGAAGCATATGTCGAGAGGTGTCGCGACCCAATCTCGCCGCCCTCGATGTCAAAGGGGGAAAGGTCGGGTTTAGGAGTACTTGATCATAAGATCACGAGCTCTCCCAAGCTCATACCCCACGTGACAGCTAATTTTGTATGATCTAGTTATTTATAACAACCTAAAAATAAACGGAAGTCACCACTAGCCTCGTTTTGGGGGTCGGCTAGAAAACCCAATCAAGGGTCGGGAGTGTTTCCTCGATTCCTACGCAACCAAATATCTAGGTTCGGGAACTTGGGTTACGCTAATATTTCTATTAACGCCCTTTCGATACCTAACAGTATGTTGTGTTTTTCCTAACATGTCCATGTGTTTCCTTTTACATTTTTGGGATCATCAATTCTATACTAAGTGATCATGCGTGGTTGTTTACTTTTCATTCTATTATATTGCCCAGTGTGGGGAGATAATCATCACCTGGGGTTTTGAAAGAATTGTATGAGGCTCAAATTGGCTAAGCAAAGGGTAATTGTGTTTGTGGTAGTAAACGGAATGCTCTTCATCACTTCGGGATGCTTCGAGTTTCTATAAGAAATCACTTGAAGCTAGCATAAGAAGATTGATGCAAGTGAAAGCAATACAATCTTTCTTAATATTTTGCTCCATAATTTTCAACCAAGATCCCCTATTTTGTCCCAATGTGGGGTTGTTCTTGACAGGGTTGTTTTGGAAATGCTTCATATTTGGCTCAAAGTGGCTTGCAAGGGATATCAATAGTGTTTGGGATTAAGAAATGAAATGCCTTTATCATATCAAATCATGTATTCACCCGTGAATGAATCCTATGCCCTAAGACATGGTTCTTTCCACTCAATTCTCTCAAGGAGTGTATAAGGACATATTTGGTAAAGAGGTTGCCTCTCATCATTTTAGGCATTACCACCTGGCATATTTAACAATCCTTTTAAGGTTTTCCAAAGCACACTTTGGTTAAATTCAACTCCATGGGGAATGAAAATGTAATGAAATTTTGTTTGGAAAGACATGCTTCCTTGACCCTAGTGGGGAGAGTTTCGGAAATAATGTTGAATAAAATTTGTGGACAGAACGAACTTTGCTCAACACAAGGGTTCACTTTTAGAGTTCTGGCTGACTCTAGAGTTCTAACTGACTCTTTTGGCATTCTAAATGATAGGGTCACTTCTAAGTTCTAAAGAAGAATGGACACTTTTGAAAGTTTTGCACTCTTGAGATGAACCTCTTGTGGATAGGTAGAATCTTCATCAGAGATCCTGCAAAATGAACAAACATGCAGATGCAATATGTATGCATAAAATGCATGATGTAAACATCTTAAAGTGGCTCAGATTCAATCAAAAAATGGCTCAAAGGCCTTTCCATTTATTCATGGATAATATTTCTTGAAAAAATCTTTTGAATGCGAATCCGAGCCATGCAAATGACTATCGTGATGTGAAATGTCGTGCCTGAGATACAATCGAAGAATGGTTGGTATGTATACATATAAATGAATGCAATGTATGTAAATGTCATGAAAATTTTGTTTTCAAATTTGGGTTTTTGAAGAAATTTATTGGGAACTAGATCTCGTGTCATTGGACGTCATCGTTCCACTAAAACATTTTGAAACTATAGATCGTGTGAAGGCTCAGGCCTCAAAGCATCATCATAGGACTGATTTGGGCCTCACACATCTATTAACAAAACGTGAATTTTATTAATGTGCAAAAATTACATTACAACGTATATCGTCTTAAATCCATAGAGTTTATGATCCAAATTATTACAAATACAAACGAATGAAATGAATGGAATTCCCTCGTAGGGGAGAAATGGATGAAATTGCCTCGCAAGGGAGAAATGAATGAAATTCCCTCGCATGGGAGAAATGAATGGAATACGACTACAAATTAAATGCGAAAACTAAAAACATCCCTTACATAGTGGGAAATGAAGGCTCTTCATTTTCACCAATAGTGCCAATCAGACCATCTTCAAAATGCTTTGGAAGGGGATTTTGTTGGACATTCGGCGCCGAGTCCTTAAAGGTGAGCAACTTTTTATCTAGCAAATTCTAGATCTTAGAACAAAGCACCATACAGTTGTCCACATGATGACCTTTTTTCACCCATATGGTAATCACACGTCTTGTTAAGGTCAAATCCAACAAACTTTGGCGGATTATCCCTCGGGATCTCTTTCACCACAAGATGATTTTCGATCAGCATTGGAAGTAGTTGTGACATTGGTCTAGGCAACAGAGTAAATTGCCTTTAGGGGGCTTTTCCATTGCGATCAAAGTTTCGAGAAGAATTCCTTACCTCCATGGCAAGTCTATGAGTCTAAAGATCATATGGCTTCTAAGAAGAGGAATTTTCTATATAAGCAATCTCGACAGTCGATTCCTTATCCCTCTTTGGGGCATATCGACGATTCGTGGTCTCAATCAACCTTCCTTCACGCATGATCCCCTCGATGCGTTCACCTAACTCCATAAATGTGGCAATGTTCATACAAGTATGGTTATATATCTTCTCGAAAAAATCACGAGGCATAGCTTGAAGCAGTAATTTCATGGTCTCTTTCTTAGACAATGGCGGCTTTACTTGAGATGCAGTAACCCTCCATCTTTGTGCATAGGTTCTAAATGTTTCGGTCCTCCTCTTCTCGACCCGGACTAATTCTTCTTGAGTCGGAGCAATTTCAGTATTGAACTTGTATTGCTGGAGGAATTCATCAACGAGATCTTCCCAAGTACGGATCTTCTCCATGTCCAACTCTATAAACCATGTTAACGCAAGACCAACCAAGTTGTCCTGAAAGGAATTAATTAGGAGTGGGGGATTATCTGAATAGCGGGCCATCTTGCCTAGATAGTACTTCAAATGAGTCTTAGGACATCCGATGCCGTCGTATTTCCTTGTGAACTCAGGCTCCTTGTAGTATTCGGGGACATTAACTTTGGTAAAGGGCGATAGCTTATCGAACCCTTGGAGTTCATAGCCTTGTAACATGCAAAGGCGCTCCTCAATCTTTGCAAGGCGCCTTGAATTTTCTTCATCGAAATGCGGAGTTGGAGTCTCCTTAGATGGAGGCTCTAGACCCATAACTATCGGGATTGCAATGGGAATTTCTTCAGCAAGCCTTTTCCCCATGGGCTCTACCATCGGCGCTTCAAGGGGCGCGGTAGGAACATTCATGGTAGAAGAAGCAAGAGTTATAGACGTCAAGTTTTTTACTTGGCTAGAGAGATCAGCCAATAACGCCATCATCTGCGCCATTTGATTCTCCATGTTAATAACACGGGCTCGGGATATCTTCATTCTCCATCTTTGTTTGGCAGCGAGTACGTATAACAAATCTTTCTTTAGCCGTCTTTCAAAACTTCCTGTAAAAAGAAAATGACCCGAATTAGTACAGGTTAAAAGAAATCGTTAAAATACAAATCATGTTCAATTTTATATTTTCTTGGGATGAAATAATGATAAGAAGTGTATATGATCCCAATATCATATAACATCCTCTTATCAAGATTTCTTCAAAAGAAATTATACAATTGAAAGGGAACGACGACAAATATTTAATCAGAATGCCCCATTTTTCTAAAAATTACATGGAAATGCTCATGAATTTTATTCATTTCAATCGAACAATTATAAGGGAAACAGAACCTTGCTTTCTTAAAGCTTACAAAGTGATTCGATTTTACATGTAATATGAAAATGAATACAGGGAAACCTTAATAGAAATGAGGATAACACAAAGGAAATCCCTTTACAAGGAAAGAATATGAAATGAAAACCTAAGGAAGAGGTGGAATCATGCGGAGACGCTTGTTATCATGGGCCAAGTGTTCCTCATCGATCAAGGCATTGTCTTCTTGCTCCTTAACATGAGCTTACCGAAGTCCTTGAGGCTCGGGAATATTAGGAAACTGAACCTTGAGCTCAGGTTCTACTTGACGGTATACGTAGTCAATGGTAGCTTGGTGAGTCTTCATCTCTCCTTCCAAATCAGCTTCATCGACGGCAACTACGTAATGCGAGTAATGGGAGTACCAAATTCCAATAGCAGCTTGAATCGTGGCCTTGATATGGTCAACTTGGTTTTCCTCGATGACCTTATCATGATAATCAATACGATATAACCCCAGCTTGAGAATTGGCAGGATCGTTTGAAGCGCACGATATTGGCGAAGCACCCTTAAAGGGTAATATGATGTTAAACCCGTCAGTCCCACGAGGGGGAGTGGGTTGTCAACTCCACTAAAAAGGTGCACTTTGGGATTCCCAAGCCACCGAACATGCCATTGGATTAAGCTAGGGTTGAGGCTTTTGAGGAAATGAAACAAAGTAGAGAAAGACCATGATGGAAAGAATTCATTTCTTTGGCAAAATTTAAGAATGGGATGATGATGTTTTGTGACATCAACAATTTTCATGTGAGGAGCAAACTCTTTGATATGTGAAAAGAGCCAAATTTGGAGAATTCCTAATGGGGCTCTAAGAGTTCCTCGACCATTTGCTTTGAAATGATTAAGAGACACAAAAGTTTCGGCAAGGATCATGTGTGTAAAACAATTAAATGCACACACTTGATTGACAATGTTAGTGACTAAAGGATCCATTGTTTTTCGGGTATATGGGAATATCACGAAGCCAAAGAACATGAGTAAGAAGACACGAGGAATTTGGTTCCCAGATTTAGGCTTAAGGCTAAGGAAGTATTGTTTGAGGAAATTATAAGGCATACCATGAGAATTTCCATTAAGAATCACTTTAATTTTATCAGTAGGGATATTAAGGAATTGACTTAGAAGAGAAATCGGATTTTGACCAATAGGAGGAGTGACGAAACCTAAAGAAGCTTTACCTAATCCAATGGCTTTCCGGAACTCCTCAATTGTAGGGGTCAATTCATATTGATTAAACACAAAAGTGGAAGTCATGGGATTCCAAAAATGAGCCATTGCTTTCACCATCGCGATACATGGTTCGACCTTTAAAAGAGTTGGGAGGAAGCCTATGTGCTTTTCCACGTAGTCTTGATGTCTTGGGTCAAGATTCTCCCATAGAGTCTTGAGATTCCTAGGCACGGGGAGCACGTCCATTTCGGGTTTACCCATCTAAACCTAAAACCTAAAGGGGCACCCATGATTAAAACATATCGCCGTTGAAATATAAAGTGCATAATTGAAATATGGAGAGTAAAAATATAGGAGCGATCTCTTACCCACCAAACACATGGCAAGCACAAATCACATGTCGCATGAAACTGTGAGGTTTCAACGCCTAAGGTGAGGGTGTTAAAGGCTCAAGGTCCTCATCCCAAAGAATAAAAATAGTTTACCCACCGCTACTATCATCAGTCAATGCTATCTTTATCAGTTGGGATAAGCGGATTTATGTAAGTAATGGATTACCACGAGTATTCACTCACAGATTCCACCCATAAACCCTCCTAAGGTCCTAGATTGGGCGATCGGGGTTTTAGACCGCAGTTGTGTGTGCGGTGTCATGCTAAAGCTTGTAAACATGCATTTAAATTTAAACATCCAGCACTTCAATATAAACCCTCATACATTCATACATCCTTACACATCTGCAAAACAAGGGGTTTACAAGCACGCCTCCCCTTATAACTCCCACCTACAAGACCATTTAACACAAGGTTAGCAACTAACCTGATTTTCCACGCGACTTTGACATGCAGGCGATCCTACACAAGACATATTAGTTAAAACACAACAACCATTTTAAAACGGCTTCAAGTCCTCTTAATCTAGTAACCACTCCCCAGTGGAGTCCCAAGTCTGTCGCGACCCGATCTTGCTGCCCTCGATGTCAAAGGGGGAAAAGTCGGGTTTAGGAGTACTTGATTATAAGATCACGAGCTTTCCCAAGCTCGTACCCCACATGACAGCGAATTTTGTATGATCTAGTTATTTATAACAATATAAAAATAGATGGGAGTTGCCATTAGCCTTGTTTTGGGGGTCGGCTAGAAAACCTAATCGAGGGCGGCGAGATCAGGTCGCGACAAGAGGTGATATATACAAATCTGTTGAATGAATATTAGTACTTTGCGCCTGAGCACTGCAATATTATAGTAGAAAGATGGTACTCTTGATGAATATATTGGAAAGGCAAATATATTGGAAAGGTAGCTATGATATGCTTTTATTTAGGCCTTTTATTTAGGCCATTTACTTAGGAAGTTTTGTGTGCATATCTTTTTTATTTATTGTGTTGTCCTTGTTTTTTTTGGTAGTTTAGCCTAATTAGGAGTTTGTTTGATAGTTGTATCTTCTTATATATATGTTGCGTTTCTGTGGCAATGAAGGACATAATTCTTATTCCAAAATTCCTTAGTTCTTTTACATGATATCAAATCCATGGCTAATGGAAAAAAAAGGTGAGGAGAGTTATAGAACGGACAAGCAAACCTCTAGCTCTTACACACTGAATTCGAATGACAACTCGAGTAACTTGATTACCCAAGTTTAGTTGAGGGGCGAGAATTATGAAGAATGGGCGCGAGCTATGCGGACTGCATTACGAGCCAACAAGAAATATGGTTTTATTGATGGAATTGTCAAGCAACCAGCAGATGATTCGCTGGAACTTGAAGATTGGTGGACGATTAATTCCATGTTGGTTTCTTGGGTGTTTAATGCCATTGAACCGACACTTCGCTCGACTATCTCTCACATGGAGAACGTGAAAGATTTGTGGGAGGATATCAAACAGAGATTCTCAATTGGGAATGGTCCACGGATGCAGTAACTAAGATCGGATTTGACCAATTGTAGGCAGGATGGTCAACCCATCGTGTCCTATTTCAATAAACTCAAAATCTTGTGGGATGAAATAAATAACTATGATCAGATACCAGTTTGTGTTTGTACAGGTTGCAGATGCAATTTTACCATTGAATTGGAAAGAAAGCGTGAAGAAGAGAGAGTTCATCAGTTTTTGATGGGCTTAGATGAAGAAGGATATGGAACAGTGCACGCTAGTATTTTGAGCACTAAACCTTTGCCTAATCTGAATCGTGTCTATGCTATGGTTGTTCAGCAAGAGCAAGCACGAACTATGACACGAACCAAGGATGAAAGAGGCAATCCCATGAGTTTTGCAATCTGGGCAGGTGGTCAAAATTCAAGGGAGGATAAAGATAAAATCATGTTTTGTTCTAATTGCAACCAAGAGGGACATGATGCTGAAAGTTGTTTCCAGCTAATAGGATATGTAGAATGGTGGGACAATAGACCACGTGGAACCTCTGCTAGATAAGGTAGTGGTCAAAAGCGTAGTAATAGAGGTGGACGTAACAAGGGAGGAGGTGCTAGTGCCAACGTCTCACAAGCAACTGGAGTTGATGGTGGGCGGGGAGTTGTGATAGATTTAGATCGAAAGGGTCTTAGTGGATTGAATGATGAGCAGTGGACAACTTTACTGGGAATGTTAAGTTCTCATCAGAACGGTGCCCATGAGAGGCTAAAAGATAAACAGAGTATTTTTCCTTGGATTATTGACACAGGAGCTTCCCACCATATGACAGGAACGTTGGCATTTTTGAGAGAATTGCGTGACATTGTGCCATGCTCAGTTGAGTTACCTAATGGAGAAAAGACCATGGCAGTGAAAGAAGGAATTGTGTTGCTTTGAGGAGACTTGAAATTGTGACGAGTTCTTTTTGTGCCCGATTTGAAATGCAATCTGATTTATGTATCACGACTTCTTAATGATTCAAATTTGGTTATCCAACTCCCTAACAAAATATGTGCTATACAAGACCTAAATTCAAGGAACCTGATTGGAGCGGGTGAGCAACACGAGGGGTTTTACTTTCTCAAGGGAGTGACTTCAGTACATGCTTGCACGGTGGCTGATATGGAATCCTTTGAGCTTTGGCATAAAAGAATGGGTCTCCCTTCTTCTAAGGTGGTGGAGTTAATTCTAGAATCTGGCAAAATGGTTAGGAAAACCAATCAAACTTGTGAGGTTTGTTTTAGAGCAAAACAAACAAGAGAGATTTTCTTGACAATAGAGCCAAAGATTATTTTGAATTGATACATTGTGATTAGTGGGGACCTTATAGAGTTCCAGCTCCATGTGGAGCAATTTATTTCTTGACAATTGTTGATGATTATTCTTGTGCTGTGTGGATATATTTGCTAAATGGAAAAAATGAAGTGGCTTGTGTTCTCAGGAAGTTTATTGCGATGGTTAGATGCCAATTCGAGAAAAATGTGAAAATCGTTAGAAGTGATAACGGAAGTGAATTTTTGTGTTTGATAGAATATTTTGATGAACACGGGATATTGCATCAAACTTCTTGTGTTGGAACACCTCAACAAAATGGCCGAGTGGAAAGAAAGCATCGCCATATCCTTAATGTTGCAAGAGCTTTGCGTTTCCAAGCAAATTTACCCATAGAATTTTGGGGAGAATGTGTACTCGCAGCTGGGTATTTAATTAACAGGACTCCATCTATATTATTGAATGGTAAAACCCCAATGAGATTATCTTTGGCCAACCTCCTTCTTACAAACATATTCGGATTTTTGGTTGTTTGTGCTATGCGCATAATCAGAATTGGGATAAAGATAAATTTGCTAGTAGAAGTCGTCGGTGTGTTTTTGTTGTTTATTCGTTGGGAAAGAAGGGGTGGAGATTGCATGATTTAGAAGCTAGTGAATACTTTGTATCAAGAGATGTAGTGTTTGCTGAAATAGAATTTCCATATGCTGATGAGAAAATAGTAAGTGATGAACTCATTAAAAATAGGGTTATGGAGTTGGGTGATGAAGTTGATGATTTAAAAAGTGACTTGAGAGAGGAGCACACCGAAAGTGTAGATAGAGAAAATGAGGTGAATCATGAAATGGAGGAATTGATCCACACAAACAATGAGAACGTGGAAATAAGTGAAGTCATCGAGAGTAGCTAGGCAGGGGACAAAGGGTCAAGCAATTGTCTGTTCGTTTGAAAGATTATGTGACAAACGCCATCAGAATAAGCCCCTCGACATGCTCATCTACCCCATCCAATTCCTCAAGTACGCCTTATTCTATAGCATGTTATGTGAGTTATGAAAAATTTTCTACGCAACACCGATGTTTCTTAGCAACAATTACTACAGGACATGAACCAAACTCTTATGCGGAAGCAATTAATGATGAATGGTGGAGAGAGGCCATGAGTAAAGAAATACAGGCTTTAGAAGATAATGGCACATGGACAGTCGAAAATTTGCCGCCTAGGAAGAAAGCAATTGGGAGCAAGTGAGTGTATAAAATTAAGTACAATTCTGATGGAAGCATTGAACAATACAAGGC
Source organism: Eucalyptus marginata (assembly GCA_014182565.1). Classification (NCBI taxonomy): domain Eukaryota; kingdom Viridiplantae; phylum Streptophyta; class Magnoliopsida; order Myrtales; family Myrtaceae; genus Eucalyptus; species Eucalyptus marginata. The sequence continues at coordinate 28,703,004 of CM024589.1, forward strand.
GTGGTTGGTGATACTAGGAAATAATCAAGTTGAAGGCATAGATTATTGGGAGACTTTTGCTCTTACGGCAAAAATGTGCACTGTAGGCACCTTTCTTGCTATTGCGGTTGCAAAGAATTGGGAACTTCATCAGATGGACATTCAAAATGCTTTCTTACATGGTGATTTAGAGGAAGAGGTTTACATGAAGATGCCGCCTAGATTCGCCTCTCAATCATCAGGGAAGGTATGTAGCCTTTGGAAATCTCTATACGGTTTGCGGCAAGCACCTAGATGTTGGTTTGTGAAATTGGCTGCATCTTTGAAAGCTTATGGATTTCAGCAATCATATTCAGATTACTCCTTGTTCACTTTTCAAGTTGGGACTGCTCAATTGAATGTGCTTATTTACGTTGATGATCTCATTATCTCCGGTAATGATATTTCCGCTATGCAAAAGTTCAAGAACTATTTGAGTCGTTGTTTTCATATGAAAGACTTGGGGAAGCTGAAATTTTTCTTGGGGATTGAAGTGGCGAGAAACTAGATGGTATTTTCTTATGTCAACGTAAGTATGCGTTGAATATGATTTCTGAGGTCGGATTGCTGGGTTCCAAGCCCGTTAAAACTCCTCTTGAACAAAATCACAAGCTTGACCCTTATTGAGAGTGATAATGTAGACAACCTTGCTTAGTATAGGCGCCTAGTGAGTCGGCTTATTTATCTAACAATAACTCAACCTGAATTGTCTTACTATGTGCATATTCTTGCACAGTTCATGTGACACTAAAGAAAGCTCATTGGGAGGCAGCTATGAGAGTTCTGCATTATTTGAAAGGAAATCCAAGTCAAGGTATTATGTTACGTGCCAATTGTGACGTCAAATTGTCTGCTTACTGCGATTCTAACTAGGCTAGTTGTCCTTTGACGAGACGATCTTTGACTGGTTACTTTGTTCTTTTGGGAGAATCACCTATCTCGTGGAAGACTAAGAAGCAACATACAGTGTCTCGCTCATCTGCTAAAGCTGAATATAGGATTATTGGATTCTCTTGGTGTGGTACATTCTCAACCTATGCACCTGTATTGCGACAGTCAGACAGCTTTACATATAGCCGCCAATCCTGTTTATCATGAGCGTACCAAGCATATTGAAGTGGATTGTCATTTTATTCGTAATGAGATACTTAATGGTAACATTCAAACAGATTACGTACGTAGTTCAATGCAGCCATATGATATCTTCACGAAGGCGTTAGGAAATGATCAATTTAATTTTCTTCTTCACAAGTTGCGCATTCGAGATCTCCATGCTCCAACTTGAGGGGGGTATTGGAAAGGCAAATATATTGGAAAGGCAGCTGTGATATGCTTTTATTTAGGCCTTTTATTTAGGTCGTTTACTTAGGAAGTTTTGTGTGCATATCTTTTTTATTTATTGTGTTGTCCTTGTTTTCTTTTTTTCTTTTTTTGTAGTTTAGCCTAATTAGGAGTTTGATTGATAGCTGTATCTTCTTGTATTTATGTTGCGTTTCTGTGGCAATGAAGGACAGAAGTCTCATTCCAAAATTCCTCAGTTCTTTTACAGTAGAGTAGAAAGATGGCACTCTTGACGAATAAAAAATGAATGTCTTGTAGGACTATATGGAGTTACAAAAGTGAGGGATTTGTTTACATTGAACCGAATGAGAAGGAAAAGTTTTAGAAATATTCTACGCTTTACCCAAGTGAAACTCATTTGCTTCTCTTATCCTCTGAAGGTTGTTCCACTATATGGCACCTGTCCTTCTTCGAGGAGCATTGAACATGAAATTTCAGTTGGCTACAACTCTGGGCTACAACTCTGTCCTTCTTCACTGAGAAGCTCAAGCCTTGGGGATGGAGGCTCTCTCTAGGCCTGGCTACAATGCCCGCTTTGTTGATGACGGTTGGAGGACTATTCCTGCCAGAGACACCCAACAGACTAGTTGAACGTGGAAATATTGAGGAAGGGAGACAAGTTGTACAAAAGATTAGAGGAACCGAGAATGTCAATATAGAGTTTCAAGACAGTGTCAATGTTAGTGAATTAGCAAGGCGATCAAACATCTGTTCCGAAATATTTTCAAGAGAAGAAACAGGCCTTAGTTAATTATGGCTATTTTCATGCCCACTTTTCAAATCCTCACAAGCATAAATTCAATTCTTTTCTATGCTCCGATGTTATTTCAGAGCATGGGGTTCGGAGGAAGAGCATCCCTTCACTCCTCTGCTTTGACAAGTGTAGTGCTTGCTTCATCCACTTTTATTTCCATTGCTACAGTTGACAAATGGGGTTGAAGAGCTTCTCGTTTATATTTGTTGTTTTGCTCTTTTATCTATCTATCTATCTAACCACTGAGGATTTGCCTCAGTGGCCACCCTTCCAACATAAAAAAGGGAGGTGGGAGGTTCGAATCCCCATATTCTCAGGGAAGGTTGGGGTGGGGACAATTTAGTTTCAAATGTGGATTTCGACTCTCATGCCTTACAATAAGGCAAGGCAAAAGTTTAAGAGTGATCTAAGAGTGAGAGTTAGAGTGGAAGTAGAGTATGACCGACCAAAAAAAAAAAAAATCTATCTATCTATCTTTTTTTTTTCCTTTTCTATTGTTTATTTTCATTAAATTGTATGCCCAATGCCACTACCTAGGTGTGCTGCAGGCCCATCACTCGCCCGCCGACACTTGGGAGGGAGAAATTTTTGTATCGTTATCAAACAAATTTTTGTTCAAGAAATATAAATTTTATGTTGTTATCAAACGAATTTCTATTTCGAGAATAAGAATTTTATGTCATTATTAAACACATATTTTTGCTCACGTCACCCCTCTTCCTCTTCTTCAGTTGTGAGAGAGGGGCAGAGTCGCCTGAAGCCCTATAAACATAAAACATATATGTGTGTACGTGGGGTGCACCATTCGTTGTGTCAGACGCGTAGGCAGAATCAAAGTTTGACTGTGGGCTCCTCGAGCCTAGCTTGAGCAGCTCGGCTCGAACCGAGTCTGAGCTTATGTTGCAATTGTTAGCTAACCGAGTCAAGCTCCGTAAAAAAGCTAGTTGAGCCGCCGGGGGAAGAGCTTGGATTGAGTCAAGTGGAGCCAAGCTTGAGAAATTTAGCTCCATCGACTCTATTACGCATCGGTAATTGTACTTGTACGAGTCATTTGTGTCGTTTCTTATTACAATAATAACACATAAGTTCGATCGAATTAAATGAATCCAAAATTATACGATTTAAGTCATGTTGAGTCATATCAATTTTTTAATCAGGGGATGTTCATATTAGGAGCACAAATGGATAATAGATTATGCTTGCTCTTGCTCCCCGCCATTTATAACCTTCAAGGGTTTGTTTGTTTTTTTTTTTTTTTTTTTTAATCAAAGGAAATTTTCATTCATTGCCAAAATGATACATTAAAGGATTCATAGAAAATCCCGAAAATCATCACAACAAAGCAAGATCATATAGTTGTAAAACAAACTAAAATCCAGAAATCAAGGTATATTGTCAGACCATGAATAGCAAATGTATACATGCACTCATCCTATAAGTATAGATTTTTGAATACATCCAAGCAAAAGAGTCAATAAAACTTTCAATTTGATCAATTTAATTTTGAATCTTATTATATTGATATCAATTCATTTCATTGGGCCAATTTAGGCTTGGAACCGAATCACACATCATCATCATGTTAAATGAGAAAAGTACCAAAAAAAGTCATAAACCTATTGTATTTGTACTAATTCAATTCTAAAATTTTCAGTTAGACCAATTTAGTCTTGAACCTTATTCTACATGGCATGGCTAGCTCCGACACGAACATTTTATTTAATTTAAATATTTTTTTGAATTTTTTTATTAATCTTTCTTTTCTTTTCTCTTCTCATTTAATTCTTTTCTTTTTCCTTATTTCCCTTTGAGTCGCCAACCTTCGAGATGTCCCTCGCCCTTGTCGGTCACAAGCAAGGCCGGCCATCACGAGCCTTTAGTAAGGGCCAATGAGGGAGGACCACTGACGGTTGGGCAAGGCCACCCCTTGCTAGATCTAGCGAGGGCCAACCTCACCTAGGCAAGGCCCCTCACCATTGCCAGAGGCCGGCAAGGGTTGGATGAGGGTTTAGTTCTCTAAACATCATAGTAGAACACTAATCAAGTTGGATAGACACAAAGGAGACCATTGTGGCAGCATCAACAACAACCAAGATGCCCACGGCTACCCACCAATCTAGAGGCCCCTCCCCCTTGCCATCGCCAAAGGCCGGCCAGGCCCTTTGTTGGCCTTTGGTTAGGGCCATGTGGCAACCTCTATCAACCATCATGAATAAGAGTGAGCATGGTTCCAAGTTCAAAAAGAGATGTTTTGGTTCCCGGTTCTACTTTTATAGAAACCATTTGAAAAAAAGCACCATCCATTTAAAAAAAAAAAAAATAGGATGGTGAAGTTTCAACCAAGAAATTAAGTGGAAACCATAAATCAATGTCAGCCACTTTAGCAAAGCAACTTTTAGCAGAATTGAATTGATATATCCCACATATTTCGCCCAATTATAGGGGGACGGAGATCACGATTTTTCCGGAAAAGAGAGGGCTAAAAATCCGTGAGTTCTAGGGCATGAACTGAGGAAGCCTTTTGCAGAATAAAAAAGGCGGGGACAAGCACTCACGGGGGATCATCGCATAAAGAGAGGGCAGAGAAAAGGAGGGAGCACGCTAAGGGATACATGTTCAACCAGAAGATACATGCCGCATTATTCATGTCGCCATAGTCGTGGGTCTTGTTAAAATGTATGTATAAATTGTGTAAGAAAGAAATTTCACGTCGAAGAAGAATTGATATAACGTAGAATGGTTAATGTATTATAGTTAATTCATAATTCATTGACTTAAACTTTTGAATGAAAATACATAAAATAATTAATATGATATAGAGCAATTAATGTTGACCCATAACTTTTGAATGAAAGTTGATCCAATTGAATAGGTTGACGAGCCCAGACTTGGGCTCATTCTTAGTAATCTCTCAAAATAAAGGTATCTTTGCTGCGCGTTCCCAACATATTGTCTCAAGCCCCTACGTTGCCTGGCTGTTCCCGAATTTTGACAGCCTAGACAGCAGTTCCTCAGCAACAAGGCATTGTTGATTTGTTCCCTCTTAATCCTCAGCGATAGTGCAATTTGTCATACCTATTGTCCAGGTTTGGATACTTAGGCTCTATTTATTTTTTATTTTTTATTTTTTGAACAGAGGCTCTATTTATTTAGCAGAAAATAAAATCACTTAGGCCCCACATCACATGCAGGCATATCTCCATTTATTTCGCCAAAAATGAAAACGTTTAGGCCCTTCGTCATATGAAAGGCAAATCTAGAAAATTCATGAATACTTAAGTACTCAAACCTGGACAACAGGTATGGCAAATTGCATTAGGAATACCATCCTGTAGGGGAACTTATGCAGATTGGCTACATTTATGAAAATAAAAATCCTTTTGGATAATTCAAGGATAGTGATTGAGTTTGTAAGAACTGAGGTTTACATATCGAAAACGTATTCAGCTCAGAACTCATTACATCGCTCCATGACTTTCCCTTTGACAATTGCAGATCATTTTTGTTAGGCATTTTCCTTGATAATCATCAACTGTCAAAACCTTAGATTCATGAGCATCCTAATCTCTAGAGACAATCTAAATATAGAACATTACAAATAAGAATGGACTGCAAAGCCTCCACTCATGTCGAAAAGAGATGACACTCGATTGCGTCACTAAATTTGTGGATTCGAGTAAACATGAAACTGCATCCACCCTGAAACTAAACTCTCTCTATACAGCTCATTGGAGTTTAATCTCGGTGCCAACTGCCTAATAAAGGTCAGACAGCACCTCAAAAATCTGGTCCAAGTTCTCACATGCAACAACAACGTCAGTCTGCTCGTCACACATCAGTCTCATCATACTGCTAATTTAGTTGTTTTTCAAGTATTAGCATCCTCCTACTTTCAATTTGATGTTACAAGCATGCAAGAGCCATATCATGCATGGGCTGAGGTTACTGTTGAGCTCCCCAAAGTGTATCCCCCTTATTATAAGTTAAATTTTCCACAAAACTATCATCATCTACAAACCTTCAGACACAATAGTACCGTAACAAGGACTCTCAATGACGAAACATTATGTATAGAGGAAAATGTGTGTACCACAGTACCAAGGGACTATCTTAGAGCATATCAGTTCTTGGCTTTCCTCCTCAACAGATCTTGCAGAGGCAGTCCATTGATCTTAGCAGCAAGTATGAAGTCATTTTCTGTCAATCCACCTGATAAAAACACATGCACAATTTCATGCATGGAAAACTAGGCAGAAAAATGGCAGAAACCCAAATTTTCAGAAAGTTAACTTAAGGTATGCCTTGGGTATTTCAGCAGACAAAATTAATGAAAGATAGGAAGGCATTTCGTGTATCTCAAAATGACTAAACTTTCTTGAGCAGATCTGAAAATGGAAATCCCAAAATAAAATTCAACTTTTGGTTTATACTAACTGTACAAATCAGGACCACATATTGATTGTCAATTATTTTCCCTTTCATAACAAAATGAAGAATTCTCATCAAGTTTAAAGAGGGGAAAGAAAAGTTCACCATTAATAGAATGGCGAATTTCACACAAATGAATTCATCACGAGAATGTAGTATTACACTCACAAAAATCATAAGGAACCAAGCAAGATAAAGCAACATTTTCCTTGACTGACGAGGTTAATAATGCAGCTCTGACAAAAAGAGAAGAGTCTTTTGATTACTGTTGTTCACGCTGTTGTCAACAACTAAACTAATGCCAGTACATCAACATGGAAAGCACAGAGAGAGCAAAAGAGAGGGAGGGGAAAAAATAGAAACAAGAGCGAGTTCTCACCAGCTGCATGCGTCCATATTTCAATAGTAACATTATTCCATCCAACAAGATGCAGATCTGGATGATGACCTGCATTAATACATCAAAGTTACTCACATGTCAATAATATTGTCTACTCCACAGCAACACTAAATAATAAAAGCATAAACTCATTATCATTTAGTCAACATCAGAGACCTTCCGATTCTGCAACTTCAGCTACAAGCCTGAACAATTCCAGTCCTTTAAGGAAACTCTTCACTTTCCAAGAATGATTCAGCTTCAGAACACCACTTTCATTCACCAGGTTCCAATCAGGTACCTATCGACAGAATCAACTACTAAGAGGATTCCTTGGGGCAACAATACAGAAACGGAAAAAAAACACACAAAAAAAAACCTTAGAAATTAGTTCATTGGCAGTTTCTTCAGTCATGGGCCTCAGGTCCTTTGCGTTGCATGGTACACACTTTTTTGCTGAAAAATCTATGCAAAGATCACAATATCTTAGAGAAGAAGAAACTGTATAAACTATCGTATAGAGATTATAACAGATAGAAGTGAGACATTTATAATTGCAAGCAACTTTTTAGATGGTGCTCAATTCAGTGCTAATTGTAGTGCTTCACTTTTCCTCTAGCTGGCACAAATTAGGGGAACTCTTCCCTTTGAAATTTTGCATTGTAGTATTTTGGCACTAATACTTCATCACATACTACACCAGATGCAAGAGACTATTCAATATACATGAAAGTAATATCCAGTTTCTGATTAAAAGATACAGCCCCTCAATCGATAAATTGAAATTGCTCGATGTAAATGGTATATGAAAACAACTGTTTTAAAAAGTCATCTTATATCATCCCGATAGTCCAATACAAACAGTAGCTTACTAGAAGCTTCTCTCTCTTTTCCTTTTTGGAAGAGTTTTAGAAGAAGATAAGTACTGTAAAGAACTAGAATGCAAAGCAATTGAAGTATGAAGCTTATGCACACACCTTCACTAGTAGAAAAAGTTCTAAATCCACACTGCAACTTCCTACTTGATGATAGTGCCCATGATTCTGGAATATCTGGTTTACTTGAGTGATTGTGCTGTAAATAGGTACGTCTATTCATTCAAAAATATCACTTCCCCAAGTGGTATGAAGAAATATTTCAAAATCACACCCACCTCCAAACTGACAGAGGAGGAAAAAGGCAAAATGGTCATTCAGCAAGCCACAACCCTTTGTCTCAAGGAAATATGAGGATGAAGCTCCAGAGAAATGACGTTTTATAAATTGTTACTAGGAAAATTTATGCATACATATATGACATCTTTGTGCCTTGGCAACTGAAACACAGGTAAATGCTAATTCTAAGCATTAATTATAAGTTACAACACTCTCAAACTCAACAAAATGAGTAACCAACTGATGGAAGCTTTCATGTGACATACTAATCGAGGATTTTAAGCCAACTTACTCGCAGCTTTCATTCATGGTAACATAGAGATGCTAGGAATTCTCACAAAGAAATGGATAGTCTTATTTTAGATTTTAGGAGAAAAAAAAAGAATTGACAGGTTATTCAACTGCTATAACAGAATAACATGCAAGAAAAGCATTTTGTCGGAAGTCAATCTACCTGCCGCAAATACAAAGTTCTGACCAAGAAAATTGACACCATCTCACCCACGCTATCATACAAGCATCATTCAGCGAGTTTCATGCCACCAACATTCAAAGTTGCCACAGTTTGAGAAAGCACAGATGCTGCTTTTTAAACCTCAAAACACAATTTGTGACCCCAAAAAAAAAAAAAAAAAAAAAAAAAAAACACAAAGTCATCCTCTGTGCTGATGGTGCAAAAATGGAAAATAGGAAATCTTAATAAAAAATTTTGAACTTGTATAGAAACCAGATTGCAGAGGGAAACATAAGGTCAGATGGTTCTTGACCACCAGACATCTTATGCTTTACATTCTTCTTTATTTGGAGTGTGAGCTTTCCATAAAAATGACCTGGAAAACCAGAATTTCCACTAGGAATAGGCGGCACCAATACCACTTATGGAGGAAGCAGTCCAGCCAGAGTTCCCTGAATGCTATTTTACAAGCTGACATCTGCAGAGGAATACCTGATTTTTGGAAAGAAATACAGCCTTGTTCGATTAATCACCTCTTAATGCTCTGCTTTGGGATGGGACAGCTATGGGAACTGATTTGGCACTCTCTTTTGGACATATAATGGTAGAGGATTTGTCAATCTCATTCCCAAATTGACCATGGGCATGGAAATGAATTGGTGATAAATAAAAAGTGTAATGGCTATAAATTATAAGCTTCTGGGTTACCAAAACAATGAGGCACCCTAGCCATTCCCTGTTAGAACTAATTGATTCCTTCCCTTGTAATCAATCATATTGGAGCAGTAGTTCTCCATACCTATTCAACGAAACAAATCTCTAGCTGCAGAATTGAGGGAAAAAAATGAAAAAAGAAAAAGAAGGGAAGCTAACTCACATCTCCCTCCATCCAAAAAGCATCCATGGGAGAGACTCCATCTTAGAGGGAACCATCACAAGACTGGCAGTACACAATGAAATGCCTGGGGGCTTGCTCTCCACACGCACCAACACAAACCAGCACAAGTACATGCGTTTGTGGGAGCACAGCCAAATGCACAAGTATAGTCACTCTGATTTACATTCCTATCCCACATGCATATGCATGCAAGCTCCCTCCCATCTCCAAGCGAAGAGAGTAAATAATGCGACGAAACTAACTCTAGTCTAGACTTGAGACTGGTTCGCAGACAACTTATAAGGAAGGACATGTGAGTTTGACAAGGACCCATCCAAGTACAACTAGTTGCTCCTCTCTCTACCCCCAACCAAACAAGCAATCTTCTACAAGTAGTAGCAACCCGATACCAGAGCAAACTTCAGTGGCGGAAATACAACAACCAAACACATTTCAAAATTCGGTGAAAAGCGATTGCCCTTCCCAGCCTAGCCTCCAAAATCAATCCACGAATAAAACGCAACGCACGAGCTCTCATCCACCCAATTCTCAGCATAAGGACATCATCAAAACCCACGAATCAAAAAACACAAAACGCGCGACGAGCACAAGAAAGAACGACCCACGACGTTCGATTGCAACCCCAAGAAAGAGCCAAAGAATCATAGTAAATAAGGCACCGGAGAAGGAAAACCCACCATCCATGACCCGCCCGCAGCCGCTGGAACAGTGACGCCAGCCTCACCTGACGAAGAACCGAAGGCACGAGACGAAGAAAGAATCAGTAGAAAGAATGAGGGAGGGAGGAAGGACGCAAGAAGAAGACGCACCTGAGCTTGAGGTTTGGAGAGAGTGTGGATAATTCGCGACATGACACGAGGAGACGCATCGAATCGGTTCCGGTCTCGTGGCCGTGGGGGGTTTTAAACTGTGCTCTGGTGTATCTAGTATATAAATGCACTATAAGTCGTAAAATTTATTATAAATATATAATTGAATTTTAAATTTTTTTTTTGAAAAATAATATCAAATTTTAAAACTTGTTAAATTGATATAATTAATCCATTTCATTTTCTTCATCTAACTTGACAAATGAAGAATGCTAATAAAGTCTTATGACTCCATTACATAAACTTGACAAATTTTATAATTTAATTACATCAACTTGATAAGTCTTGGAATTAATTGTATTTTTAAAATTTTAGAACTTAATTATACTTTTATGATAAGTTTTTGTAATTTGATTATACTTTTTAAAAATTTTAGAATTCAATTGCATTTTTCAACTTTTAAAATTTATAGTATACTTATCCCTATAAATAATTAAAATAATAGCTTAAAAATATATATTTCAAGTGAGAACATACTACTCACGTTATTAATGACTAAGAGTGAATTCGCCATAATGGCAGCTATATGTATATACAACTAGAATAGTAATACAAAAATTTATTGATTAAAATTTTGATAAGGAACTCACTGGAGTTAGCTCTAAATGTACACCAATATAAGGTTTAGAAATACTTTTGAGTAGTTTCTATATTTCTTCTCACATATATACATGATATTTGACCATTTTGTCTTTCATAACTAATACATGATAAAAATTTAGCTAGAATCAACACTAGGGGACGCATTACCATCTATTTCAAATGGTCAAGGGGGTTACCTATAAGAATTGAAATATCATAGGCAACTTGTCATGATCCCAGAAAATTAAGTGGTGGAACATAATTACCCAAAAATGAATTTCAAGAAAGTCGTAAATCTTATTACAATATATAGATTATATGAGTATTTTTTTTAAAGACTCTCCTTCAGTAGGGTAAAGTGCAATCTCTATTGTCAACTCTCACCCACCCTCACACATTTTTTATTTCATCTTTCCCTTTTTTTTCAAACTTTTTACCCCCACCAAGTCTCACTTGCATCTTAATTTTCTACATTCTACAATCTTTCTCCTTTTCACTTTTGCTTTAACCTCTTTTTTCTATATCTATTCTTACCTTTTCCCATTCATTAAGACATATTTTATGTCTTTATTTTAGGTTTCTTCATTTCTCGCTTCTCTATTTAATTTTTTCATTCTCTTTCCAAATGTTTATTTTATCACAATAATTAATACATATATAAATTCTCAAAATATTTCTTATAAAAGACTTAATATATGACACGAAATTTGACATTTTTTATGTTCTATCCCATTGAAATGATCCTCGTTTTTTTTTAGTCAAAATGATCCTCGTTGAAGAGAAAGAAAAATGAAATGTCGGAATAATATAATACATATCTTTTTAATGATGTTAATATGAAATTATTCGATCAAACCTGAATTTCGCCACATATTTTCAGATTTCATTCTCTTTACTTCGGTTTTTAATTATTCTAATTTCCAAAATAATCAAGTGGTGCTACGCGCGCGTGCGTGGAGGGTTAAGTCCTTCTTCAAGCATATTCCAGTTTTCTTTAGTTCTGCGTCCGGTTTCTTCCAGAAGTCAGCACTGAGCTTAGGCGGAGGTTTCCGACCGCGCGGGTGTTCCGAGAGTCCTCCGTCGCCGAAAACCTGCGAGGCGTCGCGTCATGGTGTGTTGGGTCTCTCTGTTTCTCGGCACAGTCTCATGTCGCTCATCGTTTGATCGAATTCTTTCATATTAAATGTTTTATGGTAGCTCTCTGGGCCGTGAAAGAAGTCGTGGGTTCTTGTACTCGCGCTGATCAGTGATCATCTCCATGCATGTGCTTGCTGCTGGAGAGGATTCTTGTACCTGGGTATCAAGGGTTTTGATTTTCGTTCTTGAAAGTTGGGACCTTGTATGTAACGAGATTGTTTCTTTTCTAGTCGACTTTAGCTATTAAATTTTGGTGGGGTTGATCCGAGGCTGTTTTTGTGAGCATTCTTGCATATGGATATTAAGGGTTTTTTGACCTGGGACTTTGTGTTTTGGTTTCGTTCTTGAAAGTTAGAACTTTGTATGTAACGAGACTCTTTTTTTTTGGCTAGTCAACTTTAGTTATTAATTTTGGTGGGGGTGATCCAAGGCTGTTTTTGTGAGCATTTAATCAATTCGACAGCATTTTGTTGATCTTGGGTTTTTCTTTTCTTGAGAATTCTTTGATGGATTGTAGGAGCTGTGCCCTTCTGTGAAGAATGTGCTCTTGCTAGATTCTGAAGGAAACCGCATTGCAGCTAAGTACTACTGTGATGACTGGCCGACCAACAGCACGAAGGAAGCTTTCGAAAAAGCAGTATTCACTAAGACCCAAAAGACCAATGCGCGGACTGAAGGTAAAAAGAGAATAGAAACTTCTGACCTATTTGATGGGTTCGGTGCATAATTGTGTATATACCATTGGATCAGATTAATGCTGATATCCAGTCTATGATGCCCTTCTTTAGTATTTGTTTTAGTTGCTCTTATATATGTGCCGATGTCCATTCAAGGATGCTCTTGTTTGGTAATTATTTTTACGCTTTTATATGTTTGAAGTCAATATTATTTTGTTTCTGTCTAAATCATGAGAAGTCACCCCTCCCTGCTGTCTTTTTGCGGTTCTTTTGTGGACAAGTGGAATTGCATACCTTAAATCAGGCGCAGTTATTAAAGCTTTGGAAATGATTCACTCATAGTCCTATACTTATTCACGATTGTGGTGACTGCAGAATCCTTTTTTTGTTCTTGTAATTTCCATCCCTCGTATTTTTCGTTTTTCCTATTTTGGATATTTTTGTATTGCCTACATTTTTGTTATAATCCTCCATAAGATGAAGTTGTTGACTTTGACTGCCTCCAAGAATTGAAAGATTGCTACCGTATTTACAGCTGAAATAGCGATGATCGAAAACAACGTCGTTGTTTACAAGTTTGTACAGAATCTTCACTTTTTTTTGACTGGAGGTGAAGATGAAAATGAGCTCATTTTAGTGACAGTTCTTCAAGGATTTTTTGATGCAGTCGGCATTCTATTAAGGTCTTTCTTCTTGCTCCTGTTAACTCTCATACATAGTGTGTCTCTTCAGAACTGGTCAATTCTGATGTCATCTGATAGCACTTGTTCCAGGGGCCAGGTTGACAAGAGGGAGGCATTAGAAAATTTGGATCTGATACTAATGTGCCTTGATGAAATTGTTGATGGCGGGTAAGTCATAATAAGCATTCATATTAAGTATCACTGCCCTAAATGGAGAGGCATTGTGGATAACTTCTGGAGTATTCTAAAATTTTCTAATTTTGTATGTCTTATTAGAGCCAAATCTTGTTCATGTAAAACCTACTATCCTCAGGGGATTAAGGAGGAGTACTTATTATTACAATATGTGCAAGGGCTATGGCTGGTGAAATTTTTACCTGGGTTTAGGAATCTTATGGGTAAAGTGGTTTCACTGAGTTTGAACTATGCTATTTGATCACAATATAGCGTCTATTGTCCCTAGCGGGGAAGAGTGTTCAAGAGTCCGGACTATGCCGTGTTTAATGAATCATTTTTTGGAATTATGGTTATTGTCTTCCATAAAGTTCGTGCTCTGAGTTTTACATGAACAAGTCCTAAAGAGAAAAGTGTACTTAGTTAGCATTAATCATTCATTTGAGTGATTGATGTTTTCGGCAAACTTACCAAAATTGCATCTCTTCCAATTGCACAATCAAAGCATTAGAAAGGCGACTTTAACGATATTCAAAATCAGCAAATTTCACTTCTCTTCCTCCTTCTCCCACTTTTCCTTGCCCATGCAGCCTTGAACAGGTTGGAACTTGTTGGGATATATCATTGATTTCTCTCCAGGTTGAATTGCTTAGGATAAGACTCTCAATACTATTTAATAAGGATATAATTGGTAGATTTTAGTAATATAACTGGTAAGTTCTATGTATCAATAAATGTTTTTCCATCTAGAAAATTAAGTGACCCTTTCCTTGGTTACCTTATCCAATGAATTCATTACTGAACTAGTTGGCATCATCAAGCATGCTTGATCTCATTAATTGTTGAATGTTTTGATACCAACATTTCAGATGGTTATAAAAGCCCTAGTTGCTATTTCTATTATTCTATCTGAAGTAGGATTCTGGCATCCGTTGTTCACTTGAATTAGGATTTTAGTAATCTATAAGTACAAATACTTTCAGTCAAAACTTATACTTGCCACCTTCACAGTCTCTTTATAGTCTCCATTATAGTTCAGCATAATAGTAAATGAACTGTTCATGAGTGCCATACATAGTCCTGAAAAAGTACTTCCAAAACCTGATTTACATCTGGTCAGTTTGTGGTGCCTCTTCTTCACCTTTCTAATTTTTGTTCCGCTTTTCTACTGGAAGGGGCATTTGGTTCTGGGGTGGGGAAAGGGAGACTAGCAGGTCGTCATTTTTAAAATTGTGCTGTTAAGGTTTCCTCAATTTTGTTTGCTGTATTGTTTCTTTCCATTTCATGTTTCCATCACTATTTATCTCGAGGAAGGATGTATCAGTGATGGAGGAGATTGAGCTCTTGACATTCTCAGTTTGTTATTTTTGTATTATAGCTCTGCATTATTGGCTGCTAAAAGAGCACTAATGTTAAATCTATCTCGTGCAGCATTATTCTTGAAACAGATCCGAATGTGATAGCTGGGAAGATTGCAAGTCAAAGCTTGGATGCTGGAGGTCCTTTGTCCGAGCAGGTATGGTCAACGCGATTTCCATATGTAACAGAATGGCTCGACATATTTTTCACTGTTTGATTTCTCAATCTTTCCCGCCACTTTCTGCAGACAATAAGTCAAGCACTGGCCACAGCGAGAGAGCACTTGACCAGATCTCTTCTGAAATGATTCTTGCACCTCACAGAATACATTGTGTCATGTCCATATGCAGTTCATTGCTATTGATTTTCATGTCAATTGAACTATCAATGGCGATTTGGATTCTGGATTTACCGAATGATGTGGGTGGGCTTTTGTGAAGTTTTTGGTGGCTGCGAAACTGAGTATACTCTGTAAATCAAGTACTGAAGTGACCACTTTCAGCTTAATGGAAAAGATTCCAGTAAAAAGAGGATGTAGCGTACACATTAATTAGAGTCGTGTTTGAATCTGATCGCCGTCAAATTTTGCCATAACAGGAGGAGGTAATTTCATGGACATTGATTAGTAATCGACGACCTTCCCATGATGACAAAGCTTATGCCGAAGTTTGTCTTTTTAGTTTCTCTCTTAACTTGGCTGACGAAACACATGGTGTAAGTACTTGGCAAACTTAAGTTTCGAGGGGAACTTTGGATTATTCTCATTTAAGTCGATCAAAGACGAGATCTGTAAACAGCAACATCTGATAAAGGTAGAGAACCAAGGTCGAAAAGTCGAAAATTAGTAGGGCAATATGCGTGGCCTCATTTGAGATGAAAAGAGAAGTTGACTTCGTATGGTGTAGACACCAAATATGGCCATCATAGGACGCTCAAGAAGAAGATGATGCTCTATAACGACGGTGCTCAAAAGGCTTTATGACCAGAGGTCACTTCTATTGTTCCCGAAGGACCATCCCCGAATAAAACTTACCGTAACGTTTTACATTTTTCCATTTAGTAACTCCTATATAAATATCGGAGCACAAAAAATTTAAATGATTTGTGATCAAGATATGAGAGTTAACTCTCTTTTCTCTTTACCCAACAGTCATCGAGAGACTAAAGATCCATTCTTCAAGAATCCTTGCAAATCTTCATAAGGGACAGAGACAAAATAGAGGAGTAGATTTGAGCATGGATCCAAATTAGAATCGGAAACCTAAGAACCGGATCGGTGAAAATTGGTCCAGTTCTAGATTTGAAGATTTATAGAATAAGTTCTTGATTTCAAAAATTGAAAAACATGTTTCAACGAATAGATTCTAAATTCTAGGTGGAACTAAAAACCGGGAACACGGAACAACTATTTGTGTTTTCTTGTCTTATGTCTGAGTGGTCTTACTATATTCCACGAAATTTTTATGATGAGTGTGTAATTTGAAACCACCAATTGGAGCTTCAATTTCTTGCGATATCTATTACTAAGATTTTTACTTTATTATTATTCGATAATCTCCATGCGTATAAATATAAATTGTGATTAGTGAATTGTAACAAATTGTGATCATTAGAGTGCAAGCGAAACCTGAGTAGACCTTGAAACTTGTCACAGAGTAAATTTCAAATTTATGGGTATGTAAGATAAGTTATAAGTTTAAAAAAGTAGCAAACATATTCTAATGGGTATATTTCAAATTTTAGAAGAAAATTGAACAGAACCTAAATAGAACCTGAAATCGCTCACCCTTGGACAGTAGTGCCTTAAAAACATAGTGGACACCAATTGATGAGACAAGACTCGTATATATATTTACTTGTAGTTATTATGAAAATGGTAGCTGTGAACTATCTCAAACATTAATTGTGATGATAATAAGTCATGCGGCCTTTGATGAGCATGAACCTTTAGGACCATGAATCACTATAGGAAATTAACTTGAAGGCGTCGATTCGCCTCAAGGGACAGAATTATAGCAATACATTAAGAACGAGACAAGGTATGGAGACCTTCATAGCTGAAGCCATTACACCAGAAGAGTCAGATAAAAGAGCAAGCCCTTCGGCCTACGTTGTTTAAAGTGGTGTGTAACTCACATGTATTCCTGATTTAAGATATAACTCGATACACTGCACGGCTTAATCTACAAGAGAGCTCAGAAAATCATCACCCCCCCTTCGATTTCCATTTGGATTCACGCGGAAAAAAAATTATGAGAATGAATTATCAGCTCGGCCAGTTCGACTAGCAATGACCCCGATCTGCAGCAGATGAATCCGGACCTGCCACCAGGCACCGAATGATCATCGAGCACCTGCTCCCAAAGCAATAGAATCAACTTTTTTCGGAGAGAATTTCATAATTGACATCAATTCTCTCTACCTCGATTTACTTCGTGGATTTTTAACAAAAGCCGGACATCAGACCCCAAGAAATCAAGCACCATTGGCATCCATCAGGAAATTTAGTGTTTCAAATTGTACTCGACATAGAAATCTATAGGAAACTGTGTTAACTCTCCAATTTATCTGGCACAAACCACTGGACGTTGTTCTCTCCACACACAGGAAACTTTCTTTTTGCCTTGGTCTTCCATGTTCCGTAGCCTTCCCATGAAAGCAATATTCACGGACATTTAGTACTTACTATAAACCTAAGTTTACAGGTGATCGATAATTTCCCACATAATGCTAGCAAAAAAACCTTTCAGATGACATAAAATACTTGCATACTCCCACAACTCCCCACAAATGCACCTGAGATTGATTCTAAATTGAGGTGAATGATTTCAGGTTCCACACAAATTCCACTTGGAACTTAAAATTTACCCGCAAGAACAGATTTCCTTTTTTTAGGACCTCAAACCTATCCTACATACTCTCAGACTTGAAACCTACATTGTCATAAGTTCTAGGGCTGATTCCAAGTTCTACCCAAGTGCCACTTATATTATTAGTTAATGTAATGACCGCGATAAATTGACCACAACTTATATTAGACAAAGAATTTCAAACATTAACAAAATAAAAGTTTCAATAAAATGAAGTTCAGACTAATGGTTTCAAATTATACTCATTATCGAACGCTATTGGAATACTATAGGATCACACCCAAAAATAAACCAAGAAAAACACAACTCATTTCAAGTTCCAAATTTCAAGTTCTAAGTTCCACACATCTAGAATCTAAAACCTACTTATCGAAACATGTTTCTCAATTTTTGGAAACTGAAATCTACCCTACATACTTTGGAACATGAAACCAGACAAATTCCCAACCGTATGATTCTTTGGTTACAAATTCTACCCTCAAATCATGCTCACTTTTAGTTCTAAAACCTTTAGTTCTAAAATCAATTGTACGACAAAGTACAATCGGACAACATGCTAGTGTCTAGTGGTGCAACACATCTAATGAGGTTAGATCATGACCATAATAGCATAAGAATTACACAGGCTGGTACATATGGAGTAAATGCAATTTCTCTATGAAAGGAACGAAACACAAGGACGGTAAGGAGGCAAAAAGCAAAGCAAAACAGAACGAAACAAGCAGACAGAAAAATCCACCATTCCGAATTAGCACCGGTCCTACGTCAACCTAACTCGAAAGGGTATCTGTAAAATACAACCTCATGGCACAGAGAGGCATCCAGCCAAGGTCCTTTGAGGACCATCAAACGATACACGATGATTCTGCTCTGTGCATGGATGCTTTTCATTGGCCACTTTCAAACCGAGAACTTAAACCCTAAAAAGACGGGAAGGAATAAGATTAGTAGGTGTTCTGCCATATCTGAGCGGACTGTTTAGCTTGCTGGCTTTGTGAGCCACCGAGCGAACCGTCTCTAGCAATTTGCTGTTGATGTTCCAGTGAGATCCCAGCTGACTGGTAAAAGTTTGGGTAATTAAGAGACCCAAAGTGCTGAGAAGGCTGCTGCCCTTGTCCTTGTCGGAGACCAGTAGGTTGTTGAGTTTGCCCTTGGAAGTTGTAATATGTATTGGCAGCCACTGTAGGCATTGTACGCCCACCAGGTCCTTGAAGCCACAAAGCTGAATTCTCATTCTGAGGAACATATGCAACAGTTAGGATGACATCAATATGAATGAGTTAATTAAAGAAAGAAACTTTATGGCATTCACAAGTTCATGATAATAGATGGTGAACACATCTCAGCAATCCACACCTCCTCCTTCCCATCCCCCCCCAAAAAAATAAAATAAAATAAAATAAAATAAGTGTCCATTATAAGTATCTTGAAGAATGATTGGTTGATTATAAGGGACCGTGAAGACAAGACATGAACTAAGAATGGTCTGTACAAGGCTACAATTACAGCTTTTAGAATGGTTTTTTCTACTTTCAAAAGGTGGTACTAAGCAAACACCTCACAGCAACACCCTTGCAGGTTGCTACTTGTCAATCCCAATTGCAACACGTCATGTGCATCCAACTTCAAGTTATTACAAGTTAACACATGTTACCAAAACTACAACCGATTCCAGTAGAACTGCACCAAAACAAAGCTAAAACACAAATATAGCAATATCGGACAGACCCTAACACATTGTTTCACTGATTGAGGTGAATGGAAGTGGGAGAAAAATACCTACAGAAGCACCTTCATCATGGAGAAAAGAAATGAAAGGAAGTGAAAAAAATTACTTCCCTTTGACCCCCAAGAGAGCAAAAAGTTCCCAGCATTGGAGAGAAATGGGAGGAAGGGAAATTGTGTCTAACACGGTTACACACAAACTACGCCCTTCATAAAGATAATAAAGTGCAAAAGACAAGATACACTTGGGTAACTGGAGGTGATAGGAAGTGGGAGGAAAAATACCAACATAAATGCCTTCATTATTCGGTTATCTTGGAGAGAAGAAAATAAAAGGAAGTGAAAGAAACTACTTCCCTTCAGCATGAGAGAGGGGAAAAAAATCCTCTAAGTGCTATTGGAGAGAAAAGAAGATGCTCTTATGAAAGCATACAAAAGCCAAGAAGTGTTTTAGACCGTCAATTAACTCAATTTCCCTCATCATTTTCCATTACCATTAAAATAACCAAGAGAGACAAATTACAATTTTCTTTTCTTCTGCCTCGCTTACTTCCACTCTCGTTCCATTTACATCCCTCTTAATTCAGGTAACACAGGATAAAACTCCTATGAAAGAACAGAAGTGGAGTATAAACAGCTATATTTGACCAGTGTAAAAACCCTAACCAAGGCAGATTGCTAGCAATTGAAACCAGAAAAGGTATTTATTCTTAAACTAAAGTGCCAAAAGGTTTCATTATGAATTTCCCATCAAATTAAACCGACTACATCAGGCAATCACAGGCGGAACATTCTCTTCATTGGCCCACTACTTTGAGCAAATATTATCTACTGCCGCAACAGCAGTCAATAGACAATTACCTGCTGAAGAGACAGCAAGCTGTTGGCATCCTTGTACTGTGAGCTCAAAGCATCATCATATCCCAAAGTCGTGGTCGCAGGTGCACTTGGTGGATTTAGAGAGAAATTCCCTCCAGGAATGCCAGTTGAACCATTAAACCCATAACCAGAAGGAATTGCACCAGACTGAGGCAAGCTGCTAGATGATAGGCTATTTTTGTATTGGGGAAGAAGAGCAGCTAAAGATTGATGATATGTGCTATTGCCAGTGAATGTTTGCTGGAAAGCTGACGGCACGTATGAGTAGCTCTGAGGCAAAAAGGGGTAACTGACCATATTTGGAAAAGGGCCCAGAGGAAGCGTAGGCTGCGAATAAGGGTGCATTGCAAGGTGCTGAGGAAGAGCGGGTCCTGTAGAGAGGCCAGCATTGGGGAGGTTTTGTGGGTTTTGCTGAGCTCCAGAGATATTAGCTGCTCTGAAAGCCTGCCAAAAGTAACAAACAAATATCATCTCCATGCCATATCAGAAGGGACACAGAATAACATTTCCTTTTTTCCTTCTCTAGGTATTCTTTTTTGGCATCTATTCTGAGACAGAAGTGATGGTGGGGAACATTGGTATCAAGGATAGACAAGTCAAACCAAGAGCAAATAATCACACTGAAAACAAGGTCATCAGTCATCCAAAATTTGAATGGAAATGTCCCCCCTAGTACTCTCTCCTCCTTGGAAGGATTTCACATTCACTACTTCTTCCTTCAAGAAACAATTGTTCATATGAGATTTTCTTTTCCTTGCAAACTAAACATTACAATATTGTGAGTTCCATAACCAAGACAAAATGGAAATGCAAATTGTAAGAGTAGTTACAATAAGTTCAAAGGACACAAGCATCCACTTAGCATTCTTTCTGCTCAAGTCTAAGCAGGAAAAAGGTAGGATGTGAAGCTTCACAAATTTAATGATTCCTATGAGCAGACAATAGCAACAATTTCAGCTGACAATTTTACCAGCTCAATTATACCTCCATGGACTCCTATAAATATGGACATCTTAGCTATTAGTTCAGGTATAACAAATCCTGTGCCACCAGTAAGCATCTGTGCACATGTGCGCGCGCATGCATGCGTGCGTGTGCAGTGAATGCCTTCTTCTTCATAAACTTAAGTTGTTAAATAGTTGTCCAATATTCAAATGAGCTAACAGAGATTTATAAGCTTAAGTTGTTAAAACAGTTGTCCAATATTCAAATGAGCTAACAGAGCACCTTACCTGTAGGCTACAATACAGCCAAAGTATGGATATTATTATAAATTGGGAGGCAAACAAGCGCTGGAGAAATTCAAAAATATTAACATGCTGCTCTAATTATCACGTAAACTATATAGACCCACTGCCAAACTTATCTAAAATATTGAGCCATTGGATCAAGGTTGATTTAATATTTACTCTCAAATAATATCAATCATATAAAATGGTTGTCTACAATCACAGTCCCAAACTGCTAGCCAGCCTTTCAAATATGATGAATGCAAGCTATGTTTACCCTTAAAGGTAACTAATGAAAAAGAGCTCAGAAAAGGAAGAAAAGGGCAATAGTACCTCTGGCGTAGAAAGGACTGAACTACTCATTGAAGAAGTTGGGTTACTGAATTTTGTGGGCATCGACTGCGTCACAGGGAATGGCAAGTATGGGAGCTCAGACTCTCTTCCTGTCTGAACAGTTGAAGCTAACAAAGCACTGGGTAATGAACTTGAATATGATGGCTGCAATTTGCGACACATGAAAATGAAAGTTATAACTGTTGATTGTCAATGATGCAAAATGTGCAGCAACACCCGCATGGTAAAAGCTATAGCAACTAATACCAAAGAGGGACTAGCACAATAGAAGCTCATTCACAAAGGTCCACTTTACACTTGTCCAAACATCCTTCTAGAACGAAAATAATTCCTAACAAAAATTCAGTGGTCTATTCATCACTCCAATAAGCCTTGCCCTCCTTAATCAAATCAAGCACTTTTCATACATTTTATCCCTCTCTCCAAGAAAGGAGAATTAAGAATTCTGTCACAACTTTACCCATCAGCAGTGACATTATGTTCTAAATTTTGCTTGAATTCTAGAACAGGATCACTGGCCTAATAACTTTACTCCTTCATTTTGAAAATTACGCGGAAGTTAAGTCTTAATGGTTTTCTCACTGTCTCAAACTTTCCAAGCTCTGAGGCATCTTGAAAAGAGCAGAGGAAGTTCATTAAGAGTACTGGTCATTACATAGGGTCCTCACAAGCTCTCAGCAGACTACACAACATGCATTGGTGTTTGCTAATGCAGTCACCCTTCTACCCACCCGTCAATGCCTTATCTGAAATACAACTTAGGTCTTATAGTTCTTGTGCACATAAACCCCCACATGCACACTTGTATCCCAAGATCCTAGTTTTCTCCAAAATTAGACTGGGAAGGATCTTTTATCTTACCAGTACACTGGAGAAAGAAGCAAGGTTTTGCAACTGTGAGCTAGTTTGCTGGTGACTAAATGCAGCATTTAGGTGTTGGGCATTATCATAACTGAAACCAGGTGCTGATGATGGGAAGGTGTATTGATTCCCTGAAGTAGTTTCAACTGACTGCTGCTTCAATGAGTCTGGTTGAGAAGCTGAAGGAGCTTCATAGCTTCCAGCACTTGCAACAGTAACATGAACATCATCTCCATCTGAAGGGGGCCTAAGATGCTCATCACCATAGTGTTCTGTATTTCTGGATGTAGCAAAAAAAGGTATCAGTTTCAAACCATAACATGAAAGAGGATGAATAGATTTGATTTATAAAATGGACCTGGTGTCAGACAGGGCTACTGAAGAAGCATCTGTAACCGGTTGTGTTTCAGCCAAATTACTTTTCAACGTCCTAGCACCAGCGCCAGAGCCAAAACTACCAAAACTGAGGTGCTGGCAATCTGGTGTATGGACTTGCAAGTGATCGGGAATTACTACAGCAGGACCATCTTCCTCAGATGCTGATTCCTCATCACTGTTCTGTAAATTAAGTTGTTGCAAGTTTGTAGCAACCGTCGCAGCATCTTCAGCTAACAATTGCAAGTACAAATTAACATTAGCATTGACCCACAGGACCAGATAATGAATGGCTCATAACATGGTTGACTGCAGAATATTTAGATCAGACAATTTCAGCTACAATCAATAATGCAGATTAGAGACACGCCATGCAAAACTGGTATTATTTATATGTATCTGCACAATATCACAATATTTCATCACCAGAACTTTTAACATCCTTTCTTGAGAATATAAGCAGATCTTAATTAGCTGTGCCATAAAGTAACTCAAGACAATGGCTTTTAAGTCACATGATACTGTTCAGTAGAGCACACTCGGATTAAGGGATCATAAAGCAGAAGAATGTAAGGAAAATAAGGGGAGGCCAAAAAAAAACACGACCGACCAGTATGAAGTAAACATCAAACTCAGCAAGATCATACGAGAGAAAATATCTTGGCTTAAAAGCAAAGGCCAACAGTTTGTCATGTAAAGCATAGAGACATTAAGAGCCAAATGAAAAAGAAAGACCTCAATTACACAGACTGAGGTATGCCAATAGTAAAAAGTGCACAGAAAGACCCCACCAAGAACATGAGCTTAATCAATGTAATCACCTTCATTATGCTCATATGAGTGCATGTGAGCCTGAAAAGCACTGATGTTCGTATAGACATTGTTCTCCAAATAGGATGTCTCTACATCATCATCGTCCTGAATGTTTCTGTTGGATACCGAAGCAAGTCCCATGTGGTTTGCACTATTTTCCAAAGATCCATCTTCCAAGATATGAACATTGTCAAGCTGGGATGTCAAATGCTGGCTGGTTTCATCCAAGGGCAAGTCAGACGGACCTCCATACAGTTTCGACTCCACCACTTGTGAATCCAAAGTAGAGGATACCGCAGTCCGTGAATTCTCAAATGGAGGCCACTCATCACTAGGAGGAGGTGCCTGCTGCTCATCCAAGGGCCAGTCATCATTGGGATCTGACATATATACTTTAGAAGATTGATCCAATTGTTGAAAGTCGTCATGTGAAACTGCCGAAGAAGGCGGAAGGACACCTTGATGAAGAGGTGCATTCGAGGTCCCAGAAACCTTGCCTTGTGGCCTACCCATCTTCACTATATCTGCCATAGATACTTGACCAGGGACTCCTGCCCAAGCTCGTTGCAATCCTGGTGAAGGCTGAACTGATGAAGATATGAGATCAGTTTCACCAACTGCAGACACCTTATTTTCCCAGGCCGAAGCGTCACTGAGGAAAATTTCAAGTAAAATTTAGATTATCCAAAGCTGCAGTTAAAAATTAGCAGCAAATCTTACAACAAAGAAAGACATTATCAGGCTATGGTGTCTTCTAGGACAATAAAACATACAGAAAAGTATGCAACAATGGCTTTTGAAAGTCCTGGGGGAATAGCAATTCTACATGTTTCATTCCCAGTTGATATTCAATACATGAGATTATAACTTAAAGTGCTTCACAACCACGTTCAAACATTCCTAATAATATACTTATAATAAAAATATTAGGTTGTTATTGAGAAGTTAAGCAGTCAGAGAAGCATACAAAGAAGGGATAAAACAATATCATGGCGTGGCAACAAGAAAAAAGTAGCAAGACTCCCAAAAAAAGAGAGGAGAAAAACAATCCTTTTTATCATATCTACACAGATCATGTAGAGATGATCAATAAACAGCCACACAGATTAATTTCCTAAAAGCCAATTAGACAAGTAGAAAGACAGTCTGGAGAGTCTGGATTGTAAAAGGAATAACCTGTGCGCGATTTGCCTGTTCACACTATTTCCCAACATATTATAAGCAGAACATGTAGAACCTGTGTAAACATGTGACCCATTTTCCTTCTTATACGGCTGTTGTTTACCAGGCTCTGCCAGAAAGGTGAAATGTAAGGAACAAATTAAGAAACTTCACTTAAACGATAACATAAAGCCAAAGTCTTAACAAATTCATAAATTCAGATACCACTAGAACTTGGTACATTTGCACGACCACGACCAGCATAGCGTTCCACACCACTCCGACCACCACGAGTTGATGTGCTAATAGACCCGCGAGGTCTCACCTCTGTTGTGTCTTTGCTCTGAATGGTGAATTACATTGTAAAACAAATCATTCAAATGATCATAAATAAAACAACTGATAAAGATAAGCAAGGGAGCTCCAGCAACGACAGATTGACTAAAGAAATTAAGACAGAGGAGAGGACTTATGATAACTATTACCATGACCAAAGATAAATACTTTGATTTGTCACAATTACAAAAGTAACATAAGCATTGGATGAATAATAGCCTTGACAAACAAGAAACCTGCAACTTAATTTATTCAGGAAGGAAAGAAGCACGAGCCAATAATGGTAGAGGCAACCAATAGACACAAAGATGCACTAATATTTGAGCTCAAGCACAACATAAAACTGAAATCACAACCAATACCAATTTATTAAGACAGAATTCATATATATTCAGAATATTGATATGCTCCAAACTCTTCATTTTGTCATCCAAATAATCAAATCACGGACTGGCATTGGAAATCGCTCAGAGTATCATCAAAATGTTTGCAGACAGTATTAAAATGACACACAAATAAAACTATTAGCATCCCCATAAAATACTATGAACGGCAAGGGCAATCACCTCCTTTTTCTTTTCTCGCTTGCTCTTCACCTCATGAAAAGGATCTACAAATCAATAAGCTCCACATCAGAAAGGAACTCAAAATGTCACCAAATACTTGCTATATTAATTAATTTAAAGTTTGCAATAGCGAACTATTTTGTAAAGGAGTACAAAAGTCAAACATTATATGAAAACAAGTCAGCATTAAGGCAGTATAAAGAGACAATTCAAAGTGGCAAAAGCTTGAAGCCCATGGCCAACAAAAGATAGAAAACAATCAGCAAGAGAACTCCTCCCAATTCCCAATGTAACACTAGAAAGACACTTTCAGACATTTATTTTCGTATTACACACATCTCTCTGTTGGTCTAACTAGAAAATGGCAGGTGCAAGGATACGGATGGGAAAACATGGTCCAATGATCCAAATTATTTCTGTTATAAAGAACATCAACACCTTCAATGCTGTGCTCTAAAGACAAGATATCAACCCTTCCGAACCTTCATCATGTAAAGGGGGACAGGCTGTTCTAATCCATTTTCGGGGCAAAGGCAAAAAGTGGAATGAGACATCTTAACTTGTATATCATAGCAATAGAAACATAGAAGGAGCTTCCAGTGCAACACATAGATAAAATAACAAAACTAAAAGCCATAATTTGATCTAAGATGAACCACTAGGGCACGGCCCTCGCTGAATAACGCCAAAGTGACATACATCCACATGCAGTTAACATGGAGATGATATACAGCAGTGCCACCTTGAATTTCAAGGTCTTTCCATGACAATATTCGGTTCCTGAAGTCACCAAAAAATTAGAACAGTACCACAGACAGCTAGGATCGTGTTTCCCCCTCCTCAGGCTGGCGATCCACTCACTCAAACCGACTCCCAACGCCGAGTCAGATCATTCAATGCTACACCAAAACTCAGTCTGTCGACTCAGAGCTGCCTAGTACAACTGAAACTCCTAACTAGACACAGTGGGACGTTGGCCTTGCAACAAAAGTCCAACGCTTTCTAAGAATGGGATGTCAAACAATGACAACAAGCAGACCAAAAGGCAACAAAAACCAGATATGTGCCTCTGCCGACATGCAAAACGCAGCAGCTCAAACTCAGTGACGACAAGAACAGAAAGAGGCCAACAATCAACACCCAGATGCTCTCGAAAGCAGTTCGCAAGAGAACTCGGAGCTCCCGAAAAATTCAAACTTCCATCACCCGAAAGCTAAATTTCAGCAACCCAGGCCAGAAAACACACAAGAAGAGCTCAAAAAACCCGCCTTTAAAGCGACCCCTAAGCCCCATCACCAGTCCCCACCGACGCGAAAACCCCCCCTCAAAAAGACCTAAGATTTCAAAGCCCTTCCTGCCCTACCACCGCCACGCTCTGCCCTAGAAATAAAAAAGGCGAAACGAGCCCCAAGAAAAGCAGACGACCTTGCGAGAGGAGGCGATTGACGGCTTCGTTAGGGTCCATGCTGCACTCCTTGAGCGCCGCGTAGATCTCCAGGTCCGAGCAGTTCACAATCTCCTTCAGGCTCTGCACCATCTTCCTCGACCCCGTGGGGATTGTCGAAATTCCATTGCCCCCTCCGCCGCCGCCGCCCTTGCTCCCCATTCTCTCCGCGCCGCCGCCGCCGCCTCCTCTCCCCGGAGCAGAATCGGCAGATCCAATCAATCCGGGTCGGCTTTTCCCCTCTCCTGCGGCGGCCCGATATGGGAAGGTGGGGGCTTTTTCGCCTTTCTCTGTCTGCAGAAACTTCTGCGGCGAAGAGGGGAAGAAGAAGATGAAAGATATCTGTATGCGCGTCTATCTCTCTCTCTTCTTTCTCTCTCTAGGGGCGGGGGGGAGTCGCAGTGTTGTGTGTGTGTCGCTTCTCTCTCCTCTTTCTCTCTCTTCGCGAACCGAAAGCAAAAACCCTTCTCTCCACTATCGCTCGGTGGCTCTACCCCTCTCGTTGGTAGCGTGCAAATCTCCTTTTATAGTCGCCCCCCCCCCGCGGCCATGATTTTGCTTATTTCTAGCCCTTTTGAGTTTTAAGATTAGAGACTCTCTGTTGCCCAAAAAGAAAAAAAAATTAGAGACTCTCTCTCTCTTCTGTGGATTATAATTATGATTGATTTCTTTTAAAAAAAAAACCTAAATTTTAAGGACAATCCTAATTCTACTTGAAACTTTTCTTAGAAAGTTCAAAAAAAAATATCAACTTTCACTCTAGTCTCAGATTTCTTTTGCCAATCCTCCATCCAAAAAATTGCCACAATTTTTTTCAAAATTATCAATATCGGGGCCGCTTGGAAATTAATTATCAAAACCCACATCTTCACCAAAACCATCACCATCCTACGGAACAATGGCAAGAAAGTCAATATTTCTTCTTTTTTTGTAAATTAGGTCATCTGATAATACCATAGTGAATTAGAGGCAAAATTATAATAAAGTTAATTAAATTTCTAAGGCGCTTATAATTTTTAAAAATTAAACTTGTAAGGCTTAAGTTGTAATTCAGTAATCCCCAACACTTTTCAAATTTAAGCTATAGGTTGGGTTCGGCAATAAAAATTCACATATGATAAAATTTATCCTATTCTACGTTGGATGCCCGTTCAAAGTTAGGATAAAGTAAGATATATGAGGAATATAATCTGGATAAACTATCTTATAAAGAGATGGATAAAGGTTAATAGAATTTTTAATATCCACAATAGGCAAATTATCTTTCTCGAATAATAAATTTTTAAATTAATAAAATTAAAATATAATTTCAATATAAATAACATTTGAATATAAATATAAGAAATTCAAAATGACAAAAATAAGAATTTAGTTTCAAATTTAATTATATTTTATAATATAAATTTAACATATTATATATTATATTTATTACATATTTTAGGCATCTTAGTACAGTTTACAATTTAAAATAAAATTATTAAAAAGAGAAGAAAAATAATTAAAAAAGCAAATAAAAATAGGTAGGAGTGTCGCGAGAGATTTTCACCGTCTCCGTTTGTTAACTTTTACATTCATTTACACCGATATGCCATTCATACAAAACGATATACATAATATGATGTAAATATAATTGATTTTATTTATTATGACCCACCAAACAGTGGATAATATAGCATAATCTTTGGATTTTATATCCTATCATACTTAATTTTATTTTGATTAGAAATTCACACAACCAAATGTAAGTATTTTTCTCATCTTTTCTAGCAAGTTGATACCTCTTATTTTACAAAAATCAAAAGTACTTTTTTAAAAGGTTAATACCACAAAACTTTTCATACTAGAACACTCATATCACATTTATTCCATACTAATTTTTGCATTATAAAAATTCTTAAATTTTCCGATCATTTTTTATACTCGAAAGTTAATATTAGGTAAATGTTGTACATGTATAGCAATTTGAGTTTTCCATGACTCAAAAATTAGTCTGAGATAAATATATTATGAGTATACTAGTTTAGGACTTGTGGTTATATTGACCCATTTTTTAAATTGACCAAATTTCAAATGTCTGGATTTTTTTTAATGATATTTGTGTTTTTGTGCTTTATCTTTGTACGCATTGCTTGTCACTCTTTTCCTAGTATACTAAAGTTTCGTTCCTTTTCATTTTAATAGCAAAAACATACTTAAAAATTAGAAATTATTTTGGCCTCAAAATAGAATAGGACACCAACAATACTATAATTTTCGCATGACATTGACCTTGATAACATAATTTTTCAAGCAATCATTTAAGTGCGATAACTTTTGAAAAACATTCACTTAAGTTACATTAACAAGTTCTCTTATATGAAAATCCTAAGGATGTCACGCCTCAGACCCCGAGCTCGTGAACATTCCACGACAGTCGATTAAATTGCGACATCTCAGGACGCATCGCCGACCCGTTATTTTTATTTTTTTGATTAATGCATGTGGAAGCACTTAATATAACCACCTAGTCAATCAACAAAATAGGGATAGTAAAACACAATAAACGATTTCCAAAAGCGGCACTTTTATTTATCCACTTGTTAACCCCAACAAGTTTGATATTTACAAGTCTACCTCAAAAGACAACTTCTTAACGACCAATAGGCAAAAAGGGTCAGAGAGGGCCGGGGTTAGCTTAAACTTCACTAACGACGAAGCCAAACAAAAGTAATGACAGGCACGCCCGCGTCTTGGTCCATCGAGATGCCAAACCGCACGTGACGGTTCTCCATACTACGGACCTGAAAATATTTAACAACAACAGGATCAGATATAAATCTTGGCAAATTAACAGCCTAAACCTCAATTAGAATGCAAATTCGTCTCGAAGGCAGCCTAAACACGCATTACATACAAACTTACCTTGCCTTGGCACACTCCTATATATTAGAACATCTCACATGGCAATAATAGTGCAACACGCATAAATAATAATCAGAACACATTCTAAAAATTCAATGCGCATTGCCAACACACGTATTTCAATTATTACGACCCCTCGGGCCATAGCCAACACAAGAATCGGTGGTCTTCTAGCATAATCGGGCATCATCCCATCCCATCGGGCATCATCCCATCCCATCGGGCACGGCATTTGTTTAGAATCCCTACCTAGATGGCATTCCATAAAGGAGCATCGATCCAACCTTAACTGTGACTTGATATTTGGACCTTCGCCGAGCATCCAATAAAAATTGGGCATTGCCCCCAAACTCCTGTTAGGTGACGGATTCGATTAAATGACCACTCAAGCACACCATTAATCAAGCCAATTTTTGTTGCCTTTAATTAGCCAAAAACAAAATATTTCGTTTTCAAATAATCATTTTGGCAATTTTTCACATTTATAAATCCCAATAAAATATTCGTACATAATCACTTATTTGAAATCAACCCATCAAATTTTGCACACTTCTATTTTAAAACCCCACTTTTTTATTTAGCATGTAAAAATTCGGCATCCAAACCTAACACCTTATATTTTTCTATTTTCTTGCCCAAAAACCTCATTTGAGAATACTAAATAAAAATATATAATTGAGCAATTAATAGCATAACATCACATTGCAAACAACTGAAATTACGCATAATCTCATCCAAAAAAACAAGCTTAAAATTATACTTAACAGCTATTCTGTCATTAATTACACTAACCGCGATTAATTAGGCTAATTACGATTAATTAGGCTAATTGTAATTAATTAAATTAACTATGTTTAATTATAATTAATCGCCACTAACTAAAATAAATACGCTTAATTAAATAAATTACAATTAATTAAAGTAAACTCGATTAATTAATCTAATCGTAATTACTTAAACTAATTGCATTTAATCGCAATTAAGGCTAAACCAACAACAACTAATATTGAATGTAATTATCCCTAAACTAATCTATCCCCTAAACGTAATTAACATCACAATACACTATTAGGAAGTTAACTCATGAATTTCCAGTGACGACGAGCTCATAGCGACGGCATTGAGAACTCGAGTCTCACGGCACCAACGGCGGCACGAATGGCACGGTGAAGGTAGGGGCTCAAACGGCAACACAGGTGCGGCAATAAGCAACGGTGATTCGGCGGTAAAGAACGGCAGCCAAAGATGGTGGTTCGGTAAAGTTGAGGAGTAGCCAAGCTTGGTGGTTTGGTGGTGAGGACAGCTAACGGCACGGCTTCAAGCGACGGACAAAGGTGGCATGAGATGGTGATGGTGGCGTGGTGGTCGATGGCGGTGAAGATGATGGTGGTGAAAATGGGATGGATGGTGAACGTGGGGAAAAAAGGGAGGAAGGAAATGGAGGAGGAGAAGATGGATTGAGGAAAGATGGAGGGGAAGGATGCGGCAGAAGTGAGGGAGAAGAGAAAAGAGAGAAGGGAGAGAGAAAAGAAAGAAATAATAATAAAAAAAAGGGGCTGTTCTGCAAAGAAGTGGCGTGAAGGAATAGGAGAAAGAGAGAGACAGAGACAGAGAGATAGAGGGGAGAAGTGAGAGGAGTGGGTGAGTTTGGCAGAAGGGAGGGGAGATGGACGTGAGAGAGGGGAAGGGAAGAGAGAGAAAATAGAGGGAGAGAGAGAGAGGATTTTGGGGAGATTTTTCCCCCAAAAATCATCATTTTCTTCATACCACTGCCCCTAAATCCCTCCTCACCAAGTCTCTTGCCCCCCCTTCTTTTTATTTCTAATTTCTTAAAACAGGCTTTTTGGTCCAAAAATTTTAATTTTGCCACTTGATCCGAATTTCTTTTAATTTTTCCGGTCTCCAATTTTTCGTCCGATAATTCTTTTTCCGAAAATTTAGGACTTGCCAATAATTAGATAGACGATGAGACGACGTCCAATAATTTAATCTCGAAACCCTTGAAAGTTCGATACCCAAAATCGAATTAAATTTTATGGTTGAAAAATCGATCGAATGCAACTTTAGTTTGACCTAAGCTATCGAATGGCTTTTCAGGGTTCTCGTGCGGTTGACTCGTGATCGATAATTTTCGATCCACGTTTGTGTCTCTTCAAATCGCGGACGACCTTCGGTTGTCATGTAATCACGAGGGTTCAATTATGTACTATGAATATAAGATTAATGGAAAATCGGTTTATCATTGTTTGATGCGAATATCGTAATTGTGCGGAATCACCCGCAAACTTACTACGTACTTCCGTCGAATTGATTTATATTCGTTCGCTAATTGATTTATAACAGTGTAGTATTGACCCTTATCGATCCTTATGGTCGAGCGGTCAATTTATGATCAAATTCTCTAGTCTTTCGTGTTTTAACCATTTACGGCCTCACTTAATGATTAGTTAACTCGTAAGTGATCTGTTCAGAGTAAAGTAACTATAAGTGCATCGACGAAATAACTATTTCATATATTTTGAAATAGGGCCAAATTTCGAGATATCACAAAGGAGTTGAACACTTGAAGTGTCAAAACTTGGCACTGGAAAACATTTAAGTGCCAAAAGTTACGAAAATAACACTTAAGTGCCACTTCTTTTTAAAAATGGGACATTTGAGTGCCAAGTTTAGTTAAGGTGACTAGAAATCCTATGTGGCAATTTTTTAATAATATAACTTGTCTACGTGGCGTGCTAGAGAGCGAGTCGGCGACGAAGAACCAAAACGATGTCGTTTTATCCTTTTTCTTTGAATTCCAATATAAATATTAATTAAATTAAAATATTTCTATTTATAAAATTAAAAATTAAAAATGAAAAAAGAGGAGGAGGCGGCGAGGGCTCAACCTTTAGCCACCTACAATCTTCATCTTCTTCCTTTTTTTAAATATTTAATTAGTATATAAATAAATTCATTTTTAAATTTAATTTAATCAATATTTATATTAATTATCTAGCTATGTCAACAAAATATTTTTATAAAACAACATCATTTTGTACTTGTCTCGCCGGAAAATCGCCATGTTAGGATTTTGGCTGGATTTTCTTCTTTGTTGGCACTTAACTAACTGTTTTGTTTAGATTTTACCACTTAACTATCACTTTCATAATTTTTGGCGCTTAAGTATTCCATCGTGCCAAGTTTTGACACTCCAAATATTCTTTTGCTGAAAATCCTACATGGGAATATTTGATATTAAACCATCTAACTTGACTCATTAGGGAGATGATGACAATGAAAATGCTTTAAAACAACATAGTGTAAACCCTTTCTTGTTTGACAACAAAAGGGGTTAATACCTCGAAAGATCATAAACCGGTACATATATGAAAAATTTACTCCCTTAAACTAACACACTTATGATAAATTTACCTTTCAGTAGTTATTGTTAAAATTTATTGTCAAATTACTAAGTTGGATGACGCGTGACAGTTGATGGGTGTGTCGATTTGGACTTTTACTTTTTGTTTGTCATAGATATATTGATTTATGGTTTATTATAGTATTAATTTAATTTAACAAAAACTAACCGATGACAAATTTGGCACAAATGTAATAGTTTAGGGTTTTTTATGGCAAAAAGAATAGTAAATTTATTGCGAGTGCACTAATTTGAAGTTTTTGGCTGTATTAGGGGAAAAGAAAAACCTTTCTTGCCCCTAATTTGGGGATGTCGGACCAAATTAGGTTGCAAGTTATACCTCCACCCACTTTTACTATTGCAAACTAAAATCAATGATTCACTTTAGACACCTTGTCTGCTAGCTCCTTCGGCTGCCACCTCCAATCATTATCTAAATCATCTTTCTCCCGGTCCTCGATGCACACCATTCCTCCCTCCACAAGCGGGCCTTGATGCCGAACTTCTTAATGCGGCTCGTGTTTGAAATTGTCAACACCTTAGCTGCCGCCCAAATGAGACGAATAGTCTTCATGCTGAACAATTTGTTCAAATTGAAACTGAAATTCGAGGCTAGGGTTTTTGCAAGATAATCAAAACCTAATTTCTCAACTTGAGGGAAGATTTCAAGTTTAGGTTTTGTTTTATGGAGCAAATTTAACCTAATTCCTTAATGTCAAGCAAATTTATGTTGTTAAACAACATTGTTTCATCTATATCTTGAGTGTTAAAATCTTTGACGAGACACATCCAATTATTCATTTTAAAATGTAAAGATAGACTCTAAGTTTGAGCATGAGTTTCACTTATCCTTTAACTCTAAGATAGCATTTGTATTTGTAGAGTTTATCTGCTAGCTATTACAATAATTACATGGACTAATTCAAAATATAATTACACGGATAATAACTAAATGATAAAAGCATTAATTAAGCCATGCGCTGTTATTCTTAACATAAAACCAACACCACATGTGATTTTCCGTTGACATAAGTGAGTCACTTTTTTTTTGTCATCTAAGTGTGCCACTTGAATGATTGATTTTTAGAAGTTGTGACATTTAAATGATCATTTGGAAAGTTATGGAACTAAAGAATCATAAGAAAAATGCTTAATATAACGAAGAACCCCAAACTGATATTATGGTATTAATCGTAAGGAAAATGTGACACAATGAGTATCCTTTTTCTACCTTAGAAAAAGCATGGAGAAATTTTACATGAGTGCACAGTCTTGTTTATTTTGCCTTATTTTAAGTGACAAACTGCCTATTAACTATCTTACCGAATATAAAATATTAGTTGACTTTTATTATATGTGATTACATATGACATTTGTACGTTATAAAAGGATTTAGGTCTTTTCGTGTTGAGTGAAAGTCAAAATAATTACCTCACCCATGTGGATGGAGGTAGGCAAACAAAATGAGAAGAAAGGAAAAGAAAAATCAAGAGGGACTGGTGTAGATAATTTTTTATAAGATAAATGCAACAAATGTCATAAAGTTTGCTATCAAAATATAGCCGAGTCCAAAAATGATAAAAAAAAAACCGTAATTAAGTTTTAAAATTTATTCAATTAGTAATATCAGATAATTTCGTTTGTTTAATCCGATATAGATGAAGAAAAATGCCGACACGATAGTTTTTAACGTTTTGCTAGGACATGTAGTGTTGACGTTATGCTGAGCGAGGGTCATCCCCAAAAAATAAGTGTTAAAAATTAAATTGAAAGCAAAAAATTATAAAAGGTAAAAATAAGACAAATAGGTCGTCGGGTGGGGAAGTTAAAAGGGGTGGTTGCCGAGCCTCCATCGACGACCCTCACCCTACTGTATGTGCTCCTTATCACCCAAGTAAGTCGCTGTCAATTGCCTTTCTCCTGCCACAACAGCTATAGTACTCAAAGCTCATGAGCTCAAGCAAAAACTCGAGCCTTCCTTATGCGCTTTGCAATCTGACAGTGCCCATCGTCGACCTTTCTAGGTCTATATCTCTCTCTCTCATACACTCTGTGTGCGATGTTGGCTTTCTTTTACTCATAACAATCTATTCTGATTATCCACGAGTGCTTGTCCTTGTTTTTACTATGTCTATGCATGTATGTGTGTTTTTCGGCTTTCTTCTACTTGAACAACCTATTCGTATGATACTAGATCCTTCATCTCTGTATGCTTCAAATTGAATGAAAATTATCTAGTATGCTTGATAAGAAACTTTATCGAGATTGAAACCTAGTTCTTCCAAGTGAGATTTTGTGGTTTGTGAGTTGCAGCACTATCCCTACTTGCTTAGATCTCAAGATCTCTATTTACATATTTGGTTATTGACAATTTGCGTGCCATTTTTGCCAATTATGAGACTTTCTTGAAGTAAACCAAAATGTTGCATGCCCAATACTCGCAGCGACTCGTCTATTGTGGGCAAGGCTCATCGGCGGGCACAACCTACTTAATCTACCCAATCTCTCTCTCTCTCTCTCTCTCTCTCTCTCTCTCTCTCTATTATGTTTATCTATTATTTTGTTCATCAAGGTCACATGCCTTCGGAAAATATTAAAAGAATACAACCATTACATTTTGGTCACTCAAATTAAATGAAGTTACTGATTGTACTTATTGAACAATATTTAGAATTAAATTGCACTTCTTCAAAATTTAAGACTAGACTGCACTTTTGTAATTTTAGATCTTTTGGTGCATTTATAATTATTTTAATGCTTCTCAATCAACTTGAATGTAGAAAATTTTAGGGGATTGGTCCAATCAACGAAGAAATTTTTTCTCTTCCTGGAATTTTGTTTGATCTCTACTTCTAAGTGCATAGAATGATGCTTAAATCATCGTGCATTTCTTTTCATTCTTTTCCTAGGAGAAGTACACTATTAGTGCCATAAGTTGTGTACAGCACTCACTTTGATGCTAAAAGTTTCCATCGGATCACTTAAGTGCCAAATCGGAGGAAAAACGATCACTTTGGTGCCACCGGCGAAAGATTCTGGCCAAAATGATGACATGGCTTTTAAAAAAAAAAAAATCGA
Source organism: Eucalyptus marginata (assembly GCA_014182565.1). Taxonomy (NCBI): domain Eukaryota; kingdom Viridiplantae; phylum Streptophyta; class Magnoliopsida; order Myrtales; family Myrtaceae; genus Eucalyptus; species Eucalyptus marginata. Next base: position 28,739,906 of record CM024589.1, read on the forward strand.
CAAGGCCTTTAACGACGTCGTTTTCGGTCTCCTTAAGAAAACGACGTCGTTTTGCCGTCCTACATGGATGGCCTCACAAAAATGACGCCGTCCTAGGGTTTTTTCGACCTAGCTCGGTTGGCCGTCGTCGCTCGGCCTCTGCCGTCGCTGGCCCGCCGACGCTTGCTAAGCCGCCATTGCTCGGTGTTGTTCGGACACCCTCGATGTCGTCCTACATGGATGACCTCGCTGGTCGGGGTCGAGGTCGGGATCGGAGCTGCGGCCGCTGAGTGGCCATCGTCGGTGTCACGCCCCGAACCCCGAGCGCGCCAACATCCCACCATGGTCATTCAAATGCAACGTTCCCAGGTTAAGTCGCCGACCCAATCGGTTTTTTAATGCACATGCGGAAGCGTATTATAAAACCCCTGACAAAAACTCATGGGATAGGAAAGTAGGAAACCAAAACATACATAAACAAACATGCTTTCAAAAGTATTCACACTAGAGTTTACACATATACCAAAAATGGGCAATCTACAAAAAGGGAACAGTCCTATCTCCACTAGTCGGACTCGTTCTTCAATCCCACTTCTGACTGATCATCCTCCGGGGGTTCCGCCATCTACAGTCCTGAAATTTTGGCCCACAATGGGGTGAGACATCGTCTCAGCAAGTTCAACCCCCTAAACCCCTATTAGAAAGAAAATACACCCCGGGTGGCCTAGCCACATCACACAGATAACTTACCTCGTCTTAATTCCTCCCTACAGGTTAGCACAATTTATATTACACAAACTCAGGTAATAATAAGAATTCAAACAATTGGAACGCCAATACTTTCATAGGAACCACAATTGCACTCGGAATGCATTCCAATTATTATTCACTGCCACACAAGGGCATAGTCTACTCGCAGTTCGACTATCAACTGACAATAATGCCAAGCATCGCCTCCCCCCCTTAGAGCGCAGCTTCGTCACTACGTCGACGGCATTCCCGAAGGAACATAGATCCAGTTGGCCTAGCCTTTACTGCGATCCGAGCCACATCACTACACTGATGGTAATCCACAAAGAATACAGGTCCAGTTGGCCTAGCCTCTACTGCGACCCAAGCCACGTCACACACTGACGGCAATCAAAAGAAAAAACAAGTCCAGTTGGCCTAGCCACTACTGCGACTTGAGTCTTCCCATCACACACGACAAATCAATACTGACCTCCGGACACTCCGCATTTCATTCACATACCCCAATTATAGTAATAATCCTAAAAGTCCAATTCTTGCATCAAAATCCAACACTTGGGTTTTTATGACTAAAAACCCTATTTATCACAATCAACACTCAATTTGCCACATCCATTCATCAAATTCAAATTCTAACCGCACAAAGAACGATCAGCACGAAATTCTAAGCAATTGAGGTCAAAAATAATTTTTTGAGTTTTTTTTTTATAAATAATATTTTAATGATTTTCGGAATATAATATATTATTAAATTTTCCAGAATTTCGAAACAATTAAATAAATAAAAAATAAAACCCATTATGTCACATCAAGGCTTATATTAAAAATAAACCTACTTAACTTTAAACTAAACACACTTTAACTTAATTAAACACCCTAATCTAATCACCAACCAATTAAACTAATCCAACCACACATAAGCTTACTTAACTTAGACTAAGCACACTTAGGGCATCATTAACCGTCTAATAAAGATTTAGTGAGCTAAACTCACCCGATTAGCGAGCCGAGCGAACCAAAACGACGGGGTCGACGTGAGGATTGACTTTCCTCAAGGCGGGCCGAGCATCCGGGCTCGGGAAGCCGGCCAAAACGGGCCAAAACTGAGCTGCCATACCCATTTTTCTGGTTGCTGTCTCGGTGCCAATGGAGGGCTGCACGGCGGCGGTTCGGGCGTGGGGGCGGCGGAGGAGACCGGCGGGGCTTGGATGAGCTGGTGGGGAGGTCGACGCGGCGGAGGGAGCTCCGGCGGGGGCCCGAGTTGCTCGGGCGAGCTGTTGGAACGCAGCTGCGCGCGGACGAGGGCGAGCTGGCCGGCGAGCGGCGCACGGGGGGCGCGGGGCAGGCGCACGGCGGCGGCGACGGTGGCGTGCGAGCAAGCAACGACCGAGCGAGCGTGCGAGCGGCGTCGGGGCTGCTGGCTGGTTCCGGTCGAGCTCCCCCCTCTCTCTCGTCCTACAATCTTCAAGACAACCCCCATTGATTCAAGGAAGAAGATGAAGTTGCTTCAATCCCAACCCTCCACTTGTCCACATCCTAGCCATTCTTGTCCTACACCATGACATCACCAAGTGATGTCATACTCCACTATCTCAATTTCTCCCACAACATCTTCTAATAAGTTCAATTTCATTTTCCGCCGGGGCATGAATTCTTATACGTCAAATTCTTCAATTATCTTCTAATTGAACCAAATTGAAGCCCATAAAATTAATCCAATATTACCACACTTAAATTCACATAATCACTTGACCATAGAACCAACTTAGATCCCAAAAGTATAACCAAAAGCGGGCCTACCAATTTTTCGAACCAAATTAGCCATAATTTGATTATTTTGCTGAAAGACTCGATTTGCATGAAAAATCTTCCGAAGATGAGTCAATGTTCCTAAAATGATTTGTGACATACCATGACTTCCAATTTCTAAATTCGATCTCAATTTCATGGTTAATTTCACTCTGGCACGATATTAGTGCGTCCTGATCTACCGGGTAGTTTTTAGAAATTTTCGTGCATTTGACCTGTGGTTGATCAATTCAAGCCACAATGTACATCTTTGACACATTGGCGACTCTTAGTTGTCGGGATAATCTCAAGGTTTCAAACACGGACACAGGGTACCCAAACGACAGAAAAGCCGATCCAGTGCCGATTGACAAGAATTGTGTGATATGGTGGAATCACCCACACTCGATCACATGCCTCTATCGAGTTGACCTATCTCCGGTCTCTAATCGATTTTTAACTGTGCCGTAATGACCCTTGCAGATTAACTCGGTCGAAAGGTCGTTTCCTGGTCAAATTCTTGAGTCCGTTGCATTAGAATTTCTTAATGGCTTCACCCGATAGACTAGTTATCCCATGAGTGATCAGTTCAGGGAAAAGAACTATCTGCGTGCAGATGAAATGCCCATTTCAATTTATTGAAAATATAATTGGAAATTCGAGATGTCACAGTCGGGGTCAGGGTCGGGGTCGGGGTCGAAGCCGTCGCTGCCGAGCGCAAGGGCCGTCGAGGACGGCGCCGGAGATTTAGGGTTTTGAATTGGGGGTGACACCAAACGGCGTCGTTTTGGTGTTAGGATGCTGATTGTGCTCTCCGGTGAGCCACATCGGCTTCAAAAATTAATAAAAAAGTGCCACGTTGGATTTCCGGCCAACCAGATCGGAGTTGGCACCAAAGTGAGCATTTTTCAAAATTTTTGGCACCAAAGTGAGTGCCGTACACAACTTATGGCACTTTGTTAGTGTACTTCTCCCTTCTTTCCCCTTGTCAACATCCAGACAACAATTTAACTTAAATCTCTTTCTCCTTTCTCTTCTTTCTGATATTGATTATTCTGAAAGACCTTCGCTGATTACATTGTAGGATATTTTGAGAAACTAGTTTCCAAAACTAGCATAGAGCAGCATGTCCCGGTAAGTACCTCTGAATTTTAGTAACGTGTTTTTTTACATGAGTTCATATATTGTCTTCATGTTTACTGGTCCTTCATAAAAGATTTTCTTAAGAGCATAGGATCAATAATCCCTCCTCCACTTTTGGACTCATTTATTCTTAGTTGAGGGATCTATTTTTGAAAAGCTTAGAGTCGTCTTTGTTATTCGTTGTTTGGACTGTACCTTGCCTCGTTTATGCTCGATGAGATTGGTCAAATCAATCATATTGTCTTCCTTTGTTAAGACGTGGATTCATCAATCCTTGCTTGTATTTTTTCTATAGGATTTATCAATTCATCATGTCATTTTCTTCAATGTGGATGTTAATCATTGCTCATATTATAATCAGTAGGATTCGTAAATCCACCTTACTCCATCAAGGATTATCTAGGGTACAAAAATGCATGCATTTAGAAGCCATGGCCTACATCAATCCTTTACATTGTCTTCCTTTGTTAAAGAGCATCTAAGCATGGCGTTTGTCACCCCCGGCTTATGTTTATGAATGATAAGATTTATCAGCTTGTCATGTGGTATGACAAAAATCGTCTAAGAAAGGGGTTCAACAAACCCTGTTTGTGTTAGAATTGATTAGATTCATCAATCCATGCTCTTTGTCAAGGAACATCTAAGCATGGGAGTTCGTCAATTCCTGCTTGTGTTTAGAAATGATAGGATTTGTCAATTCATCATGGGGTGTTCTTTCATCAAGTATTGTTTAAGCCTGAGATACGTCAATCTTTGCTTACATTTAGAAGCGACAAATTTGTCAATTTATCATATGATGTTCCTTTGTCGAGAATTATCTAGCAAAGGATTCGCTAACCCATATAAGTGTTTAGCAATGATAGGATCCATCATGCCATCATGTGATGTCCCTTTGACAAGGACTAATTAGGCATAAGATTCATTAGTCCCTAGCTATTCCAGGATTTGTCAATCCGTCATATGATTTTCCTTTGTCAAGGATTGCCCAAGGCAAAGGGTTCGTCACTCGCTTTTATAAATCGTAGTACATATGACTTTCCTTCATCTAGGGCATAACAATGGTCAATCCTTACCCATGCTTAACAATAGTATGAGTCATCAACCCTTATGGGGTTTTCCTAATATAGGGATCAATCAAGGCACAAGATATGTCAATGTCGGTCACCATTTAATCCATTAAACTAACTTCTGAAGCTTGATAAAGTTGGATCGCGATAAAGTTATAAGGAATTTCACTAACTCCTTCTTGTAGAATGAACCAGTAAGATCATCTCAACTACGCAAGTAACAAGCCGAGTCCATTAACGCATATGTTTCTCTTCTCTTGTATGATTGCTCAAAAAATGACTATAAGAAGAGTATATAATAACAGTACTTGCATAAGCCACCATCTTGAGTTATGTGTTCAGCAAGTTTTAGAGATCGGAATTTCCCTAAGTGAGTTTCAAGAATCGAGATCCCTTTAGTGGGTTTTAGTGATCGCTATTCCGTCAACAAATATAGGGATCCTTATCCCCTTAGTTCTAAAAATTGTTATCCCCCAAGTAAGTTGTCAGTATCATCACTCGCTCATAGTTGAGGAATTGTAATGGGCCATTTCAGATGAAGTATAACACTATAAAGGATAAGTGAAATGTAAATAAATTGGCCGATATGCTTGCTAAAGAAAAAATCAGGAAAAGAGTCAAAATGCCCATTTTATTTCAGGATTGTGATTGTTGGTAATATTGTTAAGCTATTGAAAATTCATTGTGATAACTTTACAACAATTTTCTTCTCTAAGAACAACAACTATTCTAAGGGTGCCAAACATATGGAAATTAAATACTTGTCATTAAAGAAGAAGTTCAAAAATAAAGAGTATTAATTGAGCACATTAGTACCAAACTTATGTTTGCAGATCCCTTAATAAAAAGACTATTACCTAAAATATATAGTGAATATGTTGAAAAAATGTGCATTATTAGATGTCATTAATGATATTGTATTACGATTCCATTAAGTTTGTTAATTTGACACTTCAAGCTCATCTATGTGTTTATGATATTTCTTGTTTTCTATTTAGTATACATGATGAAAACAGATGAATGTTTAACATAATAGTTTCTAATAATGACATTATAGTTGAATTATTGCTATACTTTTCATTTGTGAATTATGCTAAGAAGAGAGCTATATTTATAGCACAAAAAATGGACTGTGTCGATTAATAATATACAACTATTATGAATGTGCGGGAACAAGTTTGGAACAGAAATTCATTTGTTAACGCAATTTCATTTTTCTATTTATGGAATAGATTTTTATTTCGGATAGGTTTGTAACATAAATAAAAAAATTAAGATTTTCTACTTTCCAAAAATAGAAATAATTTCTTTCTCTTCAATAGAAGAGACTTCATGCACCAAATAAAACACACATTTCGGTATTCACTCTTCTCCATCAACAGAATGACACTTCAACCAAAAACTTTAGGCACGTTCTCACTCACCTCGCCGTCAACTCTAACTCCATCCTCCCTACCGTTGTCGACTTCGACTCCATCCTCTCGCTGGATTCCACTCCGTCCTCCTTGTCGACCCTCTCTTCGCAAGGCCCTCATCAATTACACGAGCATACCTTCTTGATACCTCTAGGTAACTGCGATTAACCAACTTTCCCACTCAATCGATGGGCTTTGCCTCTTCGTATCGCTCGTGCTCTCACTTTAAATGGAGCTAGGAATTTCCATGGTCGCTTGAATAGGGTGTGATTTTAGGCCTTTCTATGATAGGGCTTTTTAACAGTAAATATTCGCCAATTGAATTGTTTGCAGCATCCGGACATATGATTTTCATGTTATCCAAATCATACTACGTGATTGGAAGCTTATAAGTGTGATGTTAAATATGTATTGACATAGTTTTGCCTAGATGATCCATTCATTTTGACTCTTCCATCTTCAGAATATGCTACTTGAATATTTCGTGACAGTGTTCTTGTGTTTGGCCTTGTAAAGGCAAAGCCAAGAGTTAAATACTCTAGTGATGATCATGAAAACTCCACTATAGATGATGTGTACTTCTTAGTCCATGCGTAGTTCCCTCTTGTCCTCCATTTCTCCATGTGTACCGCACTCTAATTATTTTCAGAGATTGTCAAGCATAAATGATTCATTTCATATCCTTGCATTTAGTACCTCTTTTTACAAACACGACAGATTTGTATTCTCCTAATTAAGCTTGTCTTTATTGTTGCTTGATGTGGTTTGCCAGGTAAACTGATGCATATGTTCAGTTCACTGCTTACCATGTGAAACTCATCATCTTTGTTTTGTCTTTGTCACTAGATACACATTTTGGGTATTCTTTTTCATCTTTGCTTCAAATGCGAGAGAATCATTCGTTTTTCGTACTAAAGAAGTACATCTTGTAGTGTTCAGTCACGTTGATTACCATAAAAGAGCACAATCCTCTTTTGATTATGATTGTTGTATCATAATTAGTGGGATAATATGATAAAAGGTCGATCTGTGATTATCGTTTGAGTAGAATTTATCCTCCAAAAAAATCTTGTATTTAACAATTAATCTCCTTGGTAAAGAAATGACTTTGTTATTACTTCTGGTACTGTTGCTGCCATTATGATATTTAATGAGTATGGTTACCACAAACCTAATACTATCATAGTCTTAGATTATGAGAAATGATCGAAAGATAGAGGACACATTTCCCTTTGAATGACGTAATTGCTCAAAATTTGATTTTATATTAATATCACAGGCTGCGCATGTAGCTCCGGACAGTTGGATGGATTTGCCTTAAGTGTTTTGCTCATTGATTTTTTTGTTATGGATTGTGATTTCTTTGATTGTGCTGATATTGTTTCTTTGGCACTGTGCCTGTAGTGTGGATATCGAATATTGTGATCTAATGTTATCCTTTGGGGTGTGGTGTCATTACATGGAAAAAAATATGTGTGGGACATACTGTTGTAATTGACATGTACGGGAGTCCTTGTGTTTTTTTTCATAATTTTAGGATGTGTATGGGCTGTACATGTATGCTTGGGATATATGCTTGCTTGCATAATCTAATATGATGATGTTCTCTTTCAATTTTCTTCATGCATTTTGTTTTAATAACATTTATAGAACATTACATTGATGTGATCTTGACATTAAAGTTTATGCGTTGAATTAGTACATCATTTGATATGGCTCATTTGATACTCAATGAGTTAAAGTTAAATGACACCCCACAAAGAGACATTTATGGTAAAGTGGACTGAGCTTTTGACTAATTTGCTTGTAAATTGTTGGTAAAAGAAGTAAAAAGGGAAATTGCACCACTCGTACCTACAACAAAGTAGGGTGGAATAAGATACATGTCGAATTCAATGAACAAATAGGATTCCACTTTAATGTATTTCGGTTGAAGAATACAGTAAACAAACTGAAGAAATAATATAGTAGTTTTAAAAAACTTCTTCCACAATCTATAATTTTGATGGGATAATGTAAACAAAATGATTACTATGGAAGATCCAAGTGTTTGAGAGTCACATCAAGATATCACTTTACTTAGGTCTATTTGTTCTTATTGTAGATGTAAGCTTCAATTATGTTGCTGACGTATGTCATTAATGTGAAAATTGAAGGATAATAGCGAATAAGCTAAATTCAAGAATGATGGGCTTCCTTAGTATCTTGACCCCTGTATTGTGTTTCTTTGTCTTTGGTGATACATATGCTATTAGGGAATATGCAGCAAGAAATGTAGAGGACTTAGTGGTGTTGGAGGGAGAAGATGGTGGATTTAGTGGTGACAATGGTGGTGGTACTACGGTAGGTGATCTAGAGGAATTTAATAAATATCATGTTGATGAGGGAGTCTTTACACCTAACGTGACTTCTAGTTTGTGAGAAGTTTAAGTTGGATAAGACTCCAAATTCTAAGAGGAGGAGAAAGAATAACACCAATGATGTTAGTGACACCTGTAAAGCTATTCAAGAAATGATCAAATTTAGAACGAGTCAATCAACAAGTGGCTCCGTTACCTCACATGCCTCACCACCTATAGACTCCTACTCCATAACAGTTGCAGTTGTCGTCCTAAATGACATGTTTGACTTGGAACAAAATCTTTACAACAAAGCTATGAACCAGGCATGCCTTAGTGCCGCTTAGAGAGAATCTTTCATTATATCTCTACTTAAAAAAGAGGCGGACTTCTTGATTTTCTTTTAATAGTTGTTAGGAAATATATGATGGATTTATATTTGACTTAGTTTCATTCTATGACTTATGTGTTTAAGACTTTGGCTTTTTTAAGTTACAATTATGATGACAGTATTGATATTATTGATTTCTACTGGAGTCCTTATCTAATGGATTTATGTTCTTATTTTGTATGATGGCATAGGTAATATGGAGTGGGTGAAAGTAAAGTTTATAATGGTCATGTAGCATCAGTTGAATCAATTGAGCAAGATCTTAATGTTTTTTATCTCGATATATAGATAGTATGGTTGTGCACTATTATAGTGAATATGTCCATGCTCACGAAAGAACTTATTATAGACAGCTTATCATCAGGACTCGAATGATTAAATGAGATTCCTAATGGGCCTTCAGATAGAGTATATGAAACTTTTAGAATGGAGAAACATGTTTTTCTCAATCTTTGTGATCTAATGAAGACAAAAGATTGGTTATAAGATAGTCGATATATTAGGTTAGATGAACAAATTAGGATTTTTTTTCATCTATAATTTGTTATAAGAACTCAAATAAAAAGAGAGATTCCAACATTCGGGGCGAACTATTAGCAAATACTTCACTAAAGTATTGAAAGCAGTTCCCAAACTAGTAAGAGAGGTTATTGTACGACCTTCCTTTGATGTTGTCCCATATAAGATTTTGTGGATCCTAACCATAAACGTTATTTCAAGGTAGAATTTTCATACTTTCCTTTACAACATCAATTTTATTTTGTTGATAATCTTGTATAATATTAGTCTTTAATAAAAGTGACAATGCTATGTAGGTGCTATTAATGGAACCCATATTTATGCTTTTGTACCTGTGTTGAAGCAAATCCCATTTAAATGTAGAAAAAGAATTATCAATCAAAATGTGATGTGTGTTTGTTTGTTTGATATGAAATTTACTTTTTTTGTATATTGATTGGGAATGCTCTCTGTAAACAATTGTCAGGTGCTCTCGGCAACACTTGAGACTCCTCACTTAGAATTTCCTTGGCCATCACTTGGTATTTACTTGTATTTTTAACTCATTTAAAAGGTGAATAGTATCATTTAAATGGTTATATGGGTAGAGCGAGATGGCCAATAACAGTAAGAGAATTATGCAACTATAGGCATTCTTCGCTAAAGAACATCATTGAGAGATCATTTGTGGCATTAAATAATTACTTCTTCATTTTGACATACATACCTTCATTTACAATTTGAAAATAAGCACATATTTGAGTGCATGTTATGCTATCCATAATTACCAAGACAAGATAGATAAAAAAATTTCCCTATATGAAGATCTGAAGTACCAATTTGAACTTATACAAAATAAGGTTACAAACAATACATCAACTGAGGAGAGAATCATGATAAACATGCTTAGAAAAAGTATTGTCAATAAAATGGCAAAGGATCACAATATGCCGGGCATTCAATGAAATTGTATTTTCGACTTTTGTAATGTATTTATGTTATTTTATATTTGAGGATTTCCTATGTTGGCTGTAACATCCTCGATTTAAACATCTATTTAAACTCCAAGGAATGGACTAAGGATCAATAAATCGATAGCGAGGATAGGCCGTGACTCAATCCCCGGGATTGTTCATAAGCTGACTAGCTGATTAGAGGCAATGCGATTTATAATCAAAGTTGTGATAGACTAGAGCACTCGATCATGAAAGGACCGTTTGACTATAAGGATCGTTATGGATGATCATATGTTGTTACGAGTCAGTCAATGTACTGCTCGTGAATGACCATGAGTCAGGACAGACTAATTGATCCTACTCGATTACATGACAATCGAGAGTCATTCATGGATTGATCAAGTTTAGCTAAAAGTCACACATAAAACCTTAGACAAGTGTAAAACTCAATTCGAGTTTAGTCATGTGAGTTCTACCAATGTCGCCTAAATTTGCATAGGTTGCATTGAAGCCGTTTCTAATCGAAACTTAGCTACAAATCCCAATCCGATTTCGGGTATCGACTGTAGATGTTATTAATGCATTCCTTTCTAATTAAAATGATTTTAGTGAATTCGTTAGTGTATTAATTGGAGATGCGCTAATTTGAGGATATAGACTTTAATGGACCTAAAGGTGAGACCAATTTAGCCTATTAAGATTTAAATTAAGATGAGAGAAATTTTGTGAGGTCATGAAAAGGGAGTAGGCACCCAATTGGAGGAAGACAATGAGGAATAGACCATTTTGCCCTTCTTGAGTCTAGCTAATAATTGAGAAGCCAAGAAGCAATCTTGACCCTTGATCTTGGATAATGATCTTGGCAAGATGGAAGGCTAAGATCTCTTCTTGCAACTCAAGTTTATAATGATCATGGATAAAGGATAATAATTCGAGAAGCATTAAATGTGAAAGATCCCATTTCTCTTCAATCTCCTTTCTCCTTAAATCTTTTTCTTCCTCTTCTCTCTCTCCCTCACCCCCCTTAGGTTGATCCTCTCCTCCCTCTCTCTCCTTTTTCTCTCCTTTTTCCCTCTCCGCTCACTGCCTGTTCGCCCGCCACCTTGCCATTCGCCACTACACGCTATTCACCATTCGCTGCTGCACTGTCCACCTATCCTTGTGCTGCATCGTTGCTACCATCACCACCCAACTTGTCGCTGCCTTGCTGTCCACTAACCAACACCATTTGATCACCCCTTGTTCCATGTCGGTTGTTTGTAAGTAGATTTCATAAACATCGATTAGGCCATTGAGTTACGCAACTCGGATTGAAGATCGTCTCTAAAGTTGTAGGACTATCTTAGGTTAAGAAACTAATGTGTTTAATTTTGTATGGTTTGCTTATGATATGCTTGGACTATAAGAGTCAGGAATGAGCGATAAATGAGTATGAGATTGTCGAGGTTGCTCATGTTGGTGTGATTTGTGGAAATAGTTTGTTTAGGCTTAGGTTGTTGCTTGGATTAGGAGGTTTGCTGTGATTGTTGTTTGTGGACTACTCGTTATTATTGCTTAGGCTAGATCTTTATGTTTGAGTGCCATGATTGGTTGAATAAGGTTATGTGATGTGCTTTATTATATGTTATGACTGATGTGCCATAATCGTCCATTTAAGTTGTTACAAGATTTGTTATTCAAGCATTATGGTTGCAATATGGATGTGATTTTTGCATACATAAATCCATAGGTCATGGTCAAAGCTTGAGCTCACAGCCATCAAATCGAGAATGGCGTTGGTTCTTGGACATGTGTGGAAATATGTCAGGCCGGGTCATTCTCTTGATTCGGTGATATTGAGACGTATCGTTCGATATGAGTTTGACTTAGGCCAGTACTCAAATGTCACGGGTCAAGCCATGATTTTAATTTCGTGCTCGATATACTTTATTGATGCATTTACGATAGACCATGAGTTACACATCGCTTAGCACACCCTTGGGGCATTCATACTCTAACTAATATGGAAAATAATACCGATTGCTTGTATGCTTCATTCATGTGGTCACACAAGGAATTTTGTTACCGAGGTTTTAGGAGACGATGCCCTCACATTAATGGGATGCTTTGTTAGTGAGAACGATATGATGCCCTCACGTCAACGGGATGCCATTTGCGGGATGCGTGATATCGGAACGATGCCCGAAAGAATGACCGATGGGAGTTCGAATGCCGTGCTCAACGGAGTAAGACGATATCCCAGAAGTTTCCGGAAGAGCCATAAAGTTTCAGTTGTGTGTGATTAATAGTTGGACTCGAGATAGTATGGTAGTATGGGATACCATGTGATTCTAGAGGTGCCAAACGTGTGCAAAGCATTTAAGTGCTATGTGCATGCTTTGGAAGTTGTTTTATGGTTCGTGCATGTTTGACATGGACTTATATGAGATGCGTGGGACACATGCATGATTTAAATGTCATTTTAGTGACTTAGAAGACACGTGCATGCTATAATTGTCATTGTTCATGAAGTGAGAGGCATGTGAGTATTCTAAAGGTTGTTGTTTGAGTTTTGAAGGTTTTGATAATGTCATGGATGCTAATATCTGATATGTGTGAATATTTTGGCTGTTATTTGCACTATTTGTGACACGTGTGGACTTATATGCTTTTATTTAGGACTCGAGTGACTTAAGTTGAGATTAGGTTCCATTATATATATAGTTAAGACAAAGCTTAAGCTTTGCTATTGATCTGTCATCAGCATATTTGGGTTAGATTATCGTAAGTCTTTGATGCGAGACGTCCACCTATACGAGATTTAGGATCTTTACTTATTGAGTTTTCAACTCATTTGTTATAGTTTAACCTTTTTTCAGATTAATAGATATGGATCTCTTACCTCACCGTTTCATGCATTTTGGGGTACCTGTAAGCATAAAGGTTACGGTGATAGACGTGTTTAGGGAGGACGCTATCTTCCGAAAGATCACCATAACTATCCGGATCGACAAGGGATATTGCGACCTCGTTCCACAGTGCTACTGGGCATGGTATGCATGGTTTGATGGGGACCTCTTCAAACCCCTTTATGAGTTCCTTGATCCACCTAGATCAAATGGGGACGTAGGCTCACCAGACAGCCCTATGGATGATGCCTAGGTAATAGGTCTTGTAGAGGAGCCACTTTTTATTAGATCTTTTTAGAGGAGATAGGCTCCCCTTTGCAATTTTTAACCCCCCCCCCCCTTTTATATCTTTTTTTAGTGGGGATGACCAGTCAAAATGGTCCTAGAGATGAGGGCTTGTAAATTTTAAACATTATGAGTAAATAAATAAAGTGTGGAAGTTACGCAGTATGTGTGTGTGTTGTTTTTTCTCACTACCCATTGTTGTTGTTGATTGAGTGTTAGAGATTGCACGCTTCCACACGTGCTTAAAGGAAAGATTAAAATCCATGGGATGGCAACGCCTCCTAGGACGTCACAAATTGGTCCCGTCACGAAGGATGGCGTCACAAATTGGTCCCGTCATGAAGGATGTCGTGTTCTTGCGACCGAGGGAAGGACCGGGGTGTGACATTGGCTCTTGTAATGTGACGTGGTATTCAACGATTATAATTATTTGTATTTTAGGATTTTTTTTTAGTTTCGAAAGATCATCATTTTTTTGGCAACCCAATGGTGTGTTTCAGAGAACATTTTGTTCCACACTGAATGAAATGAACGCTCGAGATCAAAGATGAATCCAACATTCCAAGAGGGAGTATGATTATCTGGCCTATGGAACCACTTTAATGGTTCCAAGAGTTATCGCGATCCCGTGAGTTGTAGTTACAGTGGTTGACGACAAACAAAATCTTGTTAGCACTGCCTCTTTTACTTATGTTGGCTTTTGTAATGTGTTGTGGTTGAGGATTTCCATTATTTGTATTTAAGGAATTCCTATCGGTTTCAAAAAGTTATCATTTGCGGTATTAAAAGAAAAATCCGCCTAACTACCCTCTTTCCTGACATAAGGGAAATATAATGTGGAAACAAAATTTTGAAAATAGAAATTTGATGTCGTTATCAAAATACTTTCTATTCCTAAAAAAATAAAAATTTTATTCTGTTATCAAACGAATTTCTGTTCTATAAATAAAAATTTTAAGTCGTTATCTAACGCATTTTTTTGCTTAAAAACTCTCTAGAGAATAAAAATTAAAATATCAATTTCTAGTTAGAAATTGATTTTTGGAACATAATGGTTATCATTTGCGTCCTAAAGAAAACTACAACATCATATGCCTATTTTTGGGATACACTATAGTCGAGACCAACTTCATCTATTCCCTCCAATTTAAAATGCGTGAGAGAAATTTCAAAAAATTTAGAGGTAAACTCAATACAGTCATTAAAACATATTCCTATTGTCTGATATTTGAGTCTGAAATGATTTTAGTGGTATGACTGAAAGAATCGCGAAAAAAAAAAAGTGTAAGGAATTTTGGCGATAGCATTGTTCCCCCTCCTCTTGCAATGGCTGTTTCATGTGTCATATACTAATTCCTCTATTTGCACTTCTGATTGTGGTGAAATTATTTCTTAGAATGCTTCATTTCCCTTATAACATCATATATATGCTTCTTTTCCAAAGACAACCATCTAGAACCATTGGTATCATTCTCACAAGATGTTAGTGTTATGATTTCAGATACAATTCCCTGACCCGGTTAGCCATGTTTGGTAACCGGCCAGATAGTGCCTAATTCTATTCGTTTATTTCTTAAGATAAAACAAAAAATAAAAAACAAAAATCCATTTGATAAATTTTTTGTTTGTGAGAATTTATTTTCGAAAATAGATTTGGAATAGAATTAAGTAAAAAAAAAAATTACTTTTCTCGAGAATAACTCCAAAATCAAGTCTCTCGTTTTGAAGGTCTTCTTGCACCTTCTAATCTCTCTACTCTTCCCTCGGTCCAAGAAATCCGCTCGGTGTTGGCGCATTCTCTTGGTGATGATTAGGTGCGTCTTCTCTCTAGGCCTGTTTCGGAGCTAGAAATCCATGATACTTTGTTCTCATTACCTTCTGGTAAGGCCCACGGTCCTAATGGATTTGGTGTGGAATTCTTCAAGCATAGCTGGGACGTGGTTGGCCCGTCAATAATCTTGGCAATTAATGACTTTTTTACTTCAAGCAAATTCCTCCGTGAGATTAACAACACTATCTTAGCCTTGGTACCGAAATGCCCTAATGCTACCTCGGTCAATGATTATAGACCTATTACTTGCTGCAATACCATCTATAAATGTATTACTAAGATTATGGCAAATCGAATGACCTCGATCCTGCCGTCGATTATCAGCCTTCCACATAATGCTTTTGTTCAGGGACAACGCATTAGTGATAATATCCTTTTAGCCCATGAACTTTTTGCAAGCTTTCACCTATAGCCTTATTTGCCTAAATGTGTCATCAAGGTTGACTTTCGCAAGGCATATGATACAGTGAACTAGGAGTTTATTAAGCTAACAATGCAAGCATTTGGTTTTCCCACGAACTTGATTAAGCTTATTATGATATGCATCCTAACGCCTAAATTCTCGGTCTCTCTCAACAGGGAGCTCCATGGTTTCTTTCCCAATGGCAGAGGAATCTGACAAGGTGATCCCATGTCGCCTTACCTATTTACTATGGTGATGGAGGTATTTACAGGTATCCTTAACTTGCAAACTACCCACCCAACTTTCAAGTTTTTTTGGAGATGTAGGCATTCTCGACTTTCCCATTTATTTTTTGTGGACGATATCCTGCTCTTTGCTGAAGCAAATATTCTTTGCTTATCTCTTTTGAAGATTGCAATTAATAGGTTCTCCCTCTGGAGTGGTCTAATTCCAAACGAGCATAAGAGTGAGAGTTTCTTTTCTGGAGTCTCCCTTGAAGCTCGTAACCTCTTTACATACTTCCTTGGCTTTCAGGTAAGCTCATTGCCATTCCGGTATTTGGGTGTGCCGATTATTCCTTCAAGACTTCGCAAGGCCAATTGCTCTACATTGGTCAATACAATCACGTTGAGGGTGTAGCTGTGGACACAACACTTTCTCTCATTTGCGGGCCGACTACAACTTATCAAGTCGGTCCTACATTCTATCCAGGTCTGTTGGGCTAACGTCTTTATTTTGCCAAAGTCAGTACTTGATAAAATTGAACAGATCCTGCACCAATTCCTTTGGAAGGGTCTGAACCTAGGGACGGGAGGTGCCAGAGTTGCTTGGAATGATGTTTGCCTCCCAAAGAATGAAGGAGGCTTGGGTATTAGGAGATTGGGTGAAAGCAACAAGGCGGCCATGCTTAAACACATCTGGTTCTTATTCACGGATAAGGAATTTTTGTGGTGCAAATGGATCCACACCACCTTTTTGAAGAATAAGAACTTCTGGATAGCTGTGAAACCAACTTGTTGCTCTTGGTCATGGAAGAAGTTGCTTGACCTTCGGCAGGACTTTCACCAATTCTTTTGTTGGCAGGTAGGTAATGGACGATCCATATCCTTTTGGTTTGATAATTGGCACCTTAGAAGACCCTTCAATCTTATCTTCTCTAACCTAGACATCTACCGCTCGGGTTTACCAAGGAAAGCTTTGGTCACTGATTTCTTTTCTAGTGCGGCTCCTAGACTTATGATTGATATCGCTTCATGGAACGAGCCCCTACCTGTTCTTAATTAGGTACGTGATCATTTCTATTGGTTGCCCCATTAGACTGGAGTTTTCACTACTGCTTCGGCTTGGGATGTCATTTGGCTAAGAGGTCAATCCATGGTTTGGGCCCCTTTTATTTGAAATAGCTCACTAGTTTCCCGGCATCAGTTCCTTTTGTGGCTGATTTATAGGAATAGACTGCCCACTCAAGTTATGCTTCTTGCTTATGGCAGAATCCCCGATGCAAATTGTGCTTTTTGCTCTTGTCGACTCGATTCTGTTGATCATCTCTTCTTTGGGTGTCGTATTACTGGGGCTCTTGCTCTTTTTTGGGCTGCTAGATGCAATCTTCCTTGGCAAAACAACTTGTGGAGGGATAATCTTCAATGGGCCATTAAGTATTTATCTGGTGATTCCTTTCACATCATCATCTCTCGATTCACTTTTGCAGCTTTATGTGATATTATTTGGAAGGAAAAGAATAATATCATTTTCTGTAATCAGACACTCTTCATGCCGGCTATGACGAAACGGCTTGAAAGGTTGTTAGGGATAAGGCATTGACCTTCCGTCAGGTGCCAGATTCTCTTGCCAATAGAAGATTATAGCAATCCTGGAGCCTCAACTCGTCTATCTTTTTTGATTGAGCTGTTCTTCTTCTTTCTGTATTGTCTTTGTTTTGCGGAGGGGGTTTCCCTCCTTTTATTCTTGATTGGGTTACCATGACACCCTTGCACCCCTGTTGACAGTTCTTTTGCCATATTGGGGTGCAAGGTCTTTTGTTGGTGTTGGGTCTCCTATCTTTTGTATATTCCCGTTTCGTGTGAAAGTTTATATACACATCACCCTTACCAAAAAAAAAAAAAAAAAAAAACTCCAAAATCAAGTCCATTTTCTTTTTTTTCTCCTTTTCTTCTTCTCCTTCTTCCCAAGAACAACTCTCCCGCAGCTGGGTGACGTTTGAAATTTTAGACAGTTACCAAACAGGCTCTTACTGTCCATACTAGCACTAGTTCCTCTTTTCGCTTTTTGTATGGTTATCACTTTATTGCATTTCTAATCTAATCTACTATTATATTCTATAAGTACCATGGCAAATATTTATTGACATAGCACGAGCTTATTAAATTTTATTGAAGTTAGCCTCCTCAAGCTCGAGAAGTCAAAGCTCAATCGAGCTTGATTTGAGTATTGATTTAAGGATATTTGAATGGAGTTGAACTTACCGACCAAAAAAAAAAGAGTGGAGTTGAACTTGAGTATTAAACTTTATCAACTTGACATGACTTAATTCTAATTCATACATCTTTTTTATAATTTAGTCAGGATACAGGTTGGTGTGCACAAAGAATATCAAGAACAGCCACCTCCATGGATTATGCACAATCTTCAAACACTTTCCACTTGTCACACACTGCATCCAAAGATGCACAGAGCATGTGCATTTTCATGACCAACTTAAAGTATGAGTCCTGTAGCAATAAAAAATAAACAAATCTTACCATAAAATAATTACTCAGAATTCTAAATGTTCAGCGATCCTACATGTGCATGTGGAACAATTTTTGGTCCAATTGATTTAGTTCAAGAAACCTTGTATGGAAGAGATGAAGAGAGCTGATAGGAATAGCGGGCGAATGGGCGGGATTGAATCACGCTTTTTGTGCAATTATTCTTCCCCACAATGCCAGTCTTGTCGTTGGTAATTTTTTTTTTTTTAATGTATTGTGATGTAGTTTGTGTTAGTAAAAAAAAAAATTGTACGGAGTTTTTGATGAGATTGTTATTATGAGAGGGGTAAGTGTTGCACAGGAGATATAGCAAGTGAGATGAAGTAGAGTGCACGTGAAGGAGAAATTGATAATCCTAGGGATTTGAGAGGTGGCAAATGAAAAATGAGTAGTAATCACCACAATAGAGAATTTCATTGGTAATGTTCTCGATGTGAACCCCTGACCCGCAAATGAATGATTCAGGGATATTTATAGTCCACACATGAAATGGTCCTTGAATAGGACGTGTATTGAATCAATGAACAGCCTCTCACAAGTTGAGAGGACATAAGCTAAGGTTAGGTTGGATATGTCGCTTTTTTTTGTTTTCTTTTGGCTGATTAATGATGCACTCCGATCTTATCACTTTTTCCCGGCATCTAATAAGAATTTACAGAACGCTATGATAGATCACGGAAGGACCTTATTGTATAAAAAAATTTAATTCGAAGACTGATCACATTAATCAAGTAAATCGATGGATTTAATCGCATAACAAATCGGTGAACCCAATCGCACATTTGGTATCCGTTTGCGGACTAAAATGCACGTAACCCCGACGATGAGTTTTTGGGCCCAGAACTGAAACAGCCTTATGAAATGTCCTAAACATCTTGACTTACTTGCAGACGCATTGGGCTCTGCAATTGCAGTGTTCATCATGCAAAAGAATCTCTCTCTCTCTCTCTCTAATTGAGTCAAATGCTTCTTCTATCTCCATTCTGTAATGTGAAATCTCACGATGGCGTTGGATGGTATCGACCTCCTAAGTTCCTAGACCGGGTGGCTGTCCTAACATTCCCGATGAGGGCTCTAGATCGTTGCTGCTGTTGATAGCTTCTTGCGCCGCCAGTGAGTTTGCCTCAGCTTTTCATCTTCAATTTTCATATTCATCTTCAGTTCTAAACCTATTGCAATTGTACTAATTCAGTTCTAAACTTTTTTTTTTTGACCAATTGAGTCATAAACCTTTTACAATTATTCCTTATTAGTCCATCCGGCCAAAATTGGCCGGCCAGTACTAACGTGGCAGCCGACCGGCGCCGAAGATATTTTTTAATAATAATTTATTTTTTGAACTATTTTATTAATTTTTATCCTTTTTTTTCTTTCTCTTTTTTTTTTTTTTTTTTTGCCCTCTCTCTCCTCCTCCCTCCTTCTTCCTTTGGCTCCGGTGACCGGCCAGAGGGGAGGGCTGGCCGGTCGCAAAAATTAAGGTGACCGGGCGAGCTCGCCTCGCCGGATTTGGTGAGGGCTCGCCTCATCGGTCGGCGAGCTCGAGGCAAGCGACGGCGGCGCGAGCCCCCATCGGATCGGGCGAGGAGGGCTCGTAGTCGAGTCTGGCAAGGCCCTCCTCGCTAGGTTTGGTGAGGGCTCGCCTCGCCGATGGCGCGAGGCGAGCCCCCGCCAAATCTTGCCAAATCCGACGGGGGCTCGCCCCACAATCATTGGGCGCGAGCTCATTGACCGGCGAGGCGAGTTTGCTGGATCGCCTCGGTCCGTCGTCGGCTGGGTGCGAGCTAAAGGAAGAATGAGGGAGGAGGGAGGAAGAAGGAAGAGGGAGAAGGAAAAAAAAAAAAAGGAAAAAAGATAAAATTAATTAATAAAATATTGTTAAAAAGAAAGTCGCGCCGCCGGTCGGCTACCACGTCGGCGTCGGCCGATCAATTTTGACCGGATGGACTGATCGGGAATAGTTGTAAAAAGTTTAAGACTCAATTGATCAAAAAAATAATTTTCTGACTAAATTGACACAATAACAATAGGTTTAGGACTTTTTTGGTAATTTTCTTCCCGATTTCCATAAGCTTATTTCGGTGGCCAATGTCCTTCTCTTAATTTTAGCTCATTTTAGGTGTTAGTTCTCCTTCTTCTTCTTTTGGCAACGACGATGAAACTAGCAATTTTAGCACTTCCTTCACACGATAAAAATGTACAAAATAATTGAGAATGAAAGGTGACATTGTAACACAAAGCAGCTGATTGCGTTACTGTAGATTCAACTAAGAGCAGGTTCAAATGGCAA
Organism: Eucalyptus marginata; assembly: GCA_014182565.1. Classification (NCBI taxonomy): domain Eukaryota; kingdom Viridiplantae; phylum Streptophyta; class Magnoliopsida; order Myrtales; family Myrtaceae; genus Eucalyptus; species Eucalyptus marginata. Next base: position 28,760,694 of record CM024589.1, read on the forward strand.
TGCTATTTTTTCCATCTACTTAGCTATGTGAGTCTATGAGTATGTTAATCCCCGTAATACCTCGAACTGCCATATATCGATACATCTTAGTTGGAGTAAACTTATGCATTCTCGAGAATATATTGTTATTGGCAATTTCTGTCGACACAATTCATGAGATGTGGCGTCTACACTATCAAGCCTATTGCATGATAGAGTGCGTTGCAACGTCACCTTTCGTTCTCAAGCTGGGAATCTTTGGCTCATGGTCTCTCGCAAATCTAATTTCCCGTGTAAACCCTTCAATAGGGTCACTTGATTCACAGCTGGAATGGGAAATTAATTCACATTTGAACCCAATCTCACGGAATCAAATTAAACTAATTCTTGTTCCTTCAATGCAAGATTTATTAAGGATGATCGTTGAAGGATGATACTATCAGGTAAGTTTGACGTTATATACTTAAAAGGGAGGGTTTCAACCTCGAGGATCCATGTTGCAAAATGTGATCATATTGTAAAAAGGGCATGAGGGCACGCAGGAAGGAAAGCAAGTAATGAATATTGTAAAAAGTGCATGTGGGCGTGCAAAAAGGAAAGCAAATAATGAATCATTGGGATAGCAAGAGGTGAACAATACATTGTGTACTCGTGGATTCATTCTAAAATTTACAATGGTTGTAGGTACATGATTGTGCCCTGCTTTGATGAAACTTTGACAAGAGTTGATGTAATTCGACATGCAAGTCAGTGAGGGTTTCTACAGCTTAAGAGATTGGGTTCAAAGAAGAAAAAGAAAAAGGCAGTGTGACAGCAGTTTTGTCTTCTCAATTACACAAAGGGAAGCAAAACACATTGGGACGTTGCAAATTGAAGGAATGAAAAACAAGGAGAAAACTTGGTCAAAAACTGAAATGAGTTTTGATGCTACAATTTTACTCCCACTGACCTGACAATTTCATGGTTTTGATATGAATTCTTGACTTTTTGTGGCAACAACATCTATCGCATAACATTCCACTAATCTACTCACTTTATCAACATTAACAAGCCACGCTTTTTAGCTATAAGTTAAAAGCTTGGTTTGATTGAAAGCAAAGGATGAAAATTGCGATAAGATTTGCCCCCGAACTGCGGCTCCATTGTACCATCTGAGGTTCCCATGTCTTTGCCGCCTCCATCTGTCATGGGCCAGGACGATGCATTTCATATATCCCCAATGAGAAGGAAGAATTCCAGCCTAGGAAGAGGGATGTGTTCTCCAAGCTCTTGACTTTTGTCCACATTCCAGTATCCATGTCAATGGCGAAAACATGAAGTCAAAAGGTTCCATTAGGTTTTTGCTGTCCACATCACGACACTGGCAATAGAAATTCTATTGTTGATTGCACTAGACAGCTTGCTCACAACCTGGAAGTCTTTGCCCCGTCCTGAAAACTAAGGGGTGCATGACAACCACCTTCTATTCTAGAATCCATGTCAATGGCGAAAACATGAAGTCAAAAGGTTCCATTAGGTTTTTGCTGTCCACATCACGACACTGGATAAAATAATTGCTCACAACCTTTTTTATTTCCTGAAAAAATATGATTATTTATTCTTGATAAAATAATAATTTTGGAATAAATAATTTTGGAATAGAAATCATAAGTAAAAATTTTCTACTTTTCTATTTTTGGAACAGAAATGAAAAATAAAAATTCTTCTTATCGTTCATCAACCGGTCCTTCATCCGTCGCCGTCAACCACCATCCGTCGGTCGCCCGCCGCCGCCGCCGCCGGTTGCCGGCCCCCGTCGCCGTCCGCCGATCCGCTGCCATTTGAAGGAAGAAATTTTGTGTTGTTATCAAACGAATTTATATTTTTAGAGTAGAAATTTTGTGTCGTTATCAAATGGTTATTTTTGCTTAGAAACTCTTCTAGAAATAGAAATAGAAAAATCTATTTCTCTTCCAGAAATCAATTTCTAGCCAGAATGGTTATCATTCACTCCCTAACTGAACTTCGAACAAAATTGGTAATCCAGGTCACACCTCAATATGCTACCTAGAGGTGTTAAAATGGGTCATAGACCCATATATGACCCATTTAAATCATAAATGGGTCATAAATTGGTCACTTGTTTTTGACAAAAAGTAGTTAAATGGGTTTCACAATTAAAAGTTTAAGATAGGTGGATTTTAAGTGAGTTTTAAATGGGTTGGGTTGAGAACCCATTTTCAACAAAAAAATTTATAATCTCTCTTCCCTCTTTAACTTTATAAAAATATTTTTTTTATAAAAATCGAAATTATAATTTTTTTTTATTTTAATTTTCTTTTCTTTTCTTTTTTTTTTCTTTCTCCTTCCTCCTTCCGGTCGCCAACACAGCGATGGCCAATGACTAGTCAAGCAAGCCTTGAGCTCGCTGAACCGGCGGCGAGAGGCCTCACCGACGTCCGGCAAGGCTCTTGCCTCACCAATCGGCGAGACTCGAGCTCGCCGGCATCGGGCGAGCTCGAGGCTCGCCTATGGCCGATCGCCGACCGTTGTCGTGGCCGGCGGCCGGCCAAAGAAGAAGAAGAAGGAGAAGAAAAAAAAAAAAAAGAAAAGTATATTTAAAAATAAAATAAAAATAATTAAATTTTTAATTTTTAAAAAATAAAAAATAATTAAAATTCGATTTTTAAAATAATTATTTTAAAAATTATAAAAATTATCCATTAAATTTGTGTTGTATAAAACTATTTTAGCAATACAATTTAAATATATATATATATATAATCTTTAAAAAAACATAGGAATAAGTTTTTCTAAATTTGGTTAAATATGAAAATATTTTATTAATATGGATTGGGTTGGGTATGGGTTGGGTATGGGTTGAGTCGGGTATGGGTCGGAAAATTTACATTATGCATAAATGGGTCATAAATGGATTAATGGGTCAATTTGGGTCATACCATTAATGACCCGATCCAACCCACCCGTTTAACGGCTCTATTGCTATCCTCACAATTAAGAGCAACAAAGCACCCCTTATAGAATATATCGAAATTATAATACCTCGGGAGGTCAATGCCGTCCATTCCTCGTCGCAGCTACTCCAAAACCCTAACCATCCATAGTTCTTGTAGATTACCAGGACCCTATGATCTGGAGACGTGGTAGAGCAATCAAATCGGACGAACTTAGCAATAACGTGCCCTTTCGTCCACGGGCACCAAAATTATCCATTAAATTTGTGTTGTATAAAACTATTTTAGCAATACAATTTAAAAAAAATATATATATATATATATATATATATATATATATATAATCTTTAAAAAACATAGGAATAAGTTTTTCTAAATTTGGTTAAATATGAAAATATTTTATTAATATGGATTGGGTTGGGTATGGGTTGGGTATGGGTTGAGTCGGGTATGGGTCGGAAAATTTACATTCGCATAAATGGATTAATGGATTAATGGGTGTTCAGTGCATGGGCCATACCATTAATGACCCGATCCAACCCACCCGTTTCACTCTATTGCTATCCTCACAATTAAGAGCAACAAAGCACCCCTTATAGAATATATCGAAATTATAATACCTCGGGAGGTCAATGCCGTCCATTCCTCGTCGCAGCTATTCCAAAACCCTAACCATCCATAGTTCTTGTAGATTACCAGGACCCTATGCTCTGGAGACGTGGTAGAGCAATCAAATCAGACGAACTTAGCAATAACGTGCCCTTTCTGTCCACGGGCATCAGCCGCAAGATGTGACTCATCTCTTCGACCAATGTTTTTTGTCCGCGAGCATCAACCACAGGATGCCGCTCATCTCTCTGACCAAAGGTGTCCGCTTTTAGTAACGTGTTTTATTTAAATATTCTGTCAAGTGCTGCACACTGCTCGAGACGCGGATAAATCCTTCCACAAAGGTGTTGCTTTTAATATTTATTATTTAAATATTCTAACATTTTTATACTTAATTTCATTTTTTGGCATCATATTAAGTGTGGACATATTTAATTGATGAGGTAATTGGAGTCTAGAAAAATTGAACTCAAGACCTCCTGCTTTAATACCATATAATATTTTGTATGATTTACATTAAAAACTTAAGCCATTAGATTTAAAAGTGATTTGTTATTTAAATATTTTAATAATTTCTCGTCATTCTCAATTTTATAATATTTTGATGAGGGAAGAAAATAAGGGTGCGTTTAGTAACGTTTCAAAATTGAAAATTGTTAGGAAACATAAATAGAAAAACTATTTACATTACGGAGAACAATTTTTGAACAGAAGAACGCATTTGGTAAATTTGTATGATTTTTTTGTTTCTTTTAATTTTTTAATATTTTTATTTTTATTTTTATTTTCTTTTTCTTTTTTCCTTTTTCCTTTTTTTTTTCCTTCCTTTTGGCCGGTCGCCGACCTCGGCCATGGCCGGCAACCAGCCAACGAGGGCCGGCGGCCTCGCCTAAATCTGGTGAGGCCGAGCTCGCCTAGCCACAAGTTTTTGTTTTCTTATTACTGTTTCCAAATTTGTTAGACGAAAAAAAAATTTGGAACAAAAACGCAAACAAAATGCGTTTATTCTTTTTTGTTAGGAATAAAAAACAGGAATTGTGTTCATGAACAAAGAAAAGAACACAAACAAAACACAGTAAATCAATTTCAAGAATGATAATTTATTAACCACAAAAAGCTGCGTGTGTGTATGTATATATATATATAGGAATTTATATTTGCTAAACCATAAAAAAAATAACATTTAATATGAGATGGCCGACGGTACTAGAGTGCATTCAGCAAAATTAGTGCTAAATGACGTTGTGTATCACATTTGTTTTCTCCATATTTACAAATTAGGGCTAGAATTGTCGTACTTCAAACCCTAATCCCACAACTGATGAATTGGATCAAAATTGTTTTTCATTCTCGTCCGCTAGCAGCTACAATCCCAACTACAAAGTCCTAGAGAACAACATTCGTCTCGTCACCGGAATCTTTGGACAAGGACATCTAGAAATCTTAACGAAGAACAAACACTTCATTCGCCTCAACTTAAGCAACAAGAACAGTAGAATGCCGCGCCCAAATCCTAGTGCGATGCTTGGCAGTTGGTACTATTCAAGACAGAGCAAACCAACATCGCGAAAGACTCCTTCGTCTTCGTATCTCGTGAAGACATCGCCAGTTCGATCCCGCCAAACAGCAACAACACCTTAAGAATTCCAATTGGGAATTGGTTCCATGTCCTCCCGAATGAATTCCCATGTACCAGCCAGAGCGCCAATTCCCCACGCAAGAAATGTTGGAGTTAACACAGCTTGAAGCAAAAATAAAATTAAGCCAATGCAAGTATTTCTAAAGCTGTTGTTCGTGCATTTTAATAGAAAATTGAAAGAACAAAAAGGGTTAAATGGATCACCACTCATAGCGTGCCCAAAATGACTTGATTTAAATGTGTTTCAGTTCTAACCTCACAAACGTTGGAAACTCTAGTTTAGACACACCATTAATTGCACATTGCCATTATAATTGTGCTACCAATCCTGTAGAAATAATTCTTTGCACTCTTGATATTTCAGTCACTGCACCAACATTGCACACGCTAATATTAGCAACAGTTGCTGCTGGTCGTGCACGCTATGCATTGCACACGATCAGCAATGGTTGCTCACCATGTGCAGCACAAGGTCAGCACACGATCAGCAACCGTTTTTGACCGTGTGCAACCTTTTTTCTTAAAAATAAAAATAAAAGGGCACGACCAGCATGTGTACACTTTGGGCACATTATCATCCACCTTGACGTGCGTGTGCATCACAGGCACGTATGCTTATGACCAAAACCAAAATAAAATAAAATTTCATTTAATTTAATTTTAACCCGAATCACTTCGATTCCTGTAAGTGCAAACATATTTGCAATCTCCCCTTCAACATTATCCTGAATTTGTTATAGTGTGTCGTATCCTTAGATTTTTCACTTAGTTAATAGTAAGACTTGCACCTATACATTTGTACTTCAAGAGAGTTGATTGTCTGATCAACCTTTAAGTCCTATAAGTCATAATTGACATCTAGTGATATATCGTGACCACCCAGATACTTTAAATACTTTAAAAACATAATGAAACTGTCAGCTTTGGGTACAATATCATTCAATCCCTCTCTTACTATGTCTTGATTGAATAAATACCATGGAATATTTGTCAAATCACAAATTCGATTATATGCACAAACCTTATTGACATAAATAGTTCATTCTTAGTTACAACCTTGACCGAAGATTTTAATGCTATGTCATAATTAGATTTCATAAGACGTCATTATTATACCTTGCATGTAACAATGAGGCATATTCCATTTTGTGCATACATGTAACTTCGTATATGAATGAACTATAATCATCAAGTGTAAAGACATATCAACAAACCAACAATATGGGCACATGTGAACCATAGCCATCCAACGCACAAGTCAACACTTGATGAATGATTAGACATTGAAAAAGCTAAAACTTCCACGTCATTAATCATTATATGCGTGTCATGTTCATGTGTTCAAACTTGGGCATCACAGTACCCAATGACTCGTGACTATTATTTCATTAAGTATCAAATACTTAATGGTGAAATTACGAACACATTAATCTTAACAAAATCATTAATATACATTCAATGATCCATTAACTAGGAATAGTTATTTTCACACATATTCTAAATGTCTCAATAATAGGTTCAGTCACAATCGATTTTATGACATCATTCATATATATTACATAATTGGATAAATGAATGGATATGTCTTTGTCATTAATTAAATAATAAGATTGATAGAATAATCGAAATCCCTAACATGTAATTATTACTTAAGGCATACACCCAACAAGAAACACCACCGAGGCACCGCTCCTCTCATTAAACCGGTATTACCATCCTCAAGTGAATAGACCCGACACATAGGTGAATCGGGCCATGTTTGGGCCGAATAAAAAATTCTTCGACCCAAAATGACCCATTTTTATGCAATACACATTTAGTGATCTACACCCAACCCATTACTTAAATACTTCCATATTTAACTCCATTTAAAAAAAAAAAATTATACTCAAATTGATTTGAGAGCATAGAGTGAGCAAGTGTAGGATTAAGCGAGAGCGAGAAAATGTGAAGAGAGTTATTCATGTAGGTTGAGTCTGAGTAAGTTATGAACTCACCAACATCCATATTACTTTTTGTTTTATTATTTTAGACCCATTTATGATCCATTCACTAAATATAGCTAATCCATATAACAACTCAACCCATCAAATATGCGTAAATAAATGAACTGATGACCTATTTTGACATGTCTACCCATGAAATTCATGATCCCTACACCCAAAAGAGAACAAGAGAGAATTAGTTTTCCCTCATACGAAGCGGCATCATTTTAGTCAAAAGTGCCATGTCATCTCATTCTTTTTCCACGTCGCACTTCAATATTTTTAAATGCAATGTCAAACTTAAAAGTTCCATAAAAAATTCGATTTTCTTCCAAGATGGTACTCAAGTGACCGAAAAAAAATGTTTTGTTAATGAAGTGAGACTTGTATGAAAGTTTTATAACACTTATGGGTCCTTTTCTATCCATACTTTAATTGATTTTGTCAACGGTTGGTGTAGTAAATGTCTTGACTCCCCTTTCAGGCCCAGACTAGATGTCGCCCGGCCAGACTGTCCTCAGTCCGAACGGTGGGCATCCAACCCACTTTCGATCCGTTTAAGACCTTCTGAGCTTGTCCTCGGTGGTCCCTTTGATCCATGGTCATCCCTGGGAACGGGCTGAACATACATTAACCGGATCATCCATGGTGCGTAGCCAACGGGTGTCGACGTTTATATTTTAAAGTTGCTCATGGGGTTCCCGTCCTAGGGCATTATAACAAGGTCTTGTTTAGATATTGCCCGATTAGTCTCAGGTTGAAATCTTTTCCTTTCTTTATCTTCATTATTGATTGTTTTAATGTGATTGTTGGGACATTTATGCATGGTAATTTAGATTCATTGTGTTCTAAAAATTGAAAAGCTGGAAGAGATTGCAAGAAAAAACAAGCGATATCGTGGCCGACAACCAATAACTAACGGTGTTGTCGGCCCCTTTAAGTGGAAAAATTTTAGTGCAGAAAATAATTATGATGAAATTTCCATAAATTATCATAGATTTTACATCGTTCACTATTGTAAAATCGAATGGAAGCACGAGCACAACCCCAAATACCATGAGTTGGACGAAATACAAATACAAGTGAAATGGAAGTTGGTCGTTGGCCTTAGTCTCCTTTGGACCAGAAAAGTATGAGTGAGTTAGGAGGCCCAAAATGTTTTTGTTCCCCTTGAAATGGCTAATATAATATTTGCTCAGCACCTCTTTTTTCAAAAAACAATAAAAAAATACCACATCAGCATTTTCCACACTCAAATCGGATGGAATTAACAGAGATATTCGATTGCCACGTTTTGATAAATTTTAAGACTTAATTGCACTAATTAAAAACTTTAAAACATAATTACACGTTTGCAATAAGTTTCAGAATTTCCATTGCACTTGTCTCTAAAAGAAAAGCTACAAAAGGGGTATATCACGATCAGCATGCCAGGTAAAAACTTCTAGGCCTGGTCAGTGGGCGAGCCGAGCCTAAACAAGGCCCTCAAGCACTTGCCATGCCCGCACATTTATTAAAATAATTAATGAATTACATGTTCATTAATGAATTTTCTTTGGCATTTAAATTTTATTAAATAATAATAACCCCAAATTTCTAACGTCGCATAAAAAAATAGTGTATAACCCGTAAATAAAGTAATAAAATAAAATACCACAAATCCCCCGAAAAATCGTTTTTCCATACTTTTTAATTTTTAAGCTGGAATTTGAAAGAATAAAAAGCACAAAAGTGGGCCTTTGCCCCATATCCGCCTGTTTGGGCCTAGGCCAGCCTGGGCAAAACGTCTAGAGATTTGGGCTCAAGCAGGCCCGACCCAAGCCCTCCCAAGCCCGCTCATGGAAACAGAAAATAAAATAATAATAAAAAAATTCTCACAACCTCCATCATCGTCATCTTCTTCTTCTTCTCGTTGCTTCGGTGACAGGAGAGAGTATCACAGCGCCAACATGGGGCCGTTATCGCTCCTCTGCAGCTCCTCCGCCGCCCTCTCGCCGCCGCCGCCACCGCCACCTCCGGCTCAGCTTCGCGCCACCGCCGCCGCCGCCACGGCTCCCGTCCCCCGCGCCTCGTCCGCCTGGAGGAAGCTCACGTCCGCCGCGCTGGCCGGGGCTCTCTCGTTCGGCCTCCTGCTCTCGCCTCCGTCCATCGCGGCGGAGTCTTCTCCGGCGCGGACGACGAGGTCCGAGCCGCCGCCGGTGGAGTACTGTCGCGAGGAGGAGAGAGAGGACGGGGCGGCCGCCGTGCCCGAGAGAGTGACGAACGAGAGAATCGTGGAGGAAGCTTGGAGCATCGTCAATGAGAGCTTCCTCGGTAGCAGTCGCCGTAGCTGGTCGCCTGAAGCGTGGCAGGCAAACTCTCTCTCTCTCTCTCTCTCTGAATGCTTGTGATCTTTTGGTTTGCTTTTTACCTCTCGATTTTTTTATGCTGTGAGTGGAGTAGAGTATTGAGCTGTTGTGTTTGCTTAATTTGCAGCGGAAGAAGGAAGACATACTGAGTACTTCAATTCCGACGAGATCAAAGGCTCACGAGTTGATACGACGAATGTTGGCGGGTTTGGGCGATCCTTACACTCGATTTCTTTCTCCTGATGAGGTGATTAGCTCCCTCTTTACCCTTGTAAATTTTGTGGTATATTAATGTGTGTGGATATGGCGGTTACTGGGATGGATGAGTCTGACACTGCTTTTGCATTTCATAATCTTTTGACCACCAATAAAAAAATTTGCATTGCATGTAAACTTGCATACATTTTCTTTACGGCCCACAAAGTTGCATTATGTTAACATACTTAAGTTTGCACCTTTCCATAGAATGTCCAGATCAGTGACAATTTATGCATATCAGAGAAATTTTTTTAAGAAGTAACTCAGAACTCTGTCCTTGTTTGAACTCATCTTTCTAGAATTATTTAATGGGTCTATTAGTGTCCTCCATATAGTGACTGCCCTAATCGGCAGTAGTATGTTGATGAATATCAGTATAGGTTTTTCCCTGAGTTGTTAGTCTAATCCTGTCCACTACATTTGGAGAGATTTGTTAAAGATTATGGCAAAGCTTCAGCAGTCAATTTGTATACCTGTCAACATGAAATTTACTTGGTCATCATCTTTTGCTTCACAAACTTCATGGACTTCCTTTCACAACCACAGAATCATTCTGCCTTAGGTGTCTTGTATTTACCTTCTCATTTCTTGTGGAAAATGATGGTTTAGACATCATCAATTTGTAGAACTAATTTAACAAGCTTTCACCATTAGAGCTTTGGTGCTGATATTGTGGGAGTCCTGTGGAACTTGTGCTGTTGAATTTGTTCAGTGGGGCTTTCATCTAGTCCCTCAAGGGACACCACTTCCCTATCATACTAGTCTTAATCCAAGTTCTTTTTTTTTTGTCATAACTCCTATACGAATAGTCATAACACAATTCTGAGTGTTTATGTGTTAAAACACATTGTATAGGAGTTATGACAAAAGTAAACCTGGATTATGATGGGTACATTGGGGATTAGTCCCTTCTGAGGGACCATGGCCAGGCCCAGAAGTACTGTTTTCCAACATTTAGTACCACTTAGCTCTGCTTATAGGATGCCTTGGATTATTTCTTGTAATAAACAAGCTTGATATATTTGAATATACTTAAACTTACAATGTATAACACTTCCCAATTATAGTGCTTCTTCTTAATTATGCTGAGCCCAAGATAGTTCTTTTTGCTTGAGCTAAGATTAAAAATAAAAATTCATTTACATCAGGTTGACGTTGATCACTTACATAATAGTAACATAATCGAGAGCTGACTGTAACAAGCATCTTCCCCTTATGTGGGGTCAGCCACATGGATCCTCCTACACTAGTCTCTTCTTGTTGGTTTCAAGTGTTAGGTAAGATTGAAGTGTTCAAGATCTTTCTTTAAACTTTCTGTCGACATCTTCAGATGTCTACCACTCCCTACTTCAACCTAGGTCAAAACTCACATATCATCTCTGGACTTCTGATGCATAATCTTGATAATGAAAGTTTTTTTTTTTTTTTTTTCATTGATAATGAAAGGTTTGCGGGGTGATTCTTAGGGGGCGACGGTAGGGGACATTTGTTTTTTCATTCTAGGCTCAAGGCCTAACACGTGACATGATCAAGCATGTTTTATTAAGCAATAATCCTATTCCCATTTGTTAATGTATTTATATGAGAAATTTATTGATCTTAATTTTAATTCTCTGTTATGTTAGCTCAATCAATTGAATGGAGTTCTGCATAATTGACTATTAAAAAGCAACAACTACATCTGCCATATTCTAAGGTAGAATAATTTATGTCATTTGAAGATCCATGTCGGCAACTCTACTTAGTGGGAAGAGGCCTGGTAGTTGTAACTTATAATTGGAGGTTTTGGGAGAATGTTAGTGGCACATATGTAGGTAAGCATTTTGGTGCTGTCTTTTGCACTTTTGCTTGTTCTTATTTTATGCCAAGTACTTGTTCTCTGGGAGATTGTTTCTCCAAGTCACCTAATCATAGCACCTTAAACTTCCTGAGAGACCAAGGGAGAAAAAAAGATAAAAAAAAAGAGAAGGGGGGGAGTCCACTGCCATAACTAAAAAAAGAACCAGGGAGGGGGAACATACCATTTGGATATTGATTTAATGTGTAAGTCATGATGACCATCTGTTTGCCTACAAACATAGTACATTACTAAATTCTGGTGGTTGTCTTTTTCATTTGGACAGAATAGATGCTCCAAATTTTTAGCATTTACTAACAATCTGTTCAGTTTCTACATGTCATTATGACGAAAGTTCTCCAGGATGGCTAGGTATGACATGACGGGTATTGGGATAAATCTAAGGGAAGTCCAGGATGATGATGGAAAGGTCAGACTGAAGGTTTTAGGACTTCTACTGGATGGACCAGCCCATGCTGCTGGTGTGAGGCAGGTAAAAATACATCTAGACATAGATGTACAACTTAGTAGTAAGTGCACATGTTCATACTACTATAGATACTTAAATTTAGTCTTTTCAATTTGCTGTTACAAACTACAAACTTCAATTTTGTTACCTCTTTGATGAGTGCACGTGCATACTTGTTACAGGTTGTTTTGACTCTCCAGTCTTCACGGGTTCATTTGTCATTGGTAGTGGTCACATTGACCAACATTTACATGTGAATGCTTATTTTTCCTTCACTACGTGATGATTAAATATGCCTTTCACACTCATTGCTAGGGGTTAGTGAACTTTATTCGAGTATATCTGATCTCAGCATGACTCAATGCTAGGCCTTAAACAGAGTTGTTGTGTCATTTTTCTTCTAGGAACAAAATTCTCGTTCCTCTTGTCATGATTCACTTAAATTTATCATGGAAATCTTTGCATTTCCATATCTGGGCTTTGTTTTTTACACATTAAAGAACTTCTCTGTCCTTGACTGCTGTGTTGTTTGTCATGCATTGTTTGACAACTTAATGTACAATTTATCGTATTGTATGAGTAGTATTTCCTCGAAGGACCCTATTTAGTTTAAGAAAGCCTCTTAATAACTTACCGAAAGCCATTCTGATAGCTTTAGTGTTTTGGTGTAAGAGACTGAGCGGAACTCCTCAAGAAAGAATTTTATGTCCTTTTATCATCCTATAGGCAGAAGGCAGAGGACGATTTCTTGATGGGAAGGTTCTTATACTTTACAGCCCTTTGTTATGAGCTCCTACTCCACCAGTTTTAGTTTCACCTAGATATATTCGAACATCCGTATTTGGCATGGTTAGATTTGCTTTGATTGATTCTCTTATAGCAATTGCTGTTTCAAGAGTTATCATATTCTGAAGTATCCTCTGAAAAATATGCCTCACGTTTGTCAATTTTGCCTTGAGTATCATCTTGTGATAGTCTTATCTCTTCATGCCAGGGAGATGAAATACTGACGGTTAATGGAGATGATATTAGAGGAAAATCGGCAGTCGAAGTATCATCCTTGTTGCAAGGACCAAATGGAACTTCAGTAAAATTTGAGGTTAATATTCTAAAGCAATTTTATTGGGAGCATTGTTGCTTTTAGTTTGTTCTCTCCTTTCAAGTGCAATACATGTTAAGAAAGATTATCTTCTTTTTGAATTCTCATATTTAGAAAAATTATGACAGGTCAAACATGGGAATTGCGGACCTGTTCATTCCTTCGAAGTCCAAAGGCAACTTGTTGCACGAACCCCAGTTTTATATCGGTTGGAAGATGCAGAAAATGGCATGTCTGTTGGTTACATACGTCTGAAGGAGTTCAATGCATTGGCCATAAAAGATCTTGTTACAGGTGAACATTCATTATTTAACTTCTTAAATCCCTTTTGATATCTTGGGGATTCTTTTGGTGATTTGAGTGGATGATACACTATTCTTTTAGCCATTAAGAGAAATATAAGAAGTTACGTGCCATGAGCAACTTAGGTATTCTATCACTTACTGGTAACTGTAAAGCTGGATATGCTTGGATGTTGTTACAGCTGGTTCGTTTTGCTATTTCTGCTCATGAGCATTGATGAGCCAATGCTTGTCTCTTTTTCTCTTATTCAGAAGTCGCATTATTAAAAAAGCAAACATGAGGAAGTTCTAGGGCCTGTTTGTTTACACTTAAGTAAAAGCAAAAAGTGCTTTCTGACCCAAATCTAAAATATGTGAATTTGTGTGTCAATATTTGAAATTTCAGGAGTTTTGGATTTAAAAAAAAAAAAAATCGAAATGGTTGACCCACAGGGTTTACATTGAGTAAGAATTAAATAGTAAGAGTCAACCTGACAATCCCTTGCCTTTTGTGAGCGACGTTGACATGTGTTAGAAGGGCAGTAAGGTCAACTATTCTTGATGAAGATAATATTGTTTACAATTCTTCTGAAATTGAAAATGCTTGAGGTACTTTTACAAGTTTGGTATACAAGGAATCTTTCATAATAGTAGTTGAAGTGATCAGCCTTTTCCTTCTTTGCTAAAAATGGGCGATAAGATGTCTGTATTGCAAATTTGTATAACTTTTCTTTGAAGAGAAATGCATGCTGGATGTAGAATTTGCTGTTCTTGCAAAACTATGGCAAGCTTTCTATATTTTTGTTATGATCTATGTTTTGCGTGTTTAAGTGAAGCTTACATAGCAACTGCATGTTGCCTCATTTGTTATGGGGCATGGTAATTCGCAATCAAAAAATGAAGTGGATTATGTAAATTGTGCACTGCCTGATTTGTCACCATGCATAGAACGCAGTATTATAAATTTGGGATAGAAAGAACCTTCATAGTAGTAGTAGTAGTGATCAGCCTTGTCAATACTACTAGAGTACTTTCAATATCTCTTGTTTGTAAATGTGGACTTTTATGTCCTTCTGAAGATTCTATGTAGTGTTGTTATAAATCTGAAGGATGTGATGATGTTTGTAGCAATGAAGCGCCTTCAAGAGATGGGTTCCTTGTATTTCATTTTGGATCTCAGAGATAATCTTGGGGGGCTTGTGCAGGTATGCGTCTGATGTCGACAGATATACAGTTTTGCTTTAAGTATTCTTATGTTGTGTTTTCCCAGAGTTACAAGCCTTTGTTCTCTCAGATTCTTAAAATTCTTAAAATTCTTTCCGCACTGTAAATCTTTCCTATGGTGAGTCTTCTAGACTGAAAAAATATGCTTGTTGGCATGAATGATTTTTTTGTGAGAAAAATGTGTTTTTGTTTTTCTAATTTCTCTATGTAATTGACTCTAGAAGAACTTTTGGCGTATGCTTTTTCAATTCATAGAAACATTCTACTGTAGCAGCATAGATTGAATGAGCATAAATGGCAACAAATTCTATGTCTTTTCTGACACTGGCAATATTGATTCAGACTTGACCTGTGTACCTGCATTCTTTGCTGTATATTAACTTTTTAGGTTGTTCTGATAGCTATACAAGATAAGTTGCCAGCAATGGTTAGTCAGTATTGTACACTCAGTGAACAAGTGTGAAAAGGAAAAAGAGCTAAGAGCACGTTGGCCATCCCTGCTAGCATAGAGAAGAGGAAGATGTTTCTTTTGATCCCTCTGGTAACTTTTTAGCTGATTTTGAGGGAGAGAAAGAGGAGATTTTTCAATAATTCTAAGAGCCATTTAGTAAAAGCTAGGGGCTCTTGCCTTTTTACTGTGAACTTTTGGTATGCACAGCATGAGTCTTGATGTAAATGCTATCCTTGATGGATTGGACTCCTTATTTTTTTAATGGGTTGGCATCCCTTTGGTTCCTCATCTAAATTCATTTTATTGGTTACAAAAAAAAAAAAAAAGATTCTTGCCTGACCATGCCCATTTGCGACATTCCAATAGAGTTAGGAATGACATCAACCAAGCAAATACACTCCACTGTCTGACCCACCATGTCCACTAAAAAGACGAACTATTTTTCAGCATTAGGTTTCTCAAGAGCATGAGCTTATTTGATCTTAATTTTGTTCATAAGTGCACTGATGCTATAGGTTATTTGGAGTTATTGAAACCAAGTATCTTATGCTGTTCTATAATTGTGTCCATGTTTGTTATTGTTCTGGTGAGAGCGTCTTTTTTTTTTCTTTTTCTTTTTTTCACATCTGAAGCTTATGACCCGTGCCAAGACTTAGGTCAACTTTGTAGACAGTATCTCTTGATGAAGGAATTCCAATACTCTCTTAAATGCAAATGAAAGAAATATTTCTGTCTCCTTCTTGTTTTGTGTCTTTGTATGTGAAGTGTGAGGTTGCTGAGTCCCATACATAGGTGCAAAACAGCTCCAGCTTTTTAATTTAGCAAAAAGGTCATTATGTAGATTCTAAGAGGAGATTTGTTTTAACTTGATGATATAGCATCAGATTCTTCTTATGTAGGTAGAGGCCAGAAATAATCTTATACAGTCAGGCTGAGGGTCATTGCAATGATCATTACCAAGCTGTTTGCAATCTGAGCTGAAATATATAGGATCAGCAGACTAGGAGGAACTCAAAATCCATATGTAATTGATAGATGGTTAAACAATACCTCATGAACTATTAGATATGCATAGTTGCATAGTTTGGAAGTAAATGTAGTATGGTTTAAAGAGTTCTGTTGGTAATGCTACTTTTACCTCTTCTGATCTTTCAGGCTGGAATTGAAATTGCTAAGCTCTTCTTGAACGAAGGAGAAACGGTATGTTATATCATGTGGACTTTCCAGAGTTTAGTGACTCTTGTACCATGGTGCTTATTTGTGATTTAAGTATTTTCCCCCCTATATGGTTGCTAAGAGATTGTCCACACAAATTTGTATGATCTGTTATCGATATTGCTGCAATTGATTAAAACAGATAGCTGCAAACAGCAAACTTTTCTTCTACAATAATTTGTCATTGGAACCACTTTACATTAATATGTGCATGAGCATGTCTTAATTGATCATTTAAAATTGACATATTTGACATAAGGGTTATGCGTAGAAAGAAAGTGGGTGCTATTTTTTTAATAGGTGGTTATGAAAGATATATGGTATTTCTGTTATGTAATGGAAGGGTAGGTTAGGAAATCTAAAGTGTGACAAAAGTGAGATTTTCACTTAATGACATTTTTTTCCGGCCAGTTGACTTTTTTGAACATTCTCCTCTTGGTGGTGATTTTCTTTCTTTGATTATCAGAATCCTTTTTCTTTGATGAATGGGAAGTTCATCTAGTGATGGAGTACAATTATAGCACGGGGGTATTTTGAGGGTCAAAATGATATGTTAACTTATGCATCAATCTTTGTATTTTGTCTTGAAGTTTAAAAAAAAGAAAAAATATCTTGAAGTTTATTTTTAAATACTTAAAATTAACAAGTACCTTATAGCACCCATTCCTTTTATATACATAATGAGTTCTTTGAAGTTAACCATGAAGCAAAACCTGTAGAGTATCTGGGACACAAAGAGAAAGGAATCCTAATCACATAGTATGTACTACTTGTTAATTAAAATGGCTAATTGTTTCTTCTCGGCTCAAGCTTTTATCCTCCAATAAGTGTTATCCTTTAGATTCTATTACCGAGTTTTATCCTCCAGTAA
Organism: Eucalyptus marginata; assembly: GCA_014182565.1. Lineage (NCBI taxonomy): Eukaryota > Viridiplantae > Streptophyta > Magnoliopsida > Myrtales > Myrtaceae > Eucalyptus > Eucalyptus marginata. Next base: position 28,777,913 of record CM024589.1, read on the forward strand.
GTGTTATCCTTTAGATTCTATTACTGAGGTAATTTTTTCAATTTTTTTTTTAATTATTATTACATGGTAGCTTTCAAAAGAGATGTTGATAGTAACCTTTGTTAACCATGTATATTGATTACATAATGTGTTTATATTGAATCCTATGGAGACTGTGTTAACCATATTTTGTCCTGTTGATGCAATTAAACAGGTGACTTATACTGTTGGAAGGGATTCCCAGTACCAGACAACAATTACTGCTGGTGCTGCTCCTTTGGTCAAAGATCCAGTTATTGTATGTAATAAGAGTTGCATTAACTTATTACTAAGAGGCTTAGAGACGTTTCTCTGATTAAGAAGGATTTCCCTTCATTTCTGTTCCTTAGAAGAAGACAATATGATGACAATATTGACTGTGGAGAAAATAAGTCTCTTCTCACGGCACAGCCATTTGGAACTGATACGAGTCTTCTTTAGACTGACACCCAACTTCTGGTTCCAAAAGTGTCTCTCAATTATTATGCAAATTCATTAAAAAGAAAACCTCTATTTTAAATCCTTCAACATAACAATGATTTTTATTAAAAACTACTGTAGAGGCACTTGTTGAGCAACTAATTGATATAACTTTGCCAAAACCAATGCACTGATTATTATTGTGTTCTGTGCATAACAAGGATTTTTGTTAAAAACCACCCTAGAGGCACTTGTTAAGCAACTAATTGATGAAACTCTGCAGAAACCAATGCACTGATTGTTCTCATGTTTTGTTTAATCCCTGCTTAACAAGTTTCTTTAGGTCACTCATTAATTTACTTGCATAATGAGGAGAGGCATGAAGAGTGGTGTTTTTCTTCTTGCTTGGGCATACTACTGACTTCTGCCAACTTCCACTGAGTAGCTTGTTATAACTAGAACTCTACAAGTTTTTTGTGCCAATTCTGTAGACTTTTATTTCATGGTTACACATAAATCGTCATTTTAACAGTTTAGCCTCTCATGCAGGTTTTGGTAAACAACAAGACAGCTAGCGCTAGTGAAATTGTAAGCTCATTAATTTAAAATATGAGCAACTTATTATGAGTTCTGTCATCTCAATTTAAGTTGAATTTATGAGTTCTGTCATCTCAATTTAAGTTGAATTATTATGACCGTTTGACTTTTATTTTAGGTTGCCTCTGCTCTTCATGACAACTGTAGGGCTGTTCTTGTGGGAGAAAGGACTTTTGGCAAGGTACTGATGTTGATCTATTTTTGGTAAAATCCGTTGGCCATAATTTTTCATGGAGGATCTGGAATCAGGTCATCTAGCAGACAACACTTACTGATTTTTATGATCAGTTTCATTAGGTTTATGAGCCACTGTGGTATTATCATTAGCTTCTCAGATGAGACAGACGGATTATCAACTGTGTTGCATATTATTTGAGGACTCAAATAGAATGAACTGTTTCTTTAGGGGCATAAATTATACCTAGGAGGCATTTATTTTTGCTTAAGAAAAAGAAAGCATGCAACTTGTTACTTTCCTGCCATATCTTAATTATATTATCTAATTTCAGAATATTATGAGAAAATGATATGTTAACTTACACATCAATCTTTGTATTTTGTGAAGTTTCAGGTTTACCAGGTCAAAAAAAAAAAAAAATGTGAAAGCACGTGAGCCACGAGATTTAGATTAAACAAACAGTAGCAAGTAGAGTCAATTAAGGCATGCCTTTAGCTACATTATTTCATCTGATTAAGTCATCTTAGGAATCTTTGCGAAGTCATCTTCCCTTTTTATTTGTTTGGAATCTTTTTTGTACTCTTTATGTGAGGAAATCAAGTACAGAAATATTTCTGTATAGTATTAAGTTGCTTCACCGTGATTATTTTTCAACAACTGGCTTAAAATAATCTGTTCAAATTGCTGACAGTGAATTACTACTAGTCTAAACTTAGAGTGAGATAAAGATGATTGAGTACCTATTCTTCACAGGGTCTGATCCAATCCGTTTTTGAACTTGATGATGGTTCTGGTGTTGTTGTCACTATTGGGAAGTATGTGACCCCAAATCACATGGACATAAATGGCAATGGAATAGAGCCAGATTATCGAAGTCTCCCTGGTACATATACTTTCTTCTAATGCTCCACCCTTTCGCCTATGTTGGGGCAAAATCTTGGTTAGGCTGGTCTATTAGGATAAGCCATATTGGATCAATGCAAGCATGGGCTCCATGCCACCTGATCAGATGGCTCCTGAATTCATCTTCAGTAGACCAAGTGAAACCAAGAATTGCTCCTAATGAGGAATAATGTGCTAGATAATTGGTAGTGCACACCTAATCCAATAGATCCCTCGTGCAGCTTGGAATGAGGTCAACAAGCACATTTCTCAGTGTAAAATGCTTAGGCAAGGATAAGCACGTGTGCCAACCACCCTTCAACTTCCTTTGTCGGCCTTCACCAGTAAGTTTTTTGCTTCGTGTATTTCTTAGCTTATATTTCCACTCGGGGCATCAATTTGTGAGCGTGAATTATTCAGCAATAGGACTACAGCTTTATCATATTCTTCCATTTCTCTTTAGGCATTTCACCTTTTACAGGAATACAACATGCGACTGTTCCATAAAGGATATCACAAGTTATCTTTTATCAGCTGCATCAGGTGGATCACGGCTTTGATGGAGTATGTTATGGAAATTATCGATTAACCTGATTGCATTGGACCGTGAAAGGGCGACTTGTTTGCATCGGAGGAGGATAGCTCTTCTCTTCTGGATTTGAATTTTCTAGCCAAGGTGGAGTTTATGACCATATAACTAAACCCCACTGAGGATTGGATTACAGGTCCCGATTTAAAGAGTTCATAACACGTGTGGGAATGGCTGGCTTTGCGATGTTCTTCTGTAGATGATTTCAAAAGTGTAAATACGATATCATGATGAAGTATACGTGTTCTTGTCATCTTTGAATTAGATGATTGAACAACAATTAGAAAAAGAATGAAGCAAATCTTGCTATTTCGGAGAAAAGATTGGTACATTCAGTCGACAAAAGGGTTTAGATTTCTCATGAGGTTTACGCTTTCTTTCTTTTCTTGGGATGAAGTCGAACGCTAGCTATCGGCTCGACTGGTGTTCTCGCTCTAGACAAACTTGTTTGCGGCGAAATTATTCCAAAGTCTCTTCGATCCCCTAATTCCCAATCTGTCTGTTAAAGTCACATTCTCGATCCGCCTGGTAAAAACAGCCTCGGTAGTTCCGAATTTCTTTTCCCCTCAAATCGAATGCGAATTCGCTTTTTGTCGCCACGACAACGCGTCGAGTACCTCCCATCCTTTGCCTTGTCATTGTGGAATGGAATCCGCGCCAAAGTTGACGACGTAAACCGGCTCGAGTTCGAAAAGTAGCGAATTCGGACGGTATAAAGACGAGTAATCGAGTTCTGGTGCTACCTTGTCCAGCTAAAGCACGACAGATGTGGTTTAAGACACAAGTTAGGGACCTGATCTGGCGTTCGTTATTTGCTTTTATTAATTTAATCGGGCCTCGGAATCGTTTCCCTCCCTCCCTCCTTTTGTTAACTTCTGAAAGCAATCCTAGAAAACTCCTTAAAGTCTTTTTATTTCTAGTTGCTGCTTTATCAAAATTGTTAACTGACAACCGGCTGCGGATATATGTGTCGATACGTCGTATCTTTTTCATAAACGAGTACATATATTCTCCGACATGTCCAATGAGATTCTCAAATGAAATAAGTACTCCCTTTATTCTAGTGCCACAGAGAAAGAGAGATCTAATGCGATATAACTCGGCCTACATCAAATATGGTGGTGGATATAATCACAAAAATAAAATGAAATAGAAAATTTAAATAATTACTTTAAGAAGTAAAAAAATAATAATAAGCCGAGAGGGAGAAGGACCGTGGCTTTTGGACCACCACCGAGGTGATAGTGGTCTAGCCCAATCGTGGGTGACCGCCACTATGGTGGTCACCAGTTTGCCGTGACCATTGCGATAGTCGTACCACAACATAGAGAAAGAAATCATTGCAGAAAGAACTCATTGCACAGGCCACGTTGATCACGATGGTTGCTTGTCAACTAGTAACCAGTTCACAATCCCGCTTGTCGATGATGACCTCAAGGAGCAAAAAGAGAGGGAGTTGTCTTAATTGAAGGGTTGAGATCTTAGGCGACCATCGGAACCATTCTAGCAAGGTCGAGAGTGAGAGTTAGAATAGGGAAGTAGGGCCAGACAAAGGCAAAAAAAAAAAAAACAAGGGCGTGATCACAGTGCAGCGGTAGTCAGCAACACCAATGGTGGCGCTGCCATCTGCGTCTCTAGGATGATTCTTCTAGGATTTGCCTCTTTGTTTTTATTCTTTTTCTTCTGTTTATTTTTATTCTTGGTCAAGTGAGACAAGATGGGATAGAATTATCCCACACCCCTTGGGTCTTGGATAAGTTACCGGGCTTTCTTCGGGCTTATCCTAATTTGAATGTATTTATCCAGCATCAAATGGAATTAGTTTTATCCTACCCGGCATTTTTATCTAAGCTACCAAACTCACCTTTTTATCTTTATGAGATTATATTAGTAGGTTAAACTACCAAAATTTGAGATTTAATCTGTCTCCTACTTTTTAAATAGTAAGAATAGACCATCGTGTCATTCAGGCTTGGCACACCATTGTACGGAGAGGACAACAGACATGTAGAGTGGAGCCCCTTTTAGCAAAGAAAATTGGTGTCCATTCAGAGCCGTACCGCAGGCCAAACCGGATTGGTGGCCGTACACGGTTCAACTGTTTATACCAAACAGTTTGAAAAGGTGAACCATAACAAAATACACATTGATGTATATATCATAGAGACGCCATATGTGGCACATGAACTTAGTTAATTCATGGAGAGCGCCTGTTCGAGTCGCACCAACACGGTTCTCCCTTTTCAATTTTTGAAGGATGTAAAAAAATGAGTCGAAATTATTATTACCAAAACAAGTTTGAGATTGCTCGTGCCTCAGTTGGTTGAGCATAATAACATATTCCAAGGGAGATTGGGGCTCAAATCCATACATAAGATATCACATTTAATGAATCAATCATTGATCGACCTGAACCATTGGACGTAAAGACGGCTAGTGAGCTAGAGAAGTCAGCATGCACAAAGACAAACCGTGAGTACTTGCTAGCTGTGCACTTTGAGCTTTTAGCTGACCTTGTACCACAATGACAAAAGAGAATATGTGTCCCTCCAAACGTTAGTGTCTTTACTGTTGTGAGCAGGTATGAGTAATCTCAGAAAGATATTGGGAAGTTGTGAAATGGATTCAGAGGTTGCTAAGAGGAACAAATGACGTGGATTTGACCTTTGAGAAGAGATGGGCTACGAGAGGTGTAACATATTATATGGATTATGATTTTGTTGATGGTTGTGACGTTAGTTGGATAGTTTAATCACGGTCAGTGGTTACTTTATCGACAATTGAAGCAGAGTATATTGGTGTCGATCGAAGCAATCAAGGAAGCTAATTGGCTCAAAGGTTTGCTCATTGATCTATGATTACAGCAAAAGAAAATTGCATTTTTAGTGCAACAATTAGAGCACAATAATTTGACTAAAAATCAAATGTATTACGAGCAAATTAAACACATTGATGTCACATACCACGTTACACATAATATTTTGTCATAGGAAACCGCATCCGCCAAGAAAGTATATAGAAGATAATGCGGCATATATGCTCCCATTCTGCATTTGTTGAAAGCTAATTTTGTAGTTTTATTTGGTGAGATACTTGTGAGAACCTAAAAAAAGTTTTCAAAGGCGTCATCCAAAAGAGTCAGAAGTGTGAGAGAACTCTTTTTTCGTGAGTGATTCTTGTGGATTTGGGCGTATCTAGCATTGGGAAAAACGTGAATGTAAGAATTTTCAAGTAATCTCCTTTTTACTTATTAAGAGTAGCCACACCACCAAATCACGTAATCATTCATGTCAGATTTAGTGTCTAAAATTTAATCCTTGCTCCAATCTATTATGTTTGTTGTAAACCTGCACCATTATCAACTGGAGAGTGGCCCCTATGTGCCAGCCCATTTTGCCTCACTTCTCTCACAATTCATGACAATAAAATGTAAAGTGACCAACAGGAATTACCAATATTATTCTCTTTGCCCTTTCCATATTGTCCCATGATGCAGGGTAACGTAGGAAGGAATCCTTGCCCCTAGCATGAGCTGTGCCTTAAATGGTAAATCTAGAATCCCCAAAACACCAGATTTAAATCCCCAAGCGGATCACTCTTTCGCCTTTTGCCTTTTTGCCCCTCGCCTTTTGCCGCTTCCTTAGGCCCCTAAACACTTGCTTGCGAAATCCACCAATTCCCAATGCCTGCTTTCTCAAGTTTCCTAAATTCCCCACCTTTCTTGTTTGGGGTCTCTCTTGAGCCCAAGAAAGCTCTGATTCCTTCCCTGCCTTCTCTCATCTACAATTCCCTCCTCACTATTCTGAACCAATGCCTGAAGCCTTCTCTGCAATAAAGCCCTCGTTGCTTCTCTTATTTAATAAACGCTGGCTTCTCTATCATTGTTCCACAGACAGATACATAGAAGAAATTCCAAGCCCTCATCACAGAAGCAATGCCTCCTTTGGTTCTCCATTGCCACGTACTCTTCCTCTTGTGTCTATGCCTCAATTCAGGTAAGTTGTGCTCGATTTCGGCGACTTTCCAATGTCCCGAAGATGAATTTTGGAGTTTTGAAGTCCAACCATTTGCTGCTGATTCGATTCTCGTCGTGTTCCTCAGGTTCAAGAGCTGCACAGCAGTTGAAAGAGCATAGTGAAGTACTACTGTCAACTTACACATTTGCTGTGCAGCGAGACACTGCTCCTGCAAGTATTCCTATTGTCAACCCGACAAATCCAGGTTCTTCAACTCCCTTTGTGAACCCAGCAGCATCACCTCCCCCGCCAGCCTCCACGTTGCCAATCCCAAGTCAAGTCACGCCTCCGGCAACTACCATGCCGACTACCACGCCTCCGGCGACTACCACGCCGACTACCACGCCGACTACGCCGACTACCACACCGACTACCACGCCGACAACATCAAGCGGACAATGGTGTGTCGCGAACCCGGGCGCGTCTCAAACGGCTCTGCAGGTGGCTCTTGACTACGCTTGCGGTTATGGAGGCACGGACTGCTCAGCGATACAGCAGGGCGCGAGTTGCTATGATCCTAACACCCTGCAAGATCATGCCTCCTATGCCTTCAATGATTACTACCAGAAGAATCCGGTTCCCACTAGCTGTGCCTTTGGAGGAACGGCACAACTCACTTCAACTGACCCAAGTAAGATACTTCTATCAGACACTTTCATTTTCCGGAAAACTGGGATCCATCATATATTTCTTAAATCTGGTACTGTACAGATTCTATGAGTCATTAGCACTGGAAATAACTTGATTAACAATCCCACAAAAGCTCTAAAATGAGCAAGCTTCAATGGCACTAATCTAAATAGCGATGAAACTTCTTGACCTTAGAAATCCCAATACCCACAGAAAATCAATTTTAGGCAGCTTCAATGCGCGTAGCTAATTAGCATCGATCTTTCGTTTTGCTTCGTTTATGGCAGGTCATGGAAGCTGTCACTTTTCATCTTCCGGGTAATCCTCAGAACCTATTATTTTTTATCACTCATTGCGATATACTAAGTGACCGAGAATGACAAGGTTGAACTTTCCACTGCAGCGGAACTTCAACTCCACCTTCACTTACTCCACCGACTGCTACTTCACCACCTTCACCGACATATAGCACACCAGTTTACCAAACCCCACCTTCAGTACCAGGGTCACCAGACACCTTCGGGGTTGCAGAGCCGACGGGACTTCCCAGCTCAGCCACCTCCATCACATGCAGCTTTGCGGTTCTACTCATCGCAGCTTGCCTGTCGTGGTCGCTTCCCGCATGTGGTCCCTAAGCCAAGGCAAGGAAAGTTGCAGCTAGCGCTACTATGAGAAGGCAATTCAATCGCTTCCTTGCATATCTCATGGTACTTGCACTTGAAGGAGACAACCAGGATACGCAAGGAGGCATTTTGATTTATCGGAGCCTGATCGACCTTCAAGGTGGTGCTCTCTTCCTACAGAAGCCGACCTGGAAGCAATCAAGATGCACGAGATCTCTTGTATTCTTGTCTTTTACATCAACACCAGAATAGATGCAGACCCAGAAGAATAAGTTACAATACAGGAAATCAGAGTAGTCATATAGTGTAAGAATCATCTACACACAATTAGCCAACACAGATAATAATTCATTTAGTTTTCTGGATGAGCAAGATGTCTCCTTGTCTTTCATGGATATCAGAAAGCTCGATTGTTCAGATGCTGATAGCGGCATGCGGAACATAGCAAGCTGAGTAAAGGGGATAAGGTATCTACAGATTTCTGCAGTAACCACATGAAACTTCAAGAACACGTTCCCTCTAAGACGTGAAATCGTTATTATCCTTCCTCCTCCAATGCAAGCGAGCCATGTATAACACCTTACAATATCGAAAAGTAAGTATCGCTCGAGATGATAAACTCAACTTTAGAGGCTCTTCATTTTCTTTGAAAAAATGGTGGGTATCGAAAAGACAAAATTAACAATATGCTTACATTAATTGACGAAATAATTTGATCCGTCGACAATCAAATCTCACTCTTGAATTCTCTTTTCATCAACTTCAATATTAAATTTTCAGTAGGGAAAATACCATCAGAGCCCCAAACTACGCCTAATGTGACACAAATACTTACAAAAAACCCTAAACTTGCTCGCTATGACACGGATACTCTCAACTTTTTTTTTTTGTCATAAAAAACCCAAACTTATTCATATGTGACATATATACCATTTATTTTAGTTTTGTCCAAGGTATATTTGTTACACTGGTGTAAGTTCAGAATTTTTTATGACAAAAAAAAAAAAAAGAGGTTTGAGGTATTTGTTTCACAATGGGCAATTTTAAGTTTTTAGTGACACAAAAGAAAAATTCGGGATATTTGTGTCACAGTCAATAATATAGATTGGGGTTTTTTTTATTGTATTAGTCATTTTCGTTACTATTTAAACCTGCAGAAATAAGCATCTTGAATTTTCCTCGTGCAAATATGATTTTCCTTTCCATTTTATGGGAATGAACACCATAGCCATATACATTTATAAAATCTGTTTATTTGCTGAGGTCAATATTCAGCGAAGTTTGGCAATTTTAATTACATCTTGTAATAATTAGCGATGTATTGAAGTTTATGTTTGTCCACTGAGGTTGTATACGTCAAATTTCTTGTTTGCGAAGAATCTTTTCATCCGATCTACTAATATTCAAATTTCAACGAAAAAAATATAAACCTTATGCTAATTTGGGTAACTGATCTTATTTAAGTTGATTATTCCATAAAGATGCCATTTCGAACTTCAACTTCATGAGCCTTTGAGTGATCCTGAGTTCCTGACTTAATGATATTTTAAGTTTAACTCTAACATTAAATTGTAGGGTTTAATTTTGAGCTTTCATGGGATCACTTAAATTGTAGTTTCGATAATATCAATCTGTCAACTTTGTATGGCGGTCGCACTTTTGCTTAATATACTTCTCATACTTACCTGTAAATCATAATTTTAATCAAAAGATTTTATTGGAAATACAGCCTTCTATAATGCACTTACAAATTTTCAAGTTTCATATTTCTTATTGTATATTAATTTTTAATTCACTTAATTTAGATTTTTATTTAAGCACTTTCTTATGTTTTTTTCTTATATTGTCCTCACCCAATGCAACTTGTGCAAATCTTTCAAACTTAGGGCTGGCCAAAAGAAAAAATCTTTTACGCTTGGGCTTTTAATCCCTTGAGGGACTAGATTTAGCTCCCGTTGGATCACAAATAAATGAAATAATTGCACAAATGATTCCTAAACTTTGATCAATGTATATATCGTCCCTGAATTTTAGCCGCATGTATAATATCAATCCTAAACTTTCGATAAATGTTCAATCTAGCCTCTAGATTATATGAAAATTTCCAGTTTTATCCTCCCTTTAGTTCAAATTAACAAAATTTGATAATTTGGGCACACTTGGTAACATTTCTACTCCTTGATTTTTTTTTGTTCTTTTATTTATCATAATAGAAAAAGAACATAATTCCATTTGATAACATCCACCAATTTTTCTATTCCCCAAAATAGAAAAGTAGTCAGAAAATATATTTGAAATAAAAATAAGAAATAGAAAAAATAACATCTTATTTCCGGGAACAATAAAAATAAGTCAATTTTTTTCTTTTTTTTTTCTAGTGGTTGGCAATGGACCCCCGATGTCCAATGGTTGGCTAAATGAGGAGCCAAGAAGAAGAGAGGAAAAAAAGAAAAATCTAAAAAAAAATTAAAAATTAAAAGAAATTCTACATTCAAAAAAATTGTAGGTCGACCAAATCCATTTTTATTTTTTTTCTATTCCGAAAATAAATAAAAAAATATATAATTACGGGCGTTCTTTTAATGAGAAATTGTTCCAAAAAAAAAAGAAATAAAAAAACTATTTCTAAAAAAAAAAAAAATTATTCCCCGTAACAAAAAGTGGCGGGCGTCTAGTGTCCCATCGGGCAATCTAGTGGGCGATGAATAATGGAACAAAAAAAAAAAAACCTTACATGTAGATTATCTATGTTGGATATTTTGATTTAGAACATAGTAATTTAAGTCATCCAATAAGATGGATAATCATTTTTACAAATTGAACAAATTAAACATATTAAAATGACTATTATATTCTATTCTAAGTTGAGTTTCTAGCCCAAAAATCCATCTATAACGTTGTTTTGCCACCGTTTAATTGTTAAATTAGAAGCCAAATCATTAAACTTCCTTAATTTGAATTAATGAAATAACAACATTGAATATTTTCATATAATTTAATGATTAAATTAAATATATACAAAAAATTCAAAAATCATACTAAACAAATCAAAAGTTTATATACAACGTTATACACTAGAATAAAGTTGAGAAATCATCAATATCATTTCCCCCAAAGAAATAGATCTCTGTCTTTGCATTAAAGCCTGTGTCTTACGACGAGTTGTACTGGAGTTCTGACAAAAAGACATTGAGATAATACGCAACATGACAGCGGACCGGGCCCCTTCGGGCACGACAGAAGCCCCTTTACACTTGTTCCCCCATACTTTGAAAAATTACATGCACCTCACTTAAACCTCTTTCTTTCAAAAGATCATATAAGATCATATAAGATCATATAGATATAGATATAGACGTGGATACATACATATAGACATCCTTTCTGCATGCACTGGAGGAGCAACTCTCTCACCTTCCCCTCTCACTTCAGACCCCAGAATGAAAATTGCCCAGAAATACAAGAAAAGAGATGAAATCTCTGATCGATGAGGCAAAGGTATTATTCCATATACAAGAAGTCCAAAGTCCATGGTAAACATTAAAACTTTTCAATTACATAGAGAGAAAAAAAAAACAAGAACAAACAAATCTGCTTTTGTATACCGCTCAACCTATCTTAGAAAACTATACTGTCCCTGATTGTATGGAACATCTCCCAGGACACAGACCGATGATTATTCTACAATCTTCACGGCACAACACGTGACATGTCTATTTGTAACCTTTTCCATGAAGTTCAGATTAGAAACAACAGTGAGGCAACTGCAACACAAATGATGGCTATGGTGGCAACAATTGAACCTTGCTCGAATGATTTCTGCAAGCTGGTGCGGGAGAAGTGCTGAAAGCCCAGATACACTGCTATTAACACTGCAATGATAGCACCTTCTTGCGTTCCCCTGTACATTATATCATAGAGGTCGGGAAATAGAAGATAACTACAAGCCTGACATATGGTTCCACCAAAAGAAGGATTCAACTTACCTCAAGTTCATAACTTGATGAGGAGCCACTATCACCAGTAGCAATGCCATAAATGGCAACTCGAGTTCACCTAGGACCAGAGCATAAATAAGAATTCATGCAAATTAGCTGTCATTAATTTGTAGCATAAAAAGTACAAGGCAGCATTAATAACAGAACTGCATAGAAATGTACAAGAAATTTGTGATAATTTCAAGGGTGTGCCATTAATTTTTATGCTTTGTTTGGTAACATAAGGTGGAGGGAAATGAGAAGTGAGGAGAGAAAATAGGAAAAAATTCAAAATTCATTTGAGTTAAGAGTTTCTGCTCCAACTTTCTCTTCCCATCCCTCAACTTCCCACTGCCCCTTATCTCCAAACAAAACCTTGTTTCCCTTAAACCGTCAATAGATTGTCAATTTACTGTGAATTTAGGTTTGGTGGTGACTGGTGACAGCCCGCTGGAGTACAATATAGCTTATTCTGAATCTCTGATATGTGAACTAACAAAATAAGTAGATAAATTCTCATTAAGTATGCCACAGCCATAATTTGCCTCAAAACCAGGGATATGATGAATAAACTTGTACAGGAATCTAGCAAAACTACCATTTAGAAACCAGATAAACATCAGAATGCTTCGTAAGTAACCTAAAGGCGGTGACTATGCCGATATATCTGCAAGTTTCCTAGTTATGCCAAAAAGAGAAGAATTAAAAATATGCATAGCCAGTAAGTCAACAGTTCAGGGCAGTATGTATGATCCTGCCTAATTTGGAAGAGTGAAAACGCATACCAGTCGCAAATCAAGCATAGGTAGTCAACATACCTGGAATATAAAAGAAAAGACGAACAAGAAGTGCCAGGAAGGCAGCCCAAATGCCATATTCACCCCTGCAAAACTCAAATCACCAGAATTTTACCAAAGATGCAACTCTGAAGAACATTACAGACTAAGTATTTCATAAAATCGATCATAACATGATACTAGGGCAGAGACAATCTTGTGCTCCATCCAAAGGACAAATACTTGGGCACAGATTCCATCAAGAACTTTTGACCGAAACAAATCCATCACCACCCCATGAAGGATAATGCTGGTTAGATAGCATGGTTGTGAAGAAGGTTGAGATCAGATATGGGAAGATATCTTACTTCATCCATGAAATGAGACTGGATGGTGCTTGCAGAGCAAACAGCGGAACAAGAAAGGACTTCTGGACAGGAGTCCCCTTTGCAAGCACAAGTACCCTGCATCAATACAAGAATTCATAAGAAAATGCTTTACACTCTTGAAAAGCAGAGAAGTAGCACCAGGAAGGAACCAACAACTGCTCCTCAGCTTCTTCATAGACCATTAAGAAGAAAAGGCAAACTTGACTGGTCCACTGAATGGATAATAACACTACAGGTTACCGCATTTTCCAAAAAGCATTAGTGAAGTCAGATCACACTCTCCATACTCTCGTGTCGGATTAAATCAATGCTTATCTGAACGGTGAAATTTGAAATTCATTGGGTGCAACAAATTTCGAAAGAAAAAACGAAATACTTCATAGAACCCGAAATTACTTTGCCAGTTCGCGCGATCTGAAGTCTCGGCAACAAGTCGGCAACATTCAGATCGAATGTCGCATTGGCAAGGACTGGTGACTCCATTTCGCTGATTGAACCATCTCCTATAACTCAGACAAACCCATGAACCATCTCAACAACCCCTAACGCATTTCGAGTCAAATTTAACTAGCACTGAGTGAAAAATGAATATGTCGTAGTATTCATCACACAGCGAGAGAGCCTCACGCGGAAGAGATGGCGGAGATCCACTGGATATTACGGACAGTGAGAGGCGCGGCATAGCAAACAACCCCAACGCCTCCACTCCTCTTCATCTTCCTCCTCGTCAAAGCCGTCCCCTCGCGCTCAACCGCATATCTAGCAAAAACCAATCGGACAAAAACGACCCGGCATCAGTTTCGAGACCACCTCGTCATTGGGTACGTCCTCAAGATCGACGGGCGACCGAACCGGCGAATTCAAGACGGGCGAGACGAGACCTGAGAGGGTTGTAAGCGAAGGAGGAGCTCGCGCGGCGAGAGAGAAGCGACGTGCGGTCGCGGACGCCGCCGCCGACGAGCGGAGGTTTCGAGGAGAGGAGCTGGGGCTTCTTGCTGATACGGTGGAAGAGAGAGAGCGCGTTCGGGGAGGAGAGAGAGAGGGTCGCCATCTCTGCCTGCTGCTTGCTTTTGGGTTTTGGCTGGCCAAAAGCTCGTAGGAAAGTGAGCAGCGAACGGACAGAGAGAAGAGAGTGCAGAACTGACTAGAAAATCTAGAGAGAGACAGAGACAGAGGGGGCTCGTGTGTGTAATATGTATCTATGATTTAGTTTATTTCGTGAAGATCGTTGATATTTTTTGGCGGACGATGATTGGGGTTAACTTCTTTTTCAGATAAGCAATCATAAAATTTGTCAGGTCCGACTTTTGAACTTCTGTTTATTTCACGAAAAAACTCACTTAAAAATATTTAATCAAGGGAAAAAAATTTCATAATCAATGAAAAAATATATACTTAAATTCAGAAAAAAATGATTTTCTAGCTAAAAATTGGAAATCATTTTTCAAATATATAAAAATGTATTAGCACTTGAGCCTAAAACTCTATAAGCACACAAATCCTAACTCTGGTTCTCAAGTCGCTCACATTTAGGTATTTAATGACCTTAGTGCCGGTGCATGAACCCCCAGCACCTTCGATTTGGTCCATTAAGGCAAAGCCTAAAACCCAAATGCTAGGGCTTGGGCCCCTAGTGCCCATGCCCGAGTCCATTGAGATTGGGCTTAAACCCTCGATTCCCATGCCCAATGCGCTAACACCTGGACCCTGGTCCACAAAGGTTGAATGTGGAATCCTAGTACTCAAGCTCAGATCCCCAACACCCAAGCATCCGCAATGGTCGTAACGGGTTCACCAAGGCTAGCCTTGAGACATCAGTGCTCGCACTCGGGTCCATTGAAGTCGAGCTCAAGACCCAAGTGCACGTGCTCATGCCTTGAGCCCAATTTGGGATCCATTATTGTGAACTCAAGACTTTATTGCCCATACCTAGTTCCCCAACTGTCTATATGCAAGTTACTAACCCGCCAAATGGTATTTGTCTATTGAGGAAAATCAAATAAAAAAAAGTTAGTTCATTTTCAAATTTCAACCAAACAATAGAAAAATATTATCAATTTTCTAAAAAAATAATTTCCAAAAATATTTTTCAGAAATGTCGTATATTTCTCAAAATAAACAGCGCCTATATCTCATTACATTTTCTTTCCATTCTATTTAAATCCTAAAAATTGGACGTGGAATGGTTTTAAAATTTCTGTTAAGTCCATCTATTATTTGTGGTCGGAAAATCTCACATGAGTGTCAGAAGATGGGTTTAAAGAGGAAAGAAAGAATATCAAATTGATTTAGCGTATTTTTTTTTAAAATTATGAAATAGATTGAGATAAAAAAAAAAAAAATACTCTAAAGTCTGAACAATCGTGTAAGTGTTGATACTTACGAATAGTACAAAGATCGGTTTGATTTTATTGCAAAAAATTGAAAGACTAGATAGAACAAACTGAAAGTATAAGGACTAAATTGAACATTTAGAAATAATTTAAGGATTAGATTTAATTGATAAAAAAATCCAATAATGATATGTATATCGGGTCAAAATTAAAAACTAGTACCGCCGACTTTCCCCATATTCTTTAAAAACCTCTATCTTTGAGAAGTAAGAGATTATTTGTATAAGGCCACGAAATTTATGTGAAATTTGCAAGTATGATTCCAAGTAACTAATGCATTTTCTTGAACTTTTGCCTTTCCAAGGCAATACGCTAGGGATGGAATCCGATACGCTCTCGGTTTGGGCGTTTGATCATGAAGATGGATTCAGTATGCCAAAAGCAAAAGCATGTGATCAAAAGTTTTCTTTTTTCTTTTCTTTTTCTTTCTTCCGAGCATGTGATGGAAGGTCGCTTGACATTGAATTTAGGCTTTATCTTGACCAATTAGGTGCTGCCACGTCCTTTGGTTTTAATTCCTAAATGATTCTCAAGTGCCTAGGATCGTCCAATTGTACTTTTTCACTCACAGGTACTTGACCGTTGAATGGGATCTCACGCAATTTGATTATATTTATTTTTTGATTAATGCCATTAAAGAACCCCAAACCAATATCCTCAAAATAGATTAAAACTAATTTTCATCTCACAAAACATGTCGAACTTGGTCTTCACAACATATTTACCCTAAATTATTTTTTTTTTCTCGTGAAAAGTGTGAAAGCAACATTTTATAATATATTTATCACAAATTAATTTTCAACTCATGAAAAATTTCAAACCGATACCTAGATTAGGGGTACCAATTGAATATGTCATAGAAGTAGTGGTTTTAGATTTTTCACAAAACAAAAATTATTTTGGAGTAAATAAATGTGTCATAATACACCAATTTGGATGAAAACGGTATGGCACCATCCTGTCTATTGACTTAGCTCTCTCACTATAAATTAATCATTAATTGATTTGTCAAGAGGTTGGTACTTTTGGACTTGGCGACTTCCACAGTGGTGGCTTTTGAACGCGTTCCTCTTTTTTTTTTTCCTTCAAACTTCATAATTTCCGCGATAGATCAAATCATGGACGTTTGCATAAACCTTTGCCTTTACATCGTTTTCCTAAAAAATAATCGTTTATATCGCTTAAAATAATTATTAAATGAGAAATATTATCATTATTTATGTCCAAACATTTGTATAGACGATGAAAATATTTTTCAAATCATTTATTTTTGGCGAAACAAACGGAATCTAAAAGAATGAAGATGTCCGTGGTTGATACAAAAAAAAAATGCTACTCCTCAAACTTTTCAGGCTTTTAATTTGTAAAAATAATAATTTAGCTATATATATTGTATTCCTTCACCAATTTTTTAACCCAATAAGAAAAATTTCTACATTCGTCCCCTATTATAACCATTTTCTATCGAACATCGACAACTAAAAATTAAATTATGCCTATTTTTTTTCTTTCCCATTACTAAAACGGCCTTTTCCTCTTTCAAGTTGACCGTTTATCTCAATATTTCATTTCAACGACTAAAAAAAAATTGTAAGATTCGGCTTTTGGGATTGGGTTTTAGTCCACAATTATTCTGCATCATTTCAAAATAACATTACTATCGTTACACCAAACTAAAAAAGAAGATCATAATCTTGGATTGAACAAGAAGTTCTGCTCAATTTTGAGGTTTTTGAGGACCGTGTCCCAGGATTTGCAGGTGAAATCTTATTGTGATTTGGCTCGCTGGCCGCCTAAGTAATTTGCTGGCGATCTTTTATAAAAACAAGAATAATAAAAAAATCTTTTAACATGAAAGAATTTGACTCGAGAGATTGAGTCAAGTTAAAGAATATTTCACAATGTCCAAGATGGCATTAATCTAAGAACTATCAGCCTCAGTTTCATGTTTAAAGACATTACAAAGTGAAAACTTTGCATATGCTAAAGTTCTCCCCCCACCAAAAAAAAAAAAATCAAAACACAAATCCCTTTTTGGACGGAGTTGGTTTTAGTTGTTCAAGACATATATATTCAACTGGAAAAGACAAAAGCATAAGCTAGTTCGTGATTAATTATAGGCCCAGCTCTCCACCCAATATGAATAAATGCGAGTAGGCTTGGGCAAAATGGCTATTATGCAAGAACAGAAAAGCATGAGCTAGTTCGTGAATAACTATGGAGAGAATGAACGAACAAAATGGTGGATTCAGATTCACTCCCGAGAGAATCATTTGCCTGCCAAATTTAAAACGAATATCCCCCCTTAAGTGAAACCTACAGTGAGAACGAAGGAACAAATCACGGGTCACTCCACTTCATCAAATCAAAGCGTGTTGTGTAATTTCGACGCCAAAGTGATTGCGGCAGTGAGAGGGTGTCAAGTGCGAGATTGATGCCGGAAAATGGTTGAAAAATCAAAGTCGCGCAGAAAAAAAGGGGAGAGAGGGGGTGGGGGGCCTCATCTATGATGCTAGCTCCATATCACGATCAATGAGGACTGCAAACAACCTCCTGTTGCCGATCCGGCACACCAAGAACAACCCAGCGAACGACGACACGTCAACCAGCAGCGCGAGCTACTCAACACTAGAGGGTCGTTAGGGCGTCGAGGGGTGAGAGAGCAGCGGTTCTTTGGTGATCCACCGAAGAAGGAAGAAGAAGAGAAGAAAATGAGGAGAGAGAGAGAGTAAAAAAAAGGGTCAGAAAAGAAAACAAAGGAGGAGGCATTAGGAAATATTAGGTACCGCTTTGATTCCACCGTATCAAAATCTATGGGTGTGTTTGTTTGTATTTTTTGTTTTGTTTATGAACAAAAATTCTGTTTTTTTTGTTCTCGGGAGAAAAAAAAAGAACAAAATGCGTTTGTTTGCGTTTTTGTCCAAAATGCTTTTTTGTTCCTAAACAAAATGGAAACAAACAAAAACAAGAAAAACTCGTTTCTTGTTTCTAAAATAATTTTTAAGAATAAATTTTCTCTCTCCTTTCTTTTCTTTTTTTCTTCTTCTTTTCTTCTTCTTTTTTCTTTGGCTGGTTGCCGGCCTCGGCCATGGCCGGCGACCGGCCGTCGAGGGCCGGTGACCTCGCCGGAGCATCGCCGACCCCCGTCAAGGCTGAGCGTCGCCGACCCCTAGTGAGGCTCGGCTCGCCTTGGCCGGGCGAGCTCGGGCGCCCGATTCGGCGAGGCCGAGCTCGCCCGATCCGGGCGCCGCCAGCGGTGGCCCGGCGAGGCTCGGCCTCGCCGGCGGCCGGGCAAGCTCGACCTCGCCGAATATGGGCAAGCCCGAGCTCGCCCGGCCAAGGCGAGGCCAACCCTCATGCCGCCGGCGACGCTCGGCCTCGCCTTGGCTCACTCGGCCTCGCCGGGCCATCGCCAGTCGGCGTGGGCGGGCAAGCTCGACCTCACTAGATTTGGGCAAGCCCGAGCTCGCCCGACCAAGGCGAGGCCGAGCCTCGCCCAACCACGGCAAGAAAAAAAGAAAAATAAAGAAAAAAATGAAAAATAAAATAAAATGTTAAAAAATTTAAAACAAAAAAAAAAAAAAGAACACAAATTTATCAAACATGTTTCTATTCTTTTTTTTATTCCAGGAACAAATTTATCAAACGCGTTCTTCTGGTCAAAAATTGTTCCCCGGAACATAAATAGTTTTTTTCTATTTCTGTTTCCTAAAACAATTTTTGAACAGAAACACAAACAAACACACCCTAAATCTATTCACCAAGCGACATGTGTCACCCAGGCCCACCATTGTCATAAGCCCTCCTAATTTCATTTCAAACAAATGAGCCTCTCTCTCTCTCCACTTTGCTCTTTGTGGGTTCTCTCTCTCTCCACTCTTTCTCCCTTCGACTCTGACCTTTTCGCCTCATGTCCGAGCTCTCCTCCTACGAACCACGCCACTGCCTCCACCTTGATAGTTGCCTTTACCATCCAATGAACCACACCGAACAACATCTCTCTCTCTCTCTCTCTCTCTCTCTCTCTCTCTCTCTCTCTCATTGCTATTTTGGTCATTACTAAAGTTAAACATACTCCGAGATTGATTTTGGTGTAATTTTAATCTCAATTTGGTACAATTTGGGTGCAAATATGCATGTGTTAATTTATCAAATGGATGAATCCAAGGTCATTCTTCACTCATGCTAAGAGGAACATATTTTGCTTTCTTAAGTAACGAATGAGATGTTACTTTGTTTGTAAAAGCACTATGTTAATTACTTTTTGTTCTTTTAATTGGAGCACGAAACTTCCCATCTTTCACATGTAATACTTGATAGGGAAAATTTTGAATTTGCAATAAGAATGGTATTTTCAAATGAACTTGAACCATATCATTAGTACGTGACATATGCAACCGGTAAAGGATTTGAAGTGAGGAAGGGTAATATGTTTAGAAATAGTAAAGAAGAAGTAACCTAACAAGACTTTTGTATATAATTGTAAGGGGCATTTTGTCAACTCATACGGTAAAGAAAAAAATACGAGAGATATGAAGTTAGATGTGACTGTCTTCCTTGTATCAAATTTAAGATTGACAATGATGTCTATAAAGTCATAAAGTATGTCTCTAAGCATGATCATGCATTTATTCTGGAAGATTAAAAGTATTTGATTAGATGCGATGTTTAATACTTGTAAGAGTATTTTAGTTGACATGAATAAAGTCGGCACTGGGGGAATTGCAACCTATGAGTTTTTAGGAAATGGACTCGGAGGAAGCAAAAACTTGGGTTTTAATATGCGTGATTGTCAAAATAATTTGCATATGAAAAGATCTAATGACATTGGTGGGGGAGACTGCCAAAGTCTTTTAAATATAACATAATATGTGCACCTTTTGGAAGAACATCCTGTTCGGGTGTGCAATTTTGTTAGACGAGATTGTGAAATTATTTATTTGGTTATTTGAGGTGTTTTTTAAGTCCATAGGAGATAAGGCTCCAAAAATCATGTTCACTAATCAAGATGCAGCCATGGCAAAAGCCATTAGATTAGTATTTTTGAATACACATCATCATTTATGCACTTGGCACATCGGGAAAAATGTCAATCAAAAAATTGCATATCTTTATCACAAGCCAAGTTTTAAGGATATTTGTTAGAGCTTATGTATAGATGTAAATTGAAGGATGAATTTGAATCTACATGAAGGGAAAAGGAAGATGAGTGGATTACTGAGAATAACAATTGGCTTTGGCAATTATAGGACCTTAAACATAAATGAAGTTTAGCTTTTGGTCATGATACTTTTATATATGGTCTAAGATCAAATCAAAGGAATGAAAGCACTTATAATGTCTTCCAACGTATGTCGACGAAGACATTGACCCTTATAGAATTTGTCCATCAAGTACATAAGAGAATTTGAAAGTCCAAATGATTGCATTATCATGGGGACCCCAAATTGTAAGTTTCAAATAATGGGATCTTGAATCATACTACTTTAGTGTATACTCGCATTAATTTTAAAAGGTTCAATAAAGAATTTTGCAAAGTCTCTCCGTGCATATTTCAAGTGCTACATTTGATGGGTTGGCTTATTTATATACTCTCAAGTGTATGGGGGATTCAACATGAACATGTTGTCAGATTTGACCCCGTAGACTTTTTCACTTTCTTGTGAATGTATATTATTTTGAATCAAAAGGTGGTTGTATTGTCATGTCTTGAAAATGTTTGATTCAAAACATACTGGTCGCGAGCATTCTATCTGCTTATATTTTGAAAAGATAGACTAAATGGGCCAAATAAGGGATTGTGAATGATGAATCTTGTCAAATATCATCAAGTCCTTCTAAATTTAATCGATTTTCCACATTAATATAGTGATATTTTGAATTGATGAGTTTGAGAGCCAAAAATGTAAACACTATGAGAACGGGTTTAAATTCACGGTTAATTTCAACCAAGCACGATTTTAGCGTGACCTAGCCTACCAGGTAGCTTTTAGGAATTTTTAGTGCAATTGACCCGTGGTCGATTATTTTCAAGCCACATTGAACATTTTTTACTCATTGGCGACTCTGGGTTGTCGTGAAAATCTCGAGATTTCAAATACAGGCACAGGGTACAGAAATGACAGAAAAATCAGCCTAGTGCCGTTTGACGAGAATTTTGCAATTTGGTAAAATCACCCACACTCTAATCACATACCTTAGTCGAATTGACCTATCTCCGATCTCTGATCAATTTTGACAGTGCCGTATTGACCCTTGCAGATTAGCACGGTCGAGTAGTCGATTTTTGGTCGAATTCTCAAGTCTATTGCGTTAAAATCTCTTAACGGCTTCACTAGATAGACTAGTTATTTTGTAAGTAATCAGCTCAGAGAATAGAACTATAGGCATGTCGATGAAAAGCCCAACTCTTTCAATTGAAAACATAATCTGAAAATCAGGATGTCACACAAAATCTTTCCCTCCCACCCCAAAGGAAAAAAGTAGTGGATCATGTCACATTTTTTTTTTTTTTTTTTTTTTTGCTTCCATATGCAAGAACTTGCTCCCATTATACATTTGGACTGAAAAAAAAAATTAAAAATTGATTTAGCTTTAAAATAGTCTAATTAATCCGCTAATGCTTTGGATCATATTGTGAAAGGTAACCCGAACTCAGGGCACTTTTTTTATTTTTTTTTATCTTCGGGGATGAGGGGAGAGAGAGTCTAGAGAGCCTATCTTTTGAGAAAAATTTTTGATCCAGCTTAATATTTTTACCAGAGGAAATTTTTTGGCCAATATCCAAAGAATGTTGGGTCACAAAAAGTTGCACAATTTGGTCGGGAGTAACGTTCCCCACAAGGAAGGACATTATCAACGGGGCTTGTGTGTGCGTATCTAATCAGCCTTATCATCTAGGATATTATTTTTTCTTTTGTTTTGCTGGTGTAACTTCATATATGGGAAATGAAATTGAAATTCCAAGTTCGACATGATTTAATGGAGAAGTGTAATTCATGTGGAAGATGGGAAGAATGTCCATGTACTGGACGCAACAATGCAGAAATTTATTGCAGCTCTGTTACTTCTTAGTTTCTCTGAGGATGCTTCCCCTGAGGACTGATATATCAAAGCTTGATATGTGGAGGACATCAATTTAAGCAGCCAAGTGTGATTTTTGCCATTGTTGGGAACATAAGTTTTTCATCATTTCTTATGAGAAAGACTTGGAGCATTACCAAAATATATCACTATAAAAAGTCTTTACTGTGGGACCCCTTTAAGTACATTAGAAGAGAGATATTATTTTCTTTCCTTACCGACTTAAATTGTTCTCTATACGCGTTGGATCTTTTTAATTTTACTTAGACCAACATTGTATGAATTCTTCTTCTTCTATGTTAGATCAACTATTCTTTCTACGCCTCTACTTATTGCCACAAAATTTCACGTTTCATTGCCAATCTTTTTATTCAGTATTGATTAACTCGAACACTTGCTGCTTCTGAGTCAACATGAATGTGCTCTATCTTCAAATTCTGAACATCAATCTTAGCTTAGCGTTCTTTAGGTTATTTAAGAACTTAATTTGAGTTAAATCTCATTTGGGGCCAGACTTTAGTTTCTCAGCATTGAATGTTTATAGTTCGTTAACAGTTTTTAATTTTGTGAGGTAGACGTTTTTTACTGGCCTTGACCTTCGCCATGTTTCCCAATTTGTGAATGGCTGCACATTATTGCACATATCGGTGTCTCCATTGGGGATTGGAATGCTGGGGAAGGAAATTTATTGGAAAATAAAACATAAAATATTAACATGACGAAAATAGAAGATATTTCTTTTGTTCACCATTGAAGTTTCTCCTTTCAGAAAGGCTCTCAAGTCATTTTCACATTGGAGGACTTTGAAGACTCCTTTTTTGTTGCGGAACCACATTCGGACAGCGCTTGAAAGGTACTGAGAAATGGGAACACAGCTTTCTGAGTTGGAAATTGGAAAGTTCAAGACATTCCAGTTGTGGCATTGGCGGAAAGTCTAAAGTAAATTGCTTTTCGGAGCCAAATTCTTTGACTGAGAGAAGCAGAAGAAGACTTGTCTTTACTTGGTTCCGTGCAGATTTCGGCATCGAGCTAGCTGTAATTACATTCGATATGCAATTGTACCCGTTTTCATATAACTTAGTTCAAGCTTTTTGCGAACCAAGTTCAACCGACTGGAGACTAAACGTTTTCTCATCTTTTTGGTCATTTATAATATGAAGGTGCATGTTTAATGGGTTTTGGAAGATTTGTAAGAATTCAGTGTTTCAGTTGTGAGCTTCGGACCAGGTTCGCTTCTTCCATTCGATGGCTACAATTTGGACAGAGATTGACGGAATATGAATTTATTCCGCGACTTCCATATTTGCCATAGTAGGTGAGTCGAAACTCGAATCCATGTACACGTGCTCGCATTCATATTTGGCCATTCGTCTTCTGTTGGTAAGATCGTATTTTGATCAAGGGATGAGAATACTTGAGATGTCCATGGACATAGTAAAAATAAATGTTCCAAGGTTTCGGTTGCTGGGTTGTCCAGAGGGAGCAAGTAGGTTGTGTGCAAATTTTTCTGCGAAAGAGATTGTTTGTCGAATAGGAATGTTTAATGACATCAAATAGTTGTTTTGGCTTATTCCATTGATTTGTTTATGGAACGATAAGATCAGCCATTCGGTTCAGTGTTTCAGTTGGAGTTTTGATGAGTTTCCGCCAACCCCACGAGGGTTTCTTAGGTTCTTTTGAGTTCAAAAACCATCGTCAAGTTTTATTTTGTGATTGAAATCAAATCGACAAAAAATATGGAATGTCCCGGTTCAGACCTCAGAGCAGCACACATCTGCGCACCGATCCCGCGATCCATAGGAAAATATCTGTGCATGTCCAGCTTGGTATAGTGTTGAGAAGAACTCCAGTGTCATGTCTTTAAGGCGTTCTTCTTCCCTTACCCATTGTTGGTTATGATCGAGCAGCATTCTGATTCGGTTTCTATTTCTACGTTGAATGGTAGTGGCATGAAAGAACTTAGTATTTCGTCACCCCAGAAGCGATTGATCCTCGAGCGCATTGCCCAATACGCTCCTCCTGTCTCCACACATTATATAGCTGAGCTTTTAACTCATGAACAAGCTGTTTGTCACTTGATGGTTGGAGCCGATTTGTCAGCTGTTGTAACTGTTGCTGGATATTGGCAATCTGTTGTTGGGAATGATTAAAAGTACCTTTACTCCACTTCAAGAGAGTCCAACTAACCTTTGTTAATTTATTTTGAAGGGTATTACCCCTAGGTGGACCAGACGACCAAGCTTTGGCTACGACATCCCGACAGGATTGGTTCTCTAACCAATATGCTTCAACCCGAAAGTCTTGCTCTTGCGAGGTTGTCTAACTTCGTATGTAGCATCAGGGGACTATGATCCGAGCCAACTGCTGGTAAAGCAAAGACTTCCGCCTCTGGAAATAAAGTTCTCCAGTTCCAGTTACAAAGAATCCGGTCCAATCTCTCTTTGACCAGCTCATCCCCGTCACGCTGATTTGTCCAGGTAAATGCGCAGCCCTTGCTTTCAATATCCAATAATGCACAGTCATGTAGGACCTCTCGAAACACATTCATTCTAGAAAAGTCAGGAGGTCGCTTACCTATCTTTTCCCATGGGTAGGTGATTTCATTAAAGTCCCCGGCACAAACCCATGGTAATGTATTGGCTGCTGCAATTCTACGAATGGCTGTCCATAACGGCTGGCGTAGTTGAAAAGTAGCTGGAGCATGTACACAGGTCAGCCTCATTGGAATACTATTTCCCGTATCTATACAGATAGTGTCTATAAAATCTGGGGTCGCTAGTTCCACACTAATTGAAATGTTAGATTGCCATAACAAGGTCAGCCCTCCAGCCTTACTATTTCTTAGGTTCTTTTGAGTTCAAAAACCATCGTCAAGTTTTATTTTGTGATTGAAATCAAATCGACGACAAAAAATATGGAATGTCCCGGTTCAGACCTCAGAGCAGCACACATCTGCGCACCGATCCCGCGATCCATAGGAAAATATCTGTGCATGTCCAGCTTTTGTGATATGGGGGGCAAACACCACATGCCAATAGTTTTTTTTTCTCTCGTATTGATTAGCTCGGTCAGTTATAATTTCAGATTTAACATTAATACGATTTTTTTAAATTGTAATGTTTTTAGTTTAGCTGTAATTCTAATGTTTTAGTTTGAAATTTGTGCAATGTCCTGTTGTCTTAGTATATGTAATTACTTTCGATTGAATCATTTTGGTGAAAATGTGACTAGAAGCCTAGAAAGTTCAATTATTTAATCTTTTGTCCAACTTAAGAATAGCAATGGTGAAGCTTTCTAATGTCATTTTTCTTCGAAAGATTTTTTGAATTTGTTTTTTTAGAGTTTGCAGAAAGCCAAAAAGAAAAAGAGTTCGATACGGAGGACATATCTTTTAATATATCTAATAACTTTCAATCGAATCATTTTGGTAAAAATGTGGCTGAAAAAAGTTATTATTCACCCTTTTTCTACTCAAGCATAGCAATGTTGAAGCTTCTAAAATTATTCAAAAAATGTTTTTGAATTTTTCTTTTAGGGTGTGTGGAAAAATAAAAAGTAGAAAAGAAAAGTTCGATAGTGGGACATGTGTAAAAAATAAAGACGACCACAAGTCAAAGTCATCATTGACTTCTCCAAAGAGCGCCATAATTCATATATTTCACTAGATTTGGAAGTCGTCGTCTATCTCCACTTTTTTTCTAGGAGCCTTCTTTGTGCCTGCCAAGACGGAACGTGGTCAGTTTGATTGGTCATTTTAGAAGATTTCCACACGAATTGCACATTTAGGACTTGGTCAGCTGACTTGAGCCCGTGATACATCTTTTGAGCATCTGCGCATAACTAGCCGACTGAATGGTGAAGGCTGATGCAGCAAAGATACTTGTTCGCATGAGTACTCGCGTGACTAATGTAAATTCTGCAATGATGAAATTTACAACAAGTATATATGGATCTCAAAATGAAGTAAAATGACTGCATCATGCTCGATCTAGATGATTGCAATTCGGAAAGTATTTCCCGATTGGCACATTCACAGTACGATCATGCCTAGCTAATTACAGGACTTAAATAAATTTGGCAAAGGTATGACATAATAGTTTATTGATTCATAAGCAATAAATAACTAACAAAGTCCTATTAGTAAACGAGCTAGATGATTGCAATTCGGAAAGTATTTCCCGATTGGCACATTCACAGTACGATCATGCCTAGCTAATTACAGGACTTAAATAAATTTGGCATAGGTATGACATAATAGTTTATTGATTCATAAGCAATAAATAACTAACAAAGTCCTATTAGTAAACGAGCAAGTTTTCTCCCTTCTTTCTTTTGCTCTGAACACCGATTTCCATGACAAAAACAGCAATATGACTTGCAAGCGTAAGAGGCAAAACAGATCTTCACCACGTCTCACTAGGCAAGAGTGGCTGCCCATCCGAAAATGCAATGACATCCATATCAATATTTGACTTGCGAGAAGGAAAAGCACCAGCATAAGATTCAGTTGCCTCACAGTCCTCTTGATTTTGCTGAATGTCCGAAGGATTTTGGAGCTTCCTTATCCTCTCCAACTCCAGTGACACTTCTTTCATTGTAGGTCGGTTCCTTCCATTCAAGTGTAAACACCTTTTTGCAAGGTTAGCAACTGATGTAATCTCTTCCTTCTTACCTTCTTTCAAAACTCGAGCATCCACAATGTCAAATAACTGATTTTGCTCCATCGAAATTATGAAATAGGTTGCAAGGCTTCTTCCTTCTTGCTCCCTCAGCGACGAGATTGGCTTTTGGTCTGTTAAGAGTTCAACAAGGACAACTCCAAAGCTGTACACATCGCTTTTGTCTGTGAATTGACTTGATTGGAAATACTCGGGATCTAGGTAGCCGAAAGTACCCTGCACCAATGTGGTTACATGAGTTTGATCGAGGGAAACGGACTTTGAAGTACCGAAATCTGCCACTTTTGCTCGATATTTCTCATCCAAGAGGATATTGGTGGACTTGATGTCTCGATGATAAATGGGAATAGAGGCTGCTGAATGCAAGTAAAACAAGGCTCCTGAGATTTCAGTTGCAATTCGTAGACGTGTGTCCCATGATACATGAAACTCTTTATTGGAGTCATGAAGGTGTCGATATAGAGTCCCGTTTGGTATGAACTCATATACTAAAAGCGGGACTTCCGTCTCCAAGCAACACCCCAATAACTTAACCACATTCCCGTGGTTGATTTGTGAGAGAATAAGGATTTCATTTATGAAGTGTTCGACTTTTCCCTCATCTATCACTTTTGATTTCTTAATCGCAACTATTTTTCCATCTGTTAACATTCCTTTGTAAACGGTACCCTGTCCACCTTGCCCAAGGATCCTATCCTCATTGAAATTGTCAGTGGCCTTTTGTAAATCCTTGGAGTTGAACAATTTGCTTTTCTCAACATTGACTTGCGGTGAAGATAGTTCACTTTCCAACAAAAGACCACCATTGCGTTTGAAATACTTCTCTTTGAGCTTGATTTCTTTTCTCTTCTGGATGTATTTGTACAACCTCCATAAGAAAAGACATAAAAGTAGTGCGCCAACGCCGGCCCCAACCCCTGCATTGCAAAAGTTTATGGGGCAAAGGTGAGAAAAATGTATCCTCCTTGTCAAGAATCTATTACGGCACTTGTCGTCAAGAATTTCAAAGAAACTGATTCAAAGGAGTACATATAAGAGTTATGAACTTGAGTCTCCTTTCCTGTGGATATATGTTAACAAACATGAAAAAAATAACTTGTCTCCATTTCAAGTTCCGTCCGATGAAATTTCTATACATGCATTTGCACTGTACAATTGATCTTTCTTACAAGGAATTTAGCAAACCATAGATGAAAGTGAAAAAGTTCCTACCAGCAATCATCTTGATTATGATTGCAATAATCCAAATTCAATTACAATTAGAATAAGTAGGAACCTTCAAAATTTCTATTTTCTTATTTATCAAATATAAGTATTAGTACGCAAAGAAATTTTTGAGGTTATTTTGATAGATACTGTTGATTGCCAAGCAAAGGAACAATCATGTTAGAACAGGTAAAACTTACTTCTATACGTTTTCTGAACATAATTTATGCTATGCTGTGCTTTTTTCTAACAATGCTAAGAGCATTAAGCGGTCTAAAATTCTAGGTTAAAAGATTTACTTACCAATAAGAATGAATTTGGCTGTCTTTCTACCATCAATACAGTCAAAGCCGCCCTGTTTGTTCACACAAGTCGAGCCTATCCCGGGACATGTACTTGAATCTTCACATTCGTCAATATCTGATGACAAATGGTAAAAATATATTAGCAGCGAATTACCAACTCCTCGAGTGTAATTAGCAGGCGTAGTCAGTTGCATTTCCTCGTAAATTGTTAATTCAAATGGCTAAAAATTTTGCTTGGAAAGATAGGACCGTCCTATTCAATTTTGTTTGAAAGTGCATTCCCTTTGTATAATCCTGGGCAGAAAAACCGAAAAAGAAGGCAGAAAAGCATGTTTGGGATCATCAAACGGTGAGAATGAAAAATATCTGGGAATGACAAACCACTTCGCTATATGGTGCCCTTAAAAACGGAATGTGTTGGCGTAAGTGCGTTACCTTGGCATCCTCCAGTAAGATAAGGGTTACCATCATACCCCGCTCTGCAAGAGCACATCAAATATGGCAAGCTACTAATCCTGTAACACGAGAGAACATCAGAATTGTTCGAGCTTTTGCGAAGCCCAATTGAATGGTTGGTATCGTTTTGGATCCCCCATTCCAGCACCACTGGAACCGTACCATTCAATCTCAAATCATATAAACCTGTAACGTCCGACTTCGAGAACCAAGATCTCTCTGCGGGGAAAGCGTACTTGCACCCCTGTTGTCCGCCTTCTTCTTTGATATCCACACTATAGACCTGAAGACTATAGGGGAGCATAGTCTGGCAGCATCCGTCCCACCCGGAGCAAGCACTGTACCGCCTAATGTTGGTGTTGGTTCCATTACATGTCGACCTGCAACCGGTCGATCTAAAGACTATACCATCTGATTTAGTCACTGTTGCCTCGGTGTTACAACCGACCGATACAAAGACGTTCAATGTCTGGGAGAAGAAAAATTTACTTCCTTCCAAGTTTAACGGCTGAATAATTCCACTGCCCTGGCAGCTTGTTGAGTTAATCACTGGAAGACTGACCTTTATCATGCCATACAACAACCCTGAAGTGAAATTGGGGAGTAAAATGTCGAGAACTCTCAATCCAGTCTTATTTAGTATGGGAACCGTTTGCTGGCAGACAATCTCATACCAGTCATCCCAAAAACACTCTGTTCCTATTCCGAAGGGGAAGGGAATGGTGACGTTCCCACACATTTCAGCGCAGTTAGGCTGTGCAAGTCGTGGTGCACCTCCTGATGCTTGTACCGTGAGGGAAACCATAAGCAAAAGAATTTGAAACACCCAATTTGACATGATTTTCATGGTTTGTATGTGCATGGATCTAAACCTATATAGAAAGGTTACAAGAGCTGAGCCCCTTAAATAAGAGAAGAAGGGAAGAATTTTCATGTTCTGTACGCATAATTTCCACCTGTCACTTCCTGGTATCTACCTGGATGTTTCCTTGATGATAGAAATATCAGACTTTGAAAAGTAGAGGACACCAATTTAAGCAGCCAAGTGTGACTTTTCCCATTCTTGGGGAGATATTTTGTCAATCATCTTTTTAATGAGAAAGACTTGGAGTGTTGCCAAGATGGAAGACTATTGGAAGACTATTGGAAGATATGCGTGAGTCTTCTGATATAATTTGGATTGAGATCGATATATTGAATCAATCGAGATCAATTTAATATCAATTTAATATCGAATCTAATTTGGAGAATACATTATTGCCTTTTCTTGTATACACTTTGTACTATAATATGAAGCATGTACATTGAGACAATATGTAATAGAAAAATACAGAAAATTCCCCACACTAATCCTCTTATTCTCTCCTTTGTCTTTGGTTTCTTGCTTTCTTTCATGATATCATAGCACAGGTTGTGCATTTGACTTTGCTTCCACACTCTTTGATTGCTTGTTGGAAGAGACACGCTAACGTACAAAACAACATTAGCACTCCAATGTTGGAATCAATCTCTTGAAGTTTAAATTAATAAAGCAAGCAAAGAAATAAACATTTTACCACCACCATGGCCGATAAGCATATCTCCGAAGAGCGTATCCCACTAATGGAAACACCTACTTCAGAGATACAAGATCCCATATAGAATGCAGCCGTTGAAGCCATTGGAGCCCAAACCTAACCCATTTTGGGCTAATTTCTCCATCCCAATTTGGGGTAACCCATTTTGAGCTAGCCCATTCTAGGCCAACACATTGTGAGCCAACCATACCACTGGGTGCCTTTTACCATGTATTATGGGCCAAGCCCAAATTTCTCTTTTTCAGGAATCATGCCCAATGATGGCCCACCAACCACAAACGAGGCAAGCGCATCCAATGGGTTCGGACCTTTCAATGCGGGGGAAAACCCCATTGGGTCAAGAGGATCAAATGCGGGGATGCCAAGCATGTCGAATTCGGGTCAGGGTGAAAATCCCTACTCGGGTTTCTCACCTAGTTTCTTGCCATTTCCCATCGCGATCACCACAAGTCACCTAGAACCCGGCGATACGTTGTTCATCTCCAATGTCAATGAACTGGAGTTGTAGCTCATCAACCACCTTCTCATAGGACTCAAGAGCTACTCGACTTGGGCACGGGAGTTTCGACAAGCCCTTGTTACAAAGGATAAACACGGTTTCATCGACGAAACTATTTTGATTCCGATCGATGAGAGAATGGCACATCAATGGAAAAAATGCAACCAGTTAGTAAGAACTTATATACGGAATTGCACAAGCTCGGAAATTGCCGCTGGTTTATCCCTCACAGAAGACTCTAAAACCATGTGGGACAACATGAAAGAGATGTATGGGAAATTGGATCGGACAAAAATTTTCTTGCTTTATCAAGCCCTTGTCACAGCATGTTTCAACAGGCTATTAGTGCTTTAGAATGAGCTAGAAGCGAAAAAAAAAAAAAAAAAAAAAAAAAAAAAAAAAAAAAAAAAAAAAAAAAAAAAAAAACAACAACAACAACAACAACAACGACAACGACACTCGAAGGGCTAGAGATGACCCTACAACAGTATAAGGTGATAAAAGATAAGGAGAAAGCTACACGCTTCTTCTTGATTTTAAGCGACTCTTACCAGACCTTCAGTAACCAGATCTTGGCTATGGAAACCGCAGCTCTGCTTGGTTGTATCTTTCAATTGGTGGTGCAGGAAGAGTATGACATCCTGATTTTCGACCCCGTTTCGATTAAATCAAACGGGCTTTTCATCAACGCCCCTATAGTCTTTTTCTCTAAGCTGATCCACTCACGAGATAACTAATCTATCTGGTGAAGCCGTTAAGGAATATAAACGCTACAAGCTTGAGAATTTGATCAGAAATCGATTATTCGACCGTACTAATCTGCAAAGGTCAATACGGCACTGGTAAAATCGATTAGAGAGTGGAGATAGGTCGATTCGACAGAGACATGTAATTAAATGGTGGGTGATTCTACCTAATTGCAAAATTCACGTCGAACGGCACTAAATTGATTTTTCTGTCAATTCTCTACCCTGTGCCCGTAATTGAAACTTTGAGATTTTTACGACAACCAAGAGTCGCCTATGAGTCGGAGATGCGCATTGTGGATCAAAAATAATCGACCATGGGTCAAATGCGTTAAAAATTCCAAAAAGCTACCCGATAGATTAGGTCACGCTAAAATCGCGTCCAGCTGAAATTAACCACGAAATTGAACTCGATTCCAAGAATCAAAAGTTCTAGTGTGTTACAATTTATTTTAGGAACGTCGACTCATCCTTTGAAGAAATTTTGGCAAGCCTGGAATTTTGGCGAAAAATCAAAATTGGGCGATTTAAAACCGGGAAATTTGAAGGGGCCTCTTTCATTGAATTTTTTTTTTTTTTTTTTTACCTTCAAGTTGGATTGTTTGGTGGTGGAAATGGTGGAAATTTGTTTTGGCTTCCTCCTCGACAATTTGGCCATTGAATTGAGGTCAATTGGAGTGAAATTGAGTTGCTTTGGTGAGGGAATTGCATAATTCGTAGGCCATGGGGACTGTAACATTCGGGCATCAATCCTTAGCTTATTGGAGAAGATTGGGAGGGGAAATGGCTGTGGATCAAGGCTGAAGACTTTGGGGGCTTCTACTTGAGTGTTTTAGATCTTTTGGCTTGACTCTGGAGGCCTTTGTCTCCCTTCCAACAGCAGCAACTTCTTCTTCTTCTTCCTCACTCCCTCACTCTCCATTGTTGCTGAAAACAAAACCAAAGAACCAGCAAAATAGCCACCAACCCTCACCGAAACAGCCAGCTCTCCTCCGCCGCCGTCCAAGCCACTGCCAGTCCACCCGAGCTGCCTGCAGGCACGCCGGTCTCCCACGAGGCCAGCCCCAAGCCGCATGCCTCCACCCGCGACCCCATCCCGTGCGTCCGCCATCCAACTCGTCAACCGCTCATCGAGCCACCTCCCCCCGCCATTCCGCCGCTCTAGCTTGTCCCCATCGCCACCTGGCCCGTCCCTCCACTTGGCCAACCCAATCCAACCCGTTCTAGCCCCGATTCCCTTCGATTCAACCCAAAACAAAACCAAACTCACAGCTTGGGCTGTGAGCTTCGTGGGCCATTTTCGGGCCCTTCTAAGCCTCCTTGGGTGTCATTGTAGACCCAAGTTGTGGTCGTCATTGCGCCGTTGTCGCCGTGAACCAGTTTTCACACTAAACTAATGAGTTAACCTCCTAAACCTTAATTAGTGGGTTAATTACTCTTAGAGGGGGTTAATTATGCTTAGGGAATGATTAGATTAGGCTAAGTGAGATTAGTGTAATTAATTAGCTTTTTTAATTAAATTAGAATAATTTGTTAGGCCAATTAGGTGGTTAGATTAGTGTATATAGCTTAATTAGTGATTTAATTTAATTATTTTGTAATTTATTTGATTAATTATAATTTATTTAATTATTTATTAATTAGCAAAAATTATACTGGGATAGTCCTTTTACACAACCAAAAAGTTGTGAGAGATGAAAGGTATTAACCATGGTTAAAATCATAATAGGTTTGGAATTAAAATGCCAAGTGTTCCAATGAAAGAGCTTCAAGTGGCCCCTATGAGAATAGCTAGGGCAATGGCCCACTCAAAATTTGCTACAAGAAGATACTTTGATAGAGATGAAGATGAGCCTCTCATTGGCCAAGTGTATACAAAAATCATCAAGGTATTAATGAACTATAGTCATGTAGGCATGAGTTAACAAAATATTAAAGATTATAGAAATGAGTCACCCAAAGCATTAAATGAATCATAGGGATGAGTCGCCCAAAACATTAATGAACAATAGTTGAAATTGGATGATGTTCAAACTACAAAATTCATTGTCTCAAACCAAAGCATAGGTCTAAAAATTTTGGTAGAGAAAAGATAAGTGGCATGCCAATTGAAGAGAAATAGAGATTTGGAAAATCAATATTCATTCTAAACATCGGTGAGTCTAAAAATATTTTGAATCTACTAAAATCATAGATGAAAGGTATAAAAAACTAGGAAAATCTCAATTCAATAAATTAGAACTTGAATTTCATAATATATGAAACTCATAATATGGCAGCCATTCTCTACAACTATTACGGCGCTAATTTAATTACTTTATTCTACTCACCAATGTAGTGGTGATATTTATCCATTTAATCACCAAGCATCGTATTGAAGAAACAAGGAAGAGGAGGGATTTAGAGAATTCTGAAGTGGGGCCCACCTGTACACGTGGCAAGCCACGGTGGACGCTCAATAATGCCCCGCCACTCCGTGCCCACTGCCCAAGTGCTTGAGCACTCGAAACGAAAAACGCTTCACAACACGCATCGTTTGTTGTCGGCGTGTTCTTCTCGAATCCTTCTGTCTCTCCTAATCATCTGCAAGGCTGTTGTCGCAAGCTGCCCCCACCCCGCGGGTTCGGAACCTCGTCGGCGCCGGCTCTTAACTGGAGAGAGGTCCAGTAGTCCCTTTCTTTCATCTCTTCTTCTGCACGCATGGTGTTTGTCAATTTGCCACCCGTTTTTTACTGCCGTTTTTGCTCCTGGGGCTGCTAAAACCATTCCGTGTTTCGTTTCTCCTTTTTTTATCCATTTCAGAATTTTGCAGAACTCTTACCGGCCCTGTCCGTCGCGCTTTTGATGCTCCCTATCGGGTGCTTCATCTTGAGTCGCGCGTTATGTTCAGTATGTGTTTGTTGAAATGTCTCGTTAGAACTCAATTTGGGTTCTCCTGCTTTCCGATGTAAATGGCACGACTGGCAGGCACTGTGGTTTGAATATATTCCTAAGCTTCGACATGGGCAAACTAGTTCACGAGTATTCTAAAAGAAAAGTGACTGCTCCAAGCAACACAAGGATTTATGTCGCAATGCATGTAATGTATTCCTTTCATATTGAAAATATTCAATTGTTGTGTCTTCTCTCGTGTACTCGGTTTGTTAAAAGAGATGTATATAAGCAAGTACAGTGAATGAGCGACACTAAATAAACCTGTTAGGAAAATTGAGTTGTGGCAATGAGAGTGAATGCTCTATTGTGGGTGCACCCTGTGGAACTACGGCATCAGTGCAATACCCACTTTTTTAATATAATACATATATTCAGTAGTAAAGAGTCTCCCTTTGATAGATTGATTTGACTGCAGGAACAGTGTAAAATCAATACTAAATATATGCGACCATTACCGTTTAAATGACATTTGTCAGTGCACTCCTATGGAGATCTTGCTGTGTCAATCTACCTTTCTAGTTTCAATGAGCATGTGTTAACTAATTAAATTGGCGCTCATACAGTGTTTATTTCCACTCTATTTATTGAGTATTTTTCATTTGGGTATGTATTTAATACAAGTAATCTTGCATAAAGTTTACTCTTACCCCAGTATACATGGAGGTAAAGCAATACTTATATGAAAGCTGTTTGTCTATATTGCAGAATCATGACTATATTATGATTTGAGCATTGAGTTTGCTATGCGTTCGTGCTTTAATGCATGCAAGAGAAGTTGTAACTTGATGAGAGGATTTCATGTGGGCAAGCAATTCTCCAACTTCAATTCTGAGGATGTTGTCTTAAAAACAGTTTGTGCTCAGTTGAGGCAAAGGAAGTGGAAACATGTGGAGCACATTTTGCCAAATCTAAGTAGTTCGTTGGTAAGTCGTGTTATTTGTGAACTTCAAAACTCCCCCCAATTAGCATGGGAATTTTACAAATGGGTTGCAGGCAAGGAGAACTATGCACATTCATTAGCTTCTTCTTGTTCTATGATTCATGTCTTGGTACGTGGGAAGAGGTTTGATGATGCATTATTACTAATCAATGATTTGCTCTGTGCAAAAGGCATGTTGCCGTTGGAGATTTTGCAAGCACTGATTAGTAACTGCAAATTGTATGATTCAACTCCAGCCGTGTTTGACGCATTGGTTAGGGCATGTACCCTGACTGGGGACACGAAAGGTGCTCATGAGATTATTCAGCAGTCCAAGCAGGCTGGCTTTATGGTTACCATCCACGGCTGGAATAACTTTTTGAGTCATCTTTTGAAGCTGAACAATATTGTCGATTTTTGGAAGAACTATAAGGAAATGGTCTCAAATGGGTATCTTGAGAATGTGTACTCTTTCAATTTGGTAATACATGCTCTTTGCAAGGAATATAAGTTACTGGAAGCAGTATCAGTTTTCTATCAAATGATGAAGAAAGGAGTTTGGCCTAATGTGGTCACTTTTAACATGATCATAGATGGAGCTTGTCGGATGCATGATATGGAACTTGCACTCAAGATTGTCAGGAAAATGGGAATAATGTCGAGAGAGTCTGTTCAGCCTAATTCAGTCACATTCAATTGTATCATTAATGGGTTCTGCAAAACAGGGAGGATGGCTGCTGCAAAAGAAGTTTTCAGTGAAATGATTACTCTAGGTATTGAGCCAAATGTTAGAACATATGCAACTCTAATTGATGGTTCTCCACGAGTGGGGAGTTTAGATGAGGCATTCCGATTGTGTGATGAAATGGTGATAAGGAGATTGATGCCCAATTCCATTGTCTACAATTCTTTATTATGTTGGCTTTACAAAGAAGGAGATTTGAAGGGTGCAACTTTATTGTTATCCGACATGATTGAAAAATGAATATGCCCTGATAGTTTCACCTACTCTATCCTTTTAGAGGGACTATGCAGTAGTGGATTTATGAATGAAGCTATCAAAATCCACAAGCTTATGCTAGAAAAAAACCTGGCAGAAGATAATGTTTGTTACAATGTTCTAATCAAATATCTTTGTAGAAGCAAGCAGGATTTGGGAGCCTGGCAACTTGTGGGCAGCATGTTTGTCCGTGGTTTAGTTCCTGACATTGTAACATATGGCACTTTGATTGATGCATACTGCAAAGAGGGGAATATAAGACTGGCAATTGAAGTTTATGATAAAATAGCTAAGTTGGAAAAACATCCTAACCTCGTTATATACAATTCTGTTTTAGGTGGTTTCTGCAACATGGCATTAATGGATGCAGCAGAATCTCTGGTGGATTCATTGGAGAGCATGGGATTGCTCGATTCCATAACCTACAATACTTTGTTACACGGCTATTGTATGAGTGGGAATGTCGACATGGTATTTACTTTGGCTACAAAGATTGGTGGTGTAGATAGCATGGTGAATATAGTGACTTACAACATACTGATAAACTTTCTTTGCAAATTTGGCTGCATGTCAAAGGCAAAGGAACTTATGACAGTAATGTTTACTCAAGGAATGTTTCCTGACTCTGTAACTTATACTACTCTTATAATCAGTCTGAACAAAAATTGCTGTCCACAGGAAGTGATTGAACTCCATGACTACATGGTGCTCCATGGAGTAATTCCAGATTCCTATACATATGAAGGAGTCGTGAAGCCATTGCTTGAAGAGCTTAATAAAAATGCTGGAAGTTAGCATGGTTGAACATGGTTTTGTAATGCAAGCTGCATGCACAACTTCCCTGTGGAAAGATAATTACCTAAATGTTTGGACTAACGCAAAAAATTCTCTCCCCTCAATATTGACCAAGCTGCTCTGGTCTTGTGTAAATTTTTCACTAAGCAGAATGGTTTGCTTATGATCCATACCAAGACCTTCTCTCTTCCTATGTTGATCTTCCTTTTGCCCATTGGATATGCTCTTCTTGTTTGATCTGTACAGGTAATGTCAATTGTGATACATGTTTTGTCCCATTTATTCTTTTCATGTGTCTAGTTCTTTAACTTTATTGTTTGTCCATGGGTCTGTCTATCTGAATTCTCAACTCATGCCTTCTCTCTCCATCCCAGGATCAAGGCTTCTTTCTGTTGCTGTTCTTTCTGATTCATTTCCTTGTAGAGCCCAGAGATGGGATGGTGACACTGGGACATGGATTGAATTGCGAGATAGATCGGGTTTGTAAATTCAGGTTACAAAATTTCTTGGATGAAAGTTGCTGCATCTGTGCAAAATCGTTTTACCTTGTTTGTTGATACAGGAAGTTTGATGGGATTGAACTGATTGTAGATATTTGAGATTTTAATTACTTTGTGATCTAAAATATTATGGCTTCAGCCTTACTTTGGTCTCATCTCCAATTTAT
Source organism: Eucalyptus marginata (assembly GCA_014182565.1). Classification (NCBI taxonomy): domain Eukaryota; kingdom Viridiplantae; phylum Streptophyta; class Magnoliopsida; order Myrtales; family Myrtaceae; genus Eucalyptus; species Eucalyptus marginata. The sequence goes on from CM024589.1 coordinate 28,816,267, forward strand.
CTTACCAGTCCAATCTCTGATAATTAGACAACACAACACCATTTTGCACTGGTTTTGACCTTTTTCTTTTCATTTTGCTTCTGAATATATATGCTTGCAGTGGTTGTTTTTGGATTAGATGTTCAGTTTGTAGTTGTGTAAGTCTCTTTGAAATTTCTAAAGCCTTTTTTGTTTTCTGGTAAGTCAAACCTTAATTTAAAGCAGTCTAGTTGAATCATTTCTCAATTTGCTTGGATTTAATCTATGGCTACTTAGGCGCATTGGAGCTGGAAATCTTGTCAATCTAGCTGTGTTCTTCATCAGAAAGGGACCTCTTTTCACCCCTCCCCCATTATAATGCCCATGCAACTGCTAATGATGATCCTGAAGTTCTGCTGGATCATTTTTCCACATAATGATCACTGGTGAGATCATTGGTGCAACATCTCTATTTGTTGACTTGGTTTGGAAGTAAGTTGCATATTCCATGCTGTTATTTTTTTCACTAGCAGGAAGCATCTTTTTTGGTAAGCGAAACCCTGACAGCTCCAAAGAAAAGACTTTCTAGGTGGATTAGTGATTTATATCCTGTTATACTCTTCCTGCAACCATGCTTCAATGCTTTGTTTCTTATTTACTGCTTTTAGATGCTGTTTTCAGCTTTAAAGATCTGATCATAGCATTTAGTGTTGTGTTTCTGTTTTTGCAATCTTTGAGGAATGACTGTTAAAAGCTTTGGCAAAACAGTTTTATCTTGGAAATGATCTTTTTAGAAGTTTCAGGTGGAAGAAATAAATTCTCAAGATGAGAACCTTAGTCTTTAATCTGCAAGAGGATCTTCTTGGAAAATGATGGAATTGTTTGCCCTGATGGCTTCTTCATTTGCCTGCTGGTGCAATTAAAACAACATTCTATTTTGCCATTTGTCCTGCAAGAGATTACAATGTAATAGATGCTTGATAATACAGTCATGCAAACTTACTAGAACAGGGTCAATGGGGGATAAACTTGCTAGAGCCCTGGAGATATTTCATGCTAGCTTGATTACATTGTTCTGGCCTTCAGGCTCAACTATATACCTTTCATTTCATGACTCTAATTCCTACTGATTGATTTTGTGAGTAACTTTGGTGTATACAGGTCTGTGCACCTTTGACTAGGTAAAAAGCTGCCCCTTTCACATATTATCCATGCAGAATTGCTGACATTTTTTTTCAGGAGCATGTACTTTTCCTTTATTTCAGTTTTGTCTTCTCGTCACTTCTCAGTTTCTTCTACTTCAAAGGTGGCATGAAAGCACTGATTGGTTGTGGGGAATTAGTGCAATTGTGGATATAGTTAATGTTCCAAAACTGAACTTGACCATTCTGTTGGATCGTAAAATGGACTGCTAAAATTATTTCATTTTCTTTTCTTGTCAAGAAAGAAAAGAACAACCTTTACATATGACTATTTTTAACCCTCTATTCTGGTTTTGCATAGGGTTCTAAATTATTTTATTAGTGCTACTGATAATATTTCAAATTGTAAACTTGTTTTGCGATGACCCAGCAGAGCATTGTTATTTAGTCTCTTTGATAATTTCTATGTTGACTTCTGTTCTCAACTCCTCCACTCCAGGGAAAAGATGGGGACGGTTGGGACGATCGTCATGGTGTGGGGGCTTCAGAAAAGAGGTCAAATGCAGCGTGGGTGCCTCTTTGTACAGATCTGGGTACTCTGGCTTGGTGCAGAGCCGTTAACGAAGTGCTTTCTTGATGATTCAGTTTGATGTTGGTGGTCTTTCTTTGTGTGGACATCAAGGGGTCAATGAATCCGACTTGTTAATAAGAAGGAGTAATTTTGTGAGAGAAATGATGTGTCCTTTGTAACAAGTTCAAAAGTTTAAATTGCTAAGACTTTCTGTATATGTCGACATAAATTATCTGAAAGCTCAATGGTTCTCCGGTACATGTTGAGGATGACAGATCACCATAAACCCAAAAAAATCTCGGATTAATGATCTCTCAGTGCCATTTGTTCTTGGACTGTTGCCGAATTCTGGTCCTATGATGGTGGCGTTCGTGGACCATATTTTCTCTGCAACATTTATCAATTCTTCGTTGATTGAAACTCTTGCTGGTGAAGTCATGGAGGTGCTTGATTAATGGAGATAGCATCTCATTACTCTGTGCTATCCTTGAGTAGATAGGTTCTTTGATCAAAGAAAAGAAAAAGGAGAATTCTCACTCATGATTCTTATGTTCTCCTTGAATATTTCCAACCATTCCAAAAAATAAGTCGAGTGAAAATGTCACCCTCAAGCTATGGGAAATCCTTTCCAATAAATTCGAAGCGTTGCCACGACCAAAAGTGAAAATGCAAAGCGCTTTTTCGTTTGACCACCTCAAAGCAAACTCGTGCATATCGATGGTGAAAAAGGAGCTCACGCTACAGGCAATGTGGCTAAGAAAAAGCTAATCGAATAAAGGGTGAAAAAATCATGTTTCGAAGGTAAGGATAATAGACATTCCAGGCGAAGGAGAGGCATCCTTCAAGAATGACGGCAAATGACGCATCGCAACCCTTAAATTGCTTTTGTGTAGGCATATAACTCAGTTCTTTCACGAACGAGGAGTCTGATAAGTCCATTTAAGGCACCCGAGTACATGATGTTTTTAAATGGTTGACAAAATTCACAGATAAAATACCGTATTGCTAATGAAATGTAAGGATGGTAAAAGCTCGATGGGCGTTTCTTATAATTTAAATTATAGAAAGTTCCCCGCTTCCATACAGAATCCTCAAACAATTGTACCAAGAAGACTGGGTCTTTTTTCATAAAACTAGTGTTAGGAGGAGACTCTGAACATACATGGAGGCAAACCATCAAATGCTCGCAGAAAAAGGAACGGAAGTGCATAGAAAGAGTGCTAAATCGCAATTAGCAAATTCATGTTGCATGATAAGCAAACATTAGCAATGAGAGTACCAAATCGGAATTACACAATTTCACTCCACGTAAAAGGGTACAGTTACTCGGTCAAGTTAACACATAGATTCAGTAAACGAAGCATGTCAGCATACACTACAGCAACTTTATTCTTGACTCTTGAGGACCTGCAAGTTAGGCATACAAACATTTGGAAGAAAAAGAAATTACCGCTATAATTATTAAACATATGTCAGACCAATGATTAGATCAGCAAAAACCGTTTATACCATCTGATTTAACACGTCTCTGCTGTAGCATAATTGACTATTGGTACTATCATCGACACATCTCAATTTTGCCCAGTAAGGATTTAATGGGAATTTATCACGCTCAGACAACAAAGAGTTTGCTCCAATTCAAACTATTCCTAACATCTAAATGGACATTGCTAAATTCTTAATCTTAGATGCATCTCCCCAACTCCTAATGCTCACCCATGAAGTCCCTTGTATATCCCAATTCAACTCGAGTATTTTAAGCCAAATTCAGCTTCTATCTTGTGATCCTGGTCCCACCCATGGTTTTAAACTCTCTTCCAGAAAGGAAAAATAATGCTGAACATTATAATCTTCAGAAGAGCACAGCCTTATACTTTCAGTAATCTACAGTGGCATCCAAGACGTTTTCAGTAGAAAATGAGACCCCAAAATTTGATTCTCTAAGAATAATGATATCCTATTCCTCAATCAAGACAGAGGGGAGAGCTAGCCAAGAGGTCAGTGGAAAGAAACATCTTTCTAAACAGCCAAAAGATCTACAATCATGTGTCTTAGACAGCCACTTAACTTCTCTTCCCCTAAGACCAAGTTACAAATAAAGGGTTATATTTATCATCAAATATGCCGACAAAATAAATACAAGGAAAGTATGATGACCATGGAGGATTATTCACGTGTTCTGTAATTGCTCCAATGAAAGGTTAAAGGTAGAGGATGCCCAAAAATGTTACAAATGCTCAGTAGCAATAAGAAGTACAATGCATAAGAAAATCAATTCACTTGGAGCAACAAAAGCAAATGGGTGGATTTATGTAGCTAGCAGATGACAATTCTGAGAATCAAAAACAAAAGAACTTTACCTGAGCTCACCCCATTCTACTAAAGTAAGATCAAGAACACCCAAATGGAACCTGAGACAGAGGCAGAATACCAAATCCTAACAGGAGTCATCCTTAATTGAATCCTAAGAGTGATCTATTAATCCAAAATAACACTTGATTGATCATTTTTTTTTTCCAACATTTCATTATTCAGCAAAGCAAATATTCTGATGAAGATATTCTCACATGAATTTACTTTCAAATTAACATCATGAAGGTTGCAACTTTTACCTGCTTCTGCAATATTGATCAAAGAAACAACCATGTCTAGTGCCAGTTGCCACTCATCACAGCAACCCTGTCTCAATCAATATGGAGCTGCAACTCCATCACCTTTCTAAAAATTTACAACTCTGGCATAAATGATGATTGTTCTTGCCGATCCAACAGTAAACAGAACCAGATCTGGTGCTACTGTCTCCATGATCAGTCACGTTACCAAAGAAAGTGAGGAAACAAGCAAAATTAATTTCTCCACAACTTATAGACCTCTCAAAATTAATTGTCCTTCAAAAGTACACTGAGATAAGATTTATGCTAGATGAATACACATGAATGTTGTTTTTGACTAGATAAATCGAGTCTGAAATTCTTTCACTATATAGAGTTAGAGAGATATCTGCAGCACGTAGTACAACAGAAGATCAGACCTGAGAACAAAAAATTCGCAATAATCACTGATTTATCTTCATATCAAATGAAGAATGTTATAACTCAGTAACACCCTCTCTAACCATCATGAAAGGGTCCAGTATTCCATAACTACTCATAACTAAATTTCCATTAAATTCCTGCACTTACACTTTTTCACATATTTGATTAATCATACAGTAAAGAACTTCATAATCCTCGTTTGAAAAGGCTAGACAGCACCATTTCAAGGAAATAAACCCTGCTTCAACTAGCAATTTCTCACTTTTATTGCAATCTCAATATCTCCTAGGAGTCACAAATTACAAAACAACACTTTATGGAGCTATAAAATAGTATTAACTAAGCTTAGATCCTCGTAACCAATAACAATAATGTCAAGGTTTATGCATCCGAATCCAGTTTTAATTGAAGATGTTCTCTGATCTAGTGTCTTAGTTATTTCTGCTCATAAACCTATATATTAAGTCTCTTTTCTGCTTAATTCCCCCAAATATTATCTTCAGCCGATGTTTCGGTCAATCAGACTGTTATACTAACTGCTGAAGAGGCGTAAAAAAAGAGTATTACAACGGAAAGAATTTCAGGCATTAATTTCAATTCCTTTATACAGGGGAAAAAGTCTCAAGACATTACAAAAATTTAGCTTCCTAGCCAGACATAAGAAGCCAGGATCAGAATGCTGTAATCAATAATATAAAGTTTCCTTACACACCGCCATGAAGAATGCTATAGCTCATTTTTTTAACCACAGCAGAAATCGCCAAGCTCTTTCTGGAACTATCTTTTTACAAAATTAGCCAATACACTCTGTGGAACTGTCAATAGGAAGGGAAAAAATGGAAAAACATCGAAGCAATTGAAGGAGACTAGGAATATGACAATCTATGATTTGACCTATAACAATTATCTAAACACCCAGTAAAAGAAAACAACAGTAAGAGGGCAACCAATAGGAACAAGGGACTGCTATTTAAGAAATGTAGATCACGAGGGTTTTTATTCCTTGTTACCGAATCTTCTAGCAATTATAGGACGTACATCATCAGCCTCAACCAGAGTCTCTAAAAAGGGAAGGAGTGATACTAATGCACAATCTGATGGATCATCAAACCAACTCTTAATAGGAATTCCATTATTCACTTGCAACCGGAATACCTGAAATAATCAAAGTGGAGCAACCCCAAAAGTGAGAATTCTATGTAAGGCAGAAGATTTTCTATGTTTCTTCACAACACTTCTTTGCAATTATAGCAATTATAGCATGTATCATTAGGATGAACTTGCACAAAACACACTGAATTTACACTCCCCCCTCTCCTTTTTCTCTAGATTTAAACCTATTGTGTCCGCCCTCAGCAAACAACTAATTGGATTCCCAAATCAACACCTTTTTAACCTGGACCATAAATCATAACTGAGTTTCTTAACTTCATATAGTCCAAATATTCAGACAGATATGACCAATAGAACTACTCACAGTTTCACAGAGAATTATTTATACTGCAGTCGAAGTTCATTTCTCAGGGTGAAAACCAGAAGCTTTTAAACTAGACAAAATAGAAGGTAATTAAATTAGAAGTACAAGGTAAAGCACAACTGGCACCACAAAAAATATGAGGACTCACAGTAAGCACGACAAGGAAAATGAAAGTAGAAGTCAGCAAGAAGCAAAAGGTAAATAAATGGGAAGTGGACGGGAGAGTACCTGTGGAGAATTATCAATAATAGCAACTTTAGCCAAGTCAACACCTAAGATGGTCAGATCTTTCGTGTAAGTGCCATCACAAAAAGTACATGATTCACGATAAACTCGACGTGATATTAGCTTTTGGTATGGATCCAGTATGTCAAGCAGTTGCTCTGCATAGATGCTTTGGCTGGCTGTAAAGATAACAACATTGAACATGTCTGCAACTCTCTCCAAGAAGGATTGCAGATAAGGCCGTTTTTTGACATATACAATGTGCTCTTTCATATTGAAAAAGACAGTAAAGGTAAAATCAGCATCATCACAGGGCTCCAATGTAGAATGAACGAGTGTTTCTGCAACAACCACGACCGAGTGCAATGGCACCTCATGATTAGATGTCATTCATGAATCTGTATCATTGGCTAAGCAAATAACAGAATCTAACCAAAGCAATCAATTTCACCGGCAGATGCCATTTTCTCGATAGATTAAACATGGAATAGACAAGAAGAGAGTATGAAGGACACATAATTATCGGAAAACACCGGCTTTTTTATGCCTGTAATCACATGCAAGAAGCCAACCATGAATATTTCTCTGTCAATCCTACGGAGCTTTTTGGATTTTTGGTTAATTCTATTAAACAGACACTAATTTGCTTAAAATGGGTTAAGACCTTGTCAGCAAGCTTGTGTCATTGGTGCACTTTTATCTTCTCACTCTTCTTTTCTTTTTTGGGTGCAAACACGTAATCTACCTCACTTCATTTGATCTTTCTATCACTGGCTGTTACTGACATTTAAAACTGTCAAATGGCTGACTTTGTCGAAGATTGACATTTTATGCAAATGCAGTTCCCCACAGTCATTGAGAGGGGGGTCACCCAAGACAATGCATCACCAGCCCCTGGCAGCACCAGGCCCTGGCCAGCCACTTATCACAGTCCTGGCACACCCTCTGATTGTGTCAAGCTGTAGTGATGCCCCTCCGTCCCTCCCTCCCACTTACCACAGTCCTGGCACACCCTCTGATTGTGTCAAGCGGCAGTGATGCCGCCCCCCCTTCCCCTCCTCTTCCCTCCCCCTCTGATCGTGTCAAGCGGCAGTGATTACCCTCCTTCCCTCCCTCCCTCCCTCCCTCCCTCCCTCTCTGTTAACTCCTTTGTAATCAGATATTGATGTCAGCACTTGTTAGTGACAATGGATGTGCTCTATAATTGCAAGTGAAATAGTGGAAAGCATCCCTAAGTGTTCGAGAAAAAAAGGTTTACCTGTTTATTTTCCATGGAAAAAATCCAAAATCTTTTAGAAAAAGAATAGTTTGACAAACGGGTGCCATTCACATTCACAGGTGCCAGTCATTAGAGTTCTGAAACTTCTCTTACCAAACATAAAACAGTTACGGCGGCAACAAAAAAGAACAAGACAGCTACAAACTCATGCTTACCTATTACACTTATATGATCCTTTTTATTGTACTTAAAATTTGTGCTCAAATTGCAAGAATTCCTAAGTCTCATACAAAATTGTGCTTATCATTGAAAATGATATAATGTCTGGCTCTCTGCTTCTAGAATAGACAGCTAACATAAACATATTCACAACATTGATTATTTCTGATAGGAAAAACCCTGTCATGGGCTTTCATAAGACAACAAAACTAACAAGAGATATTGATAAATGACTATGAAAGGTTATAATTAGTAGAGGATAGGCAACCCCAGATGAATACTGCATTCTCTTAGTAAGTAGCGTTTGACTGACTAATCAGTTCAGAAATTGACATTAAAAGTGACAGAACATTAGCAGGTGCCATAGTACCTTCATCAAGTCATTGACTTTGGATTCTGACGCCTTTCTTTATTAAGGAGAAAACGGAAGAACGAAATATGAAAGGGATAAGAAACAAAGAGGAGAGGAGTGTGCAGGATCAAAAGTTTCTCCCTAGGCAACAAAAATTGTTCTCGACAGATTTTCCTCAGTCTACCTATCCATACACACAGATAATTCTAATGTTTATTTACTTAAACCAGAGAGGGAGGGAGGGAGGAGGGGTGCAAATTATAAAATAAGCTTCTTACCATCGAGATCAAGCACCAGTGTCACAGACTTCCTTTTCTGAATTTCCTTGTGCGATGCTGTGGGTTGAAAACTCGACACTTCATCGGACAAGTCCGGTAATGTTCTGATGAACAAATGTGGATCAAAGCACTCGGCTTCGTCCAAATCAGAATGGCATTCTGATTCAGAGTTGTAGCATCTCATCTGATCAATTGACATATAAAAGCTGGGTCCATCTGGATCAACTGTCCCTTGTTCATGTGACTTGGTATCTTCAACTGCACTAGCAATAAGTGTACTCCCTAGAAGTGGTACCATCATGTATTTGTCAGAGACATCAAACAGCATACTTGACTCATCACCCTCGTACCCAGTTAAAGGTGTTAATCCAGTTGCATCGTCATCATCCATTGTAACATCATCAGGTCGTAAACCTGTGATAAACATGTCAGAGATGTAGAAATCTGATATACTGCAGCTTTGGTAGTCACATGACCCCTTGTTTTGAAAGCTTTCATCTGCCTCCAACAATGCCACACCAAAATCACAAGTGCTACCTGCCAAGTCTGCCAATGAAATCAGGCATTAGAATTAAGCTCCTCAAAACTAATAATTCTATGAAGGCATGCACACCAGAAAATAAAATAGCCCCAACTCAACAAGCGGAATAAGTAGCTCATTAAACAATTAATGTTCATACACAAAAATATTGAAGTGACCGTGTGATCTGACAAGTAAAAGACAACGAAGCCTGCTTCCATTTAAGAAGTGAGAATTTTAAGGATTGAGACATGGGATAAAATTAGTGGAGTGCAGATGCATTAATGAAAAGAAACATCCTGTGGAGGATCAAACACACTATCAGGTAAAATTAAGGCATCCTTGGCAGCAAAGGATGCTTACGCCAATGCCATATCCAACAAGAAAAAAATGGTGCTCAAAAGAAAGGTAGGGGGGAAAACAGGATATTAGTCGCATCAATTTAGATAAACAACAGTTACACGATCTCTCCTACAAGAATTAGTTCTCTCCCTCACTGCAGTTGCAGCAGAGTAACAAAAGGAATATAAACAGATGACTAGACAAGAGATAGCACAAAAGGTACTTCTAGAAGCAGAAACATTTTTAATGGATGAGAGTCAAAACAGTACCAAAGGAGACACTTTCTATGCTAAGTAGTTCATCAGGCTCCAAAATGGGAGAAAAAATAGTCTCCAAATTAGTTGGACTGGAATGGGAAGGTTCCTGCAATTAGCAAACTCCAACTGTTACATTAGCACAGGATACACGACAGTAATGACAATTTCAGAGCATATTGAAGAAGCAAGCTGGATTCCGCAGATTGAATATACAATTAGAAATTGCTGATAAGTTTGCCCCACTGAAGGCAAAATTTATGGAATTTGATTATTAAAAAAAAAAAGACTGCTTTTCCAAAAAGAATCAACTTTTTTTATTGCTGAGCCAATTTCCTCGGTTGAATATCTGGATGTTTCCACTTTTATGAAAAGTTTCCAATTCTGATCCTTTTCAATTTCACTTAACAAGATTGATAATATGTCAAGTTGTTTGTGCCCACTTAACTAATCATACTAGTCCTCCCTTTGTTTTCATACTTGAACATATATTTAATCAGAAATGAATATAAAAATAGATGCTTCGCACAGGTAACCAAAAGGAAAAGCTAGCCCTATAGACAATATGACCTAAAATAAATTAGAAATATAATTAAATTTTAAAAAGTTTTACACGTCAGAGAAACAGACAGAGTGATGAAATCCAAAGAGTAAAATACCATTTTGCCTGAAGAAGATGAATCGGCAAGAAATGACACCTGCTTCTCTATATAACTCTTTTCCTCATCAAGTTGTTCCGGTTTGGCAATGGCTCCATTGCAGTCACTATCTTGAGTAGCCACTTCTCTGTCTGAAATAGTAGGCACAGAATACAGAATGCTCAATAGAGAGAAGCTGATGATGCAACTGATTACAAAATTTGCTGCCTGTGTAAAATACATTGGTTGCACCTCATTGTATCAAGTCTAACTAATGCAAGATGCAACACATCAATTGTGTTCATATACAATAACAAGATGTGACACATCCAATTGGGTCCATATTTAAAACATTCAGTATGAGGAAAGTTCTAAAGTTCAACATATACAATAATCAACGACTTGTGGGTAACTGAATTTGCCATCAAGTGTTACATCATGGGAAATCGCATGGAAAATTTAATGCATTGAGACTGTTTTATTTTTCGTCAATGCTATGAACACAATGCAGTCTATAAAAACAAATATGAAATAATTTCCCCTAGATTCCATATTAACTGGGAAAGGAAACTGAATGAACAAAATGCAGTTATGAGAAAGGTTATTAGCAATTCACCTGATATTTTAACTTGAGGACACATCAGAGGAAGCAACAGAAACAGAGATAAACTTCATGCAGTTGGTAAAATAACAGCTAAAGAATAAAAGACAACAGATTGTGATTGCGTACCAGTGAGGAAACCCAGAGAAGAAAAGTCAGATTCTGCAGTTTGTTGAGTAGTTGAAAAATCAGAACATGATTTTTTTGAAACTTTACATGATTTAGGACATACACAAAGACCATTTGCTTCTCTTAAAGAGGCTTTGCCTGGTGTGCTTTTCATTCTTAATGCTGGCATTTGATTGACAGTTCTGGTATAAATGACAATCTTGACCTAGAAACATCAGCTTAGGAAGCAAGCCCCCTTCAATCAACCAAACCGCAGTCAAACCAGCAGGAGAAGTATGAAGACTATGGAAGCCTGCATAAATAATGAAAAACGCATGTTGGAAAACGATGGGGAAGAATTGTATGAAGCATCTCTAAGTCGTGCAACACGCTAAAGGATAAACATCAAATCCACAATGAACCATTCACCCAAGGCAATCCTTTTAAAAACTAGTAGAAATTTCTCATAGGAAATTTTTCTAATGATAAAGAGAATGCAATTAAGAAAATACCAGGGGTTACTGCCCTTATACAAAATGGCTTCGAGAGGGAAGTCACCCATACACAAAATTATACACAAAAGAGAGTTTCTAACAATTCGAACAAACTAGAAGTACCCAATCCAATATACCCGCAATACCTCGAGTGAAGTGCGTAAAAACTAATTATTGCTAGGAGAATCCCAAGATGATTCATCTCCTTGAAATGCCCTCTTGTTTCTTTCGTCCCAAATGGGTCAAACAAGAAGGGGAATCATCTACGATATTTCTTCTTTCCAACACACAAATCAATGGCCCCTCTGTAAGCCCAAAGTTCATGATGGAAACTGCTTCAGTTAACACATTTTACTAATAAAATTGCAGAAACAGTATTCCAAATCTATCAAATCAATTTCAATGGAAAAATAAGTGTTTCTCCCTGTGAAAAAATAATCCTTCTTTTACAGCTTCACTGACTTAATCTCTTCTCAGTTTCTGGATGATCGGGTTCCAAACACTCTTTTCTTAGTATGTGGATCCCAACAACAATCCAGATATCTTATAGGTAACTTGGCTTCCTTACACCCCAGAATTCAAGCAAACACTTGCACATTTATATTCTTGCCCATTTTCACTCTCTCGGAAGTGCAATCTCAGTCCAGATACTACTTCAAGGATAACACAATGCACGATCTCTGTTCCCATCACACCAAAACCCAGTCCCAGAAGATGGCCTACAGTTGACCAGTACCCAAGGCTAAAAAGTATTCTCAATATGAAGCAAAGATCTAAATTTATTCATGGTTTGATCATATTATATATCTCTCAGAACCAGGGATAGAGGCTTAGACCCCATACATATATCCCCAAACATATATATTTACACACTTGGTGAAAAAGACAAACAACCCATTTCTGTGCACCCAAATCACGAACAAAGATCCACTACTTGGAACACTGAGTAATGCAACTGCCTAGTTTAAAAAGGGTTAAATTGAAAGAGAAAATTAAAAACCCACCCTTTAGTTGATTCCTTTGAATGATAAACTCAGGATAGACCAAAACCTCAGAAACGTCAAACTGAGAAATGAAACTTCCCAGTCAATTCAACAACTACATACTCAGCATCCATTTGACATTCTGTTTTTCACTATCCACCTAGCTGTGAAACAGGACTACAAAACATCTAAAAGAAGAACAGACACAATATCACAAAAATTCCCGAGGAGACAAGACGACCATACACATCGACGAGACGACCATACACATCAACACAACTCTAGAGGCTCACAAACATAGAAAGAGCAAAAGGAAACGATAAAAGTTCGAAATAAGCAAAGCGTGGGGTTACGATCCACCCAACTAGAAGTCGACCAGCTCACGAGATTCCGCCCCCAGAGGACCAAGTCAACTCAGTCAAACCACCGTTCATCCTCATCGAACGAAATTCGCCAACAAGAAAAGCAGCCAAAGAACTCGTCGCGCCTCTCACTTCAGCCGTCACGTCCAACAATCAACAGGGTCGAACAAAAGAGCAGGTAATTAACAGCGAATTAAGGAAGAAAAGAACAAAAAAAACAAAAGAGACAGAGACATCGGTTCCCCTAAAAAAAAAACCAGAAACGAAAAGACCGCACGAAGCGCGAGAATCCTCAAATCCAAGAGAGTGAAGACGGCCGGAGTCACGGAAGTCAAACAAAAGTCGTCGACGCCAGCAACGGACGCCGACCCAACAGAAGACGACACGAGAACGACCGCAGCTCCGCGGAGCAGAGCGAGAGGACACCGCGGGAAGCACGAATTCAGCAGCTGCTCGTGCTCACTTATCCGAACGAGAGAGAAAGCGAGCGAGAGAGAGAGAGAGAGAGAGGAGTCCATACGACAGCTCTGCAACAGTCCCGACGAGAAGCTCCACCGTCCCCCCGCGAAGAAGACGCGATCACGCACCGAAGCTCGAAGCGAGGATGGATTCGGAGGGAGAATTCGGAGGAGGAGCAGCAGCAGCAGCAGAGCCGGGCATACCTGCAGAGCTCGATCTTAGAGAGAGAGAGAGAGAGCGAGCAGGAGAGAGAAAGGAGATGAGACCTTTGTTCTGTTTTCTCTTCTCTCTCTTAACTTCCACGAACGGTCAGCAGAAGGACTGGAGCTGTTCCCGCGAGGGACAGGTGGACGGCTGGGATCGGATCTTTCGGGGGAGGGGCGAGCGACCGGTAGGGTTGCGCCACGTGGGAGGAGGGGCCAGCTCAGCGTGACGCGTTCGGCACGTGCGGCGTCGAGGGGGAGGTGGGGACGGCGTGCGTGTGGTCCGGAGGCCGCCCTGGCCCAACGCCTGGGTTTTGGCTTTCCCTCGCTTTTTTGCTCCTTTTTGTCAGCGCGGAAGTTTCGTCCATCGTGCGAAAGAAATTCGAGTATGACATGATAGAGGAGGTGATCATCGGACGGGTTCGAGCCCGGCCCTAGGCCGAGCTCGGTGTGTTGCTTTAGTTCGCCCATCAGATGTGACTCATAGAGACTTGTAAGTCGAGCTCAGCCTGAAATGAAGATGGGCTTTCTCATGTGTGTTGCTAATATGTAGTTACCGTCATATGCCAACTCCTATAAATATAGTAGTAACAACATGGTCATCCTTTTACCTAAAAGAGTCTGTCTCAAACACGAACTTAATAGTAAAAAATATATATATATATATATCTATTTACGTATTTGATAAAACAAAGAGTTTGTTATAAAATGAGAGTTCCAAAATCCGTCCAAAACAATATATATAAACTCAACAAAACACAACAAATATTATTAGACATATCCAACTATCTTAACTCATATCCAAAACAGAACTGCCAAATGCCTCTTGCCAATAGCATTATCATCCGACTTGCTGCTAGTCAAAAAACTTGAAAAAGATTTCAAAAGAATAATATGAGAAATCCCAACTCGATGAGTAATACAAATCCCTTTTAAGTAAATCGAACATTTATCATGCATTTTTATAAAACGATATCAAAGCTAATCTATCCCATAAAATATCAACAAAATAAAAGAGAGTTATACCATTTCAACGAAAGCTTTTACGTATCAAAATTACTTATCATATCAACAACAACAAATCAATCATCAATGATTTATTCTATTAATCAATCTCTCTGAAATCAAACATTAATGGCCTATTTCACTAGGCAATCTAATGCTCCATATTAAACTATAGTCATGCTTAATGTCCATAACAAAGGTGACCAAATTCCCACTCGACTAGATCTTCACTAATATCATTTGGGGATTTAACCCAACATAATGTCCTAATAATAGTATGCATACTTATCCTCTTATTGGGTTCTAATCATAGCGGTGTGAACATAATCCTAACATCATCAACCAATAACACACAAATCAAATCCACATCCATCTTAAAACTCAGGTTCACTAATCAAAACATATATTTTTTCACAATTCAATTTATCCAACAAAAGTACTTTCTATAAACCATATTCATAATTCAATTACCTTTTTGTAATTCTTTTCGTAAAATGTTTCGCATATCATTCATAGGCAATCAGCTTAAACAATACTGAAAAGATACTTTGCCATTTTAAATATACATTAAGGACTGTAAATATCTAATCTAATTTTATGTATCAAATATGCTATAAGCTCAATTTTTATCTTTTCAAAGGAATATCAAACTCGTAATCCCTCTTGTCATAATTATTCAGCCGATTGCAAGACTAACAATGTAAGCTACCTAAGCTGACAAACTAGTAATGCTATCAATTAAGTGATAAACCATATCAAAATCAAATAAAACACTAGTTTAACTAACTACTCAATGAAAGTATGCTTATTAGTGATCACTTGACTCCTAGACATTAATGAAATGCTCACCTATAGCAAAAACCTGTTGATACTCGTGTTGAATTTGTACACACAATAACTATTTCCGTTGAATCTCTTTTAAACTGAGTTTAGTATCAAAAGAAATTTTTTTTGAAGTAGTGATAGATGCTAAACTTCACCAACACAAAAGACAGACTGAAGATGGGCAAAAACAAAATTTGTAACCAAGTTCAATTGTGCGCATAAAACTTCAAAAATTCACTTGATCAAACCATAATTCTTAAATGATTCCCTACAAGCCCCATGACTCCACAATGCTCTAGACTTTCATTTTTCCATAATTTTACAATTTAATTACTCTTAAATAGAATGCAGCAAATAGATTTGAATTTATGCGTTAATTTCAAAAAATTCCTTTAGTTAAACGGGATAAAGATTTCGAGTTTTTACAGGGTACCATAAAACCAAGTTGATTTGATGACTCGTCGAGAGGCCCGAGCTTGCGTGCAAAGTTCAAGCAGTCCAGCCTTTTCAGATTCATTGGGCCGAGGGTATTGTGGGCTCAGGGCTTCGGGCCTTCTATTTTAATAATTTGGCCCGGCCCAAATCTTACAATTACACAATAGAGCTTTGAGAATCATGAAGCGTTTTGTGGCAAAGGAAACAACTCACAAATGAGAGGATTCCTTGACGAAGTATTGAGACCAAATTTCACTGAAATTTACAAACAATTCCAATCGTGGGAAACGACTATTGATCGGTCTTCATGCTTTGTACGTCGATTGACTTACTATATCCTTGTTGAGCAAGTAATGAACTACCGTCATTTTGATAATTTCATTTGATAAAACAATTGCATTTTTTTATGGAGATGATTAATTGAATGCTATCTTTTGATAATTTTCACTTTTTTAAAAATCAAGTGATTAAGCTATTATATGAACGTGTGTTTGTTTGAGTGCAAGTATCTTTCAAAAAATAGATTTTTGGATTTTCACTTGTTTGATTTACCAAAACTGACTAGTCAATTGAAATTATTTTTTGATTACTGAAGATATCACACATAAAATTAGAAAAGTGAATTTCTTAATCTCAAAAGGTGAAAACATTTTCCAAAATTGCTCCTCTCGAAATTATTAATATTTTAATTAATTTTTTATTTTCTTTCATTTTTTTTTCTTCTACCTCCATCGATTCTTTGGGCCTCGGCAATGGCAATAACCCAGTCATAAGGGTGGACAAATGAGGCTTAACCTCACCAAATCTCTATGAGGTCAAGCCTCACTTACAGCTTGTTGCCGGTCTCATCAAGGCTTGGCGACCATTGGAGGAAGCAAAGAAAAAAATAAATAATTTTAAAAATCAAGTTTTTTTTAGTATGAGATAAATTCATAAAATTAAAATCATTTATTTAAATGAGATTCAAACACATAAAATATTTTCAATCACATATCACCAAACAAAAGAAAACTATCCATTTACTTTGAAAATGATTTTTCAAAAAGTTTTTTTTTTCTTTATTATGAAGTTTTCCCCCAAATAAAGACACCCTCAACGTATGATTATGTAGTTCTCCGTATTAGTGTCTCTAATGAGTACCTCGTGGCTTCTAATTAGTGAGATGTTGATCATTCACTTTGCAAGAAGAGTTTTCCAGCACTCTTCACTCATTTGGCTTCCAACTAGGATTCCTCGGGTGCTTATTCATTCAAGCTATTGGTTTTGATGAGTTTTAAACGTTATAAATTAACAATGCAACTCTTTCTATTAAGCATTTCTTTTGATGATTTTTATTTTTTTCTCTCAACGTTTTATATATAATATAATGTACATGTGTTGCAATGATATTAAGAAAACATAATTCTTATGGAGACACTATTTTACATTAATATATGGTACAAACTAAGAATTTTTTTTTTTCAAAAGAGAAAGGTTCATGTGGATGAGATGCGATAATGAAATACAATGATTTACATATAGTTTGATTTGTCCGCGAAATAGATTAATGATACATACAATAAATGAAGGCAACTTTTTATGAATTCATATGATGAAAACTGCTTTAACAAGGAAGACTAATCTTTTATCAATAAATCAATTTGTTGTATTAAACATGAGCTGTCTCTTATATATACAAGTTAAGCTCTTCATATAATGAGTAATTCTTGTTTGTATAGCTTATTTTTAGTGAATACAAATTTGTTCTTTCTCAATTTTCTTAAAAGAATAGTGGAACACTCTCAATAATGACTATGATTCACAAAGTTTTACCATGGGGGAATAACATTCATCTTGAATTCACACACTTGAATGTTTTGAAATTATTTGGTGTCCATCCCTTAGATGTCAAAATAGTTATATTCTCAATATTACATTCCATGATTTGCCTTTCGTAGTGAAGGTACAAACTAGTTAAAAGAGTATTTGGTATGGGAGAAAAAATGTCAATCATGTTTGTCTCCCCAAAGTCAATTCTTATTTTTTATTGCAACTTTCTCAACCACGTTCTTCTCCACTCTATGGCATTCCAATTGATGAAAGAAACTACCAAAAATATAGAAATTAATGAAAACCATTCAAGTTTAACCTCAAAAGCAATTTTTATTCTTCTATTGAAATTGACAAAGGTTTCGACCCAAATTTTTTTTTTTTGATAAATGTACTTTATTTTTTCTCGGTGCATAAATCCTTCCTGTTTTCGGCATGGATCCCTACAATGGTTAAATTGAATAATTAGCTAAGTAATTTTTGACGGTGTGATTAAAAAAAAGACAATTAAATTTAGCTAAGTAATTTTTAATAGCGCAATTTTAATTGTCTTTTCTTCTCACGTATAATGCCTACATCTCTTATAGGTTACTTAAAATGAGTATATTACGAAAATCATATCTTTTTCTGAAAAATATATTATCGATAATAACGATTCATTTCACTTTGCAAAAAATATCTTTACTTTGAAAAATTTCGCCTTTTGTTGTTCAGAAGTGGACTTTATTTATAATGAAACTGATATATATATATATATATATTTATTATATTTTGGCCGGTTTGATAATAAAAATGATTTACAATAAGTGAGTTCTAGCAAAAAAAAAAAAGATTTACTATAAATTAATTTATACTGTTCTAAGTAAATTATCACCCCTTAGGCATATTGTATCCCACCAGCCAAACAGACCCGCAAAACAAGAAGAGTTTCGCCGCAAACGAAACCCTAGCAGGGACTCCGAGTCTCCGAGCGCCTATATATAACCTCTATCTTCCAACTTCCTCGTCCACTCCTCACCTCGTCGGCCTCCTCAAACCCTAACTCTGTCGCCGTAATCTCTCTCTCTCTCTCTGTGGAGCTCCATAGCTAGTTTCTGTGTAATGGGTTTGCTTGATGGTGTTGTTGTTTTTGGCCTTTAGGAGCGCTCCCTCGCTTGATCGGAGTCGCTGTAGTGAATTATATGCGTGTGTGAAGATGGGTTTGTTCTGGGTCTATATGTTAATGGTGATTCTGACATGGGTTTTGTTTGTCGTCGACGGATGAAGCAGGTGGGAGGGCGAAAATGGCGGTGCCTTTGCTGTCGAAGAGGATCGTCAAGAAGCGGGTCAAGCAGTTCAAGAGGCCCCAGAGCGACCGCAAGATCTCTGTCAAGGTATAGGCTTTCTCGCTTTTAATTGGTTTTATTACACGTTCTGTTTTTTCTTGTTTCGCCTGTTTTCGCTTGTTTCTTGCGATTTCCCTGGTTGTTTTCTTTTTCCGAAAATTGCAATCTTGGAGGTTTTGTTTTTTGCTCGGTCTCGGTGCTTTTCGATGCTTTTGCCCGCCTTTTTATGGGCTTGGGGAATTCCGTATTGTCGATTTGGTCCGACGTTGTTTCGCAGAGATAGATGATGATAGTGTTTTGTCGCCCCAGTCTTATGTGCATCTGTTGATGCACGGTGGTGATTGACATTTTTTATCTGATATCTAAACATCTGTTGCTTGAAACTGTAAGGTTTTTTTTTTTTTTTTTTTTTTTTTTTTTCCATTTGTGCTCTACATTTTTCACAGCCGATGATTATTTTCTTATTTTCTAGCCTTCTTTCTCGAGGTGTTTTTGTTGCTGTTAAGATTAATTTTGCTTGAATCTGGTCTTGTTTTATAAAAATATAGTGAATGCTGGGGGAACGTGATGATAGATGTTTTGACACCCAGTCTTACTTGCATCAGCAGATGCATTGGTGGTGATTTACAACACTGTTCTGATTCTTGATTACCCTTCATCCAAATTTTCATTAATTTTTTGAGTCACTTGAAAATTTCTGTCATGCTCTTCCATGCGAGTAGTATCGTTCGGATTTTTTTTTGTGTCCGACTTCTGAGTAGATTTTATTTTGAATCGTGGCTCAATGAAGAAACGTTAAAGGATTTGATGATAGATCTTTGACACCCAGTCTTACATGCATCTCTTGATGCATGATGGTGATAAGAGATCGACTATCTGATCCCTAGCTTATAGTGGTGAGAAACTGGTTAATGGAGTGCTCGCTGTAGAAATTGTTGTCATTTTTTGAATGGACTATTTCCAAACTACATTAACGCAGTACACCCAATTTTTTAGACCCCTTTGGGGCATATGCATTGACCAATCATGCGTCTCATTTGATTAAATGAGGACATGCAAATGCTTTGCACATTACTAGTGTAAAATTAGTCGCAATTATGTTTTTTTGTTTTTGCCATTGAAGTATTCGTATGCTTTATTTTTCCTGGACAAGGTTTTGTCTAAGAGTCTGCAATGGGACATGATGATTTGTACCCAATAATTCTGCTGTTAGATGATGAATATTAACATGCACTACCATCTGATCCCATTCAGTACTAGAACTTTGTCTTGACTTGTTTTAATCATTTTTTCACATAAACTCTCTCCGACCGAGTAAGTTTTTTAATCATTTTTTTTTCAGTTGTCCTGTCTAGATATTCTGGGTTCCTTTCTTTCTGCAATCTATGATGCAAAACGTCCTATTATCATGATTTTGCAGTGATTATAACTAAAATTATCACCATCTTTCGGCTGAGATTGCAAACCTTATTATTTTCTCTTTTTTTTTTTTTTTGATTTTGGTGTCGATTTTCTTATCTTTCGCAAGAGTTTCTGCCCATGGTATCTGATGTCCAGATTTAAATTTAATATGTAGCTGGACATTTCGTTTTTCTGGGCAAAAAGAAAATACATGAACAGGTCTTGCGACACCGTTAGCTTCATATCTACTGGCTAACAGTTACTTTATCCCTGATCACATTTCATATCCATCTGACATGGCCTTTTCACATGGCCATGCCTAGTTTTTCACTCTTTTTGTGTTTCGAAATGTAAGATTTTCTCAATTGTCTTGTTAACCATGTAAGATCTGTGGGGCTGGTTGTTAACCATGTAAGATTTTGCGGGGTTAGTTTATTGGCTCTCATTATACTGTCTGTGATATTAACAGACAAACTGGCGTCGGCCCAAAGGTATCGATTCCCGAGTAAGAAGAAAATTCAAGGGATGTACTTTGATGCCAAATATCGGTTACGGATCGGACAAGAAGACCCGCCATTATCTTCCTAATGGTTTCAAGAAATTTGTTGTGCACAATGCGAAGGAGCTTGAATTATTAATGATGCATAACAGGTACTAGATGACTCCCGGTTGCATAATTGGCTTGTGAAGCTGTTACTCTACTTTGCCGTCTTAACATTAATAAAGCTGATCTGTTTGCCCCAATTGTTTAGGACGTATTGTGCGGAGATCGCTCACAATGTCTCCACAAGAAAGAGGAAGGAGATTGTCGAACGAGCTGCACAGCTTGATGTCGTGGTTACGAACAAGTTGGCTAGGTTGCGCAGCCAAGAGGATGAGTAGATTAAGACTCTCGATTGTGTTGGAATTATCCAGAAGGAGAATGTTCAATTTGTTTTGCGGCTTTTGCCTTGGTTCTCCTCAGAGTAATTTTTGTTCTTTTTACATGTAACAATACATCTGGATAACGGGTTCCTAATTGAGTTCCATTGCCATATAAGTATGGCTTTCTGGAAGATCAAGTTGCAGGAGTTGTAGTAGTTAGGGATGAATGTGTAAAGCTGATAATTTATTATTTCTTCATTTGTGCGTGCGGCTCTAATGCAAAGCAGATGCATTCAACAAGTAGGAAAATGCCGTCATTCGGTCGTTCTTGAGAGAAGTTCCCTTATTCCGGGTTGTTAAGCATTTTCTGTCATGTCGAATCCTCAAGCAACAGTATAAGCCTTTTCTTACCGTGACCTTGTCATTCTGTGAAGTCTTCATTTTTTGGTTATTGCTGGTCCTCTCATCAGAAATAGTGTGCACGATCAACTTCTGTTGGATAATGTCCTTTGCTTGCATGATTGTCATTGATCATGGGGAAGCAGCTGTTTCAACTAATCAAGAAACGCAGAACTAGTTGTGAATGATCATCATTCATGCGCATTATTTCTTCAGGCAAACTCAGCACAACAATGCACAGCCAACTCCAGGATAGTCAATGCGTAGTCCAGTTTCGTAACAGTTAGCTCTTCTCTGCTCAATATATTCGCCTCTAGGATGTCTCCAACAGCAAGAGGAAATGAATTACTCGACCCAGCGATTCAAGTGTTCTTCCACCACGTCCAGGGGCTCTTTCCCGTGAAAATTTCCACGAGCAAGATTCAATAGCTGTACACATTGCCTTGCCTCTTGTGGAAACAAATCGGCCCGAACCAAACTCTCCACTTGAAAACATAAGGTGTCATGGTTCGCCATCTAATAGGACATTGCTTGGTCTCAAATCACAGTGAACAATGGGAGTCGAATACCCCTCATGCAGATATTCGGGTCCAGACGCAACATCCATTGGGATATTGAGTATCTAAAGGGATGTCTAAGTGGTACTTGTCTCAGTGTAACCACTTCCAGAGGCTTCCATTTGGCATGGACTCCAGGATCAATGCTCTGAAATCGAGGTTACAACAGCTGCTCAAGATCTTCACGAGATTACGGTGGCGAATGTCCTCAGAACCTCACGTTCTGCTTCGAAACTCTCCTTCTACTTCCAAATCAAAGACCTTCACAGTGATGCTTAGGCCATCCAACAAGTTGCTTGGACTAAGACCATTTGTCGCCTGTAGAACTTCGTAGTAGCTTATCCTTCTTCTCGTTGTGAGGGCAATCGAAGCTTCCTCTGTTGAAAGCTTTCAATTTCTCCTTGCCAAAACAAACAAAGGCCTAAAGCAAGTATTGCTGCCAAAACACAAGGCAGAAGAGTACTTAGCAGACGTGATTTTGTAGTCTGTGATCTATGGATGGCAGTGACAGAGCACGGAGGAACTTGTGGACGAGGGTTGCCACAAAGAGCTTCATTTGCAACGAATGATTGAGCCGGAAAGTTTGCGGAAGGGCCACATGAAGGAATCTCCCCAGAGAAGTGGTTGAAAAAGAGGTTCAGGTATTTGAGGTATGACCAACGACTTGGGGCTCGGCCCGGTCAGGTTATCACTTTGATAAATCTAGAGACTCCAAGCTCACCAGCTTTCCGAATGATTCTGGAATATCACCTCGACACATGTTTTGTAATAAAGAGAAGTTCAACATTTTTTGAAGGTTGTCAATGGAGTTAGGTATTTCGCCCAACAGTTGGTTTCCCGATAAATCTACGACGGTCACTGCCTTCAGATTTCCTACTCTGAGGGAAAGATCGCAGCTCAGAAAATTTCTGGACATATTTAAACATCATTATGGTTATTTAGACTCCATAGGGAATCGGATATAGTGCTCGTGAACTGGTAAGAGCCCAAGTGGAGTTCTTTTAAAGAAGTAAGGTTACCGATGCACAAAGGTATTGATCCATCGAGCTCGTTGCTGCTCAAAGATAAGAAAGCCAAGCTCAGGATGTTACAGATGTCTTCAGGAACCGGTCCTTGCAGTTGTTGTCCTGATGATAGAAGCCTTGAACTTTCTCCGTCCTTACGATCATCATGGGAATAGGGCTGGCTGTCAACTCATTAACTCCGACATTGAAGAGGGAAAAGCCACTTAAATTGCTGACCTCACTAGGAATGCCACCAATGAGCTTGGAATTCCCCATGGAAAGCCACTCCAGATTACTAGAGAGATTCCCTATCGATGAAGGAAGGAAAGCGTCCAGCTTGTTCTCCTGTAGATTGATCCTTCTCAAACATCTGCAATTACCTAAAGCAGTGATTATGCTCAATTTATCACTTGAAGGTTCACTGGTCAAATTATTCCCAGACAGGCTTAACCATTGAGAATACTTGAATTTGCCGAGTGAGGAAGCAATGGAGCCAGAGAATGAGTTCTGGGGCAGGTCTAGAGAGGTTAGTTGGGAACAGTTGGAGAAAAAGCTTGGGAATGGGCCTGGTAATTCGTTCCTGCAGAGGAAAAGTTGCATAAGATTTGGAATAGAGAAGCCGATGCTCGATGGCAAAGTACCAATGAGAAGATCCAAAGTCATTGTGCTCACTTGAATCGTCGATGTGCTGAAGATCGCCAGCAGGATGGGCCCGGACAAGCTATTCTTTGTTCGGCCCAGGACCTGCGAGTTTTGCAGGTTCCCAATATCCAGGCTCCAGCACTATTTCCCTGAAAGTTCAAATAAAAGAGGAAAAAATCACGGAATTCATTAACTAACATTGTTGAAGATAACTTAGTATCTGCAAGTTGGCTTGACTGGTGATGCTGATAGGACAAATGCAATGGAATTTCCAGATTATTGATGGGTTGAATTGCAACTTCAAGACTTGAAGCTAGAGCAAGCAACACTATATTAAATCTTAAAATAGTTGTTTGTTAGGAGGCCAATCAAAGTGTTCGCGCCTAGGTGTAACCCCTTAAGCTTAGTCGAGTTTCCTAGCTCTCTAGGTATGGTTCCTGAAAAATTATTCATCGAAAGGACAGAAGCTGAAGCTGCTTGCATTCAGACAAAATGGATGGTATCTCTCCACTGAGCTGATTTCAGACAAGTACAGTCCTAGTAAGTTCGAAAGATTCCCACAAATGTTCCAGGGAATGTCACCAGATAAGCGGTTGTAGCCAAGATCGATGTCCAAAAGTATTCACTGAAAATGGAGGACGGCATCACACCTGAGAGCTGATTGTCACTGAGGTCGATTGCCTTTCCGCAGTGGGATGTTGAAAATCGGTGGCTGGATTGTGCCCGCGAGCTGGTTTTTGCTGATATCAAGCTTCTGCAGTGTGGACACATCGCCAATGGACTCCAGAGAAGCCATTGCCGTTCAAGAACAGGTACTTGAGCCGCGGCAGGCAAGCCACGGTGGGATCCGATCATTGGTGATGTAATAGGCTTAATTAATATCAATGTAATAGGCCCTGGACTTTTTTGGTATCTTTCCAGATTAACGAGTACGTCATGCAATTAGTCTCATAGTCCATGATGAAACACTCTGCATTGAAATCTTCATCTAGCAGAAATCTCTAGTGCATGGCCTCTACACTTTCAATTAAAAGGAAACGATGATGTTTATTTAGAATTTTAAAATGTGCCCTCCAATACTAAAGACCAACTCCGAGGCAATAAAAGTGACAGGAATGCTCACTGTATCACATGTCATGCGAGACTACTCAAGATATCGATATAAATTAGCCTTCCGATAATCAAAGGCATGGATATCTGGATAATGCTTTTTACCAAGACAATTGTCTCCCCAAACACAAATTCAATTGTGACAGTAGATGGTGGTTCAAAGTGTTCACTCCCAAATACAAATCCAAGTTCCTCCTCCTCATTATCGTCGGTCAAGAATCTTGCATCAGCTAGGAAGTCGATGTCTTCAAATTCCAAACTAATGACCACATTACTTATCCCAAAACCTAAATCATCCAATATAAATTCAGCACCCTCCAAGCCAACCATATCTAGAGTTTCCTCATGCTCATCAACTAATTCATTATTTACTTATGTTTAATGCAAAAAAAAAAAAAAAGCACTTGCAGTGGCAATTAACTGAAAACTCAAACCCAAAACAGTCTTAAGGTCAGTTGATACCCATATTAGGTGTTGTAAACCCAATGTATAGATGAGGCGCAAAGACAACCGTTTGAAGATTCCTTTCAATAGGCCGTTTCTACTTTAAAATTGCATGGAAGAGGCACAAGACGAGCTTTAAGAACGTGCACAAATGCTTGACTTACGCGAATTATGCTGATGTTGATTTGAGATCAAGCAACTTCTTGCGTATGTAAATTTGAACAATATAAAGAAAGGCTCTGTTTTTTCGCTACCCTATCTGTATAACTCTTTGTTTACATAAGTCATCTCCATCAGTGCTGATGGATAGTTAAAAATTTGGGAAATTTAAATAATTATTTAGATCGACATTAATATAAAGATGGCTTGTTTGCGGAAAAAAGAGAGATTAATGTGTCCGGATAACAGTTTCCTAATCGAATGCCATTGCTATGAGTATGGCTTTATTGAAAATCAAATCACAGGAGTTGCAGTTAGGCATGCATGTGTAAAAATGATCATTTATTTTTCACCTGTGTGCGTGCCTCTGATTCTAATAAAGTAAGTTCAACACAAGTGGGAAAATGAGTCATTTGGTCACTCCTGAGAAGTTGCCTTATTCTTTATTGAAAGTAGCTGCTGTTGAATGACGAATCCTAATCAACAGTATCAGCTTTTTCTTACTGTGACCTTGTCATCCTAGCTAGTCTAAATTTTTGGTGAAACTCGAATCGAAATTTCGCTTTTGTATGAGGCAGAAAGCCAGTCTTCTCGCCGCAGGTAGTGTACATACCAATTTCTAGCGGATTATGTCCTTTGTTTATACAAGCAATGCTTTTGCCTGCCTGGCTCTAATTGATCATCCGGAAGCAGCAGTTTCAACTTTGGAAAAGCAGAACTTCTATTTCACACCATAGGACAGGAGAAGGAGCGAATGATCATCTCATGTGCTCAAGAACTGTTTTGATCTTGTTGAGTTTCGCAAGGACATCATTCGTGCGCATTCTTTCTTCAGGCAACTCAGCACAACAATGCACAGCCAACTCCAGGATTGAAGACAGGCAGTCCAGTTTTGTAGCACTTAGCTCTTCTCTGCTTAATAGATTTGTATCTAGGATGTCTCGAACAGCATGAGGAAGCGACTTCTCAACCCACTGCTTCAAGCTTTCTACCGCAGAAAACATCTCGTCTGTCGGCCTCTTTCCTGTGAAAGTTTCGATCAGCAAGATTCCGCAGCTGTCCACGTCGCCTCTTGTGGAAACAAATCCACTCGACCCATACGCTACACGCGAAAACATAAGGTGTCATAAGGCATAATACCAGTTTTTGTATCTCTATATAGGTGTATATGTATCCGTATGTTCAGTTCATTCATTATGTCGGTGCACTATATGGCAAAAGTGGCAGCAGATAATCATCACCTGGTGCCATGTACCCAATGGTGGCGAGGGTCTTGGTTTGAGTCATCGACTTCTCTTCACCTACAAGTTTGGCGA
This sequence comes from Eucalyptus marginata, assembly GCA_014182565.1. Taxonomy (NCBI): domain Eukaryota; kingdom Viridiplantae; phylum Streptophyta; class Magnoliopsida; order Myrtales; family Myrtaceae; genus Eucalyptus; species Eucalyptus marginata. The sequence continues at coordinate 28,843,002 of CM024589.1, forward strand.
TGCCAAAGTCACAAAGGCAAGCAACCAAATCTCCACCTAATAGGACGTTGTTCGGTTTCAAATACGGTGAACAATGGGAATCGAATACCCTTCACGCAGATACTCGAGTCCAGACACGACATCTATCATGATATTGAGTCTCTGTAGGATGTCTAAATGGTACCCCTCACGGTGTAACCAACTCTCTAGGCTTCCATTTGGCATGTACTCCAGAATCAATGCTCTGAAATCAAGGTTACAAAAACTGCTGATGATCTTCACGGGATTACGATGGCGAATGTTCCTCAGTACCTCACTGGCGAGTGTTCCTCAGTACCTCACATTCTGCTTCGAAACTCTTTAGAGCGCCTTCTAGTTCTAAATTGAAGACCTTCACTGCGATGCTTACACTATCCGACAGTGTTCCTTTGTAAATCGAGCCGAAACTCCCTGCTCCTAGCAAGTTGCTTGGACTTGGACTTTAGACCATTTGTCGCCTGTAGAACTTTGTAGTAACTTATCCTTCTTCTTGATGCGAGGGTCATCGAAGCTTCATCTGTGGAAAGCCTTCTATTTCTCCTCAAATACCTCACCTGAACAAACAAAAGGCCTAAAGCAAATATTGCTGCCAAAATAGAAGGTAGAAGAATTCTTAGCAGATGCGATTTCTTAGTTTGTGATCAATGAATGGCAGTGACAGGGCACAGAGGAACTTGTAGACGAGGATCGCCACAAAGAGCTTCATTTCCTACAAATGACTGAGCTGTAAAGTTTGCAAAAGATCCTCCTGAAGGAATCTCCCCCGATAAGTGATTGAAAGAAAGGTTCAAGTATTTGAGGTATGATAGCGACTCCGACGACTTGGGAATTGGCCTGGTCAGGTTATTACTTGATAAATCCAGAGATGTCAAGCTCACCAGCTTTCCCAATGACTTCAGAATATCTCCTCGAAACATGTTATGTGATAAAGAGAAGTTCAACATGTTTTAAAGGTTTTCAATGGAGTTAGGTATTTCGCCCAACAGTTGGTTACCCGACAAATCTACAACCGTCACTACCTTTAGATTTCCGACTCCGGGAGCAAGATCCCCGCTCAGAAAATTTGTGGAAATATTTAACACCAATATTTTATTTAAACTCCATAATGAATCGGGTATGGTGCCCGTTAACTGGTTAGAACCAAGTAGAGTTCTCCTAACGAAGTAAGGTTACCAATACACAAAAGTATTGATCCGCTGAGCTCGTTGCTGCTCAAGGATAAGAAAGCCAAGCTCGGGAGGTTAGAGATGTCTTCAGGAACCGGCCCTTGCAGCTTGTTGTCCTGAAGATAAACCTTGAAGCTTTCCTATCATTGCGATGGTCGTGGGTATAGGCCAGGTCAACTCATTATGTCCGACATTGAAAAGGGTCAAGCCACTTAAATTGCCAACCTTGCTGGGATGCCGCCAACGAGCTTAGAGCTCCCCATGGAAAGCGACTCCAGATTACTAGAGAGATTCCCTATCTAGGAAGGAAGGAAAGCGTTCAGCTCGTTCTCTTGTAGATCAGTCCTTCTTAAATTATTGCAATTACCTAAAGCGGTGATGATGCTCAATCCTTCACTTGAAGGTTCACTGGTCAAATTGTTCCCAGCCAGGCTGAACCATTGCAAGTATTTCAATTTGCCGAGTGAGGAAGGAATGGATCTGGAGAAATAGTTCTGGGGCAGGTCTAGGGTGGTTAGTTGGGAACAGTTGGAGAGCTCGCTCTGAATCGGGCCTGTTAATTCGTTCCCGCTGAGGAAAAGTTGCATAAGATTTGGCATAGGAAAGCCAATGCTCGATGGCGGCTCGATGGCGGAGTACCAGTGAGACGATTCATAGTCATTGTGATAACTTGAATCGTTGATATGTTGAAGATCGCCAATGGAATGGGCCCCGACAAGCTATTGTTTGTTAGGCTCAGGACCTGCAGGTTCTTTAAATTCCCAATTTCCGGCAGTATTTCGCTTGAAAGTTGAAATAAAGAGGAAACAATCACGAAATACATTAGCTATATATAACACTGTCGCAGATAATTTTGTGTGGACTTAAATGCAATGCAATGGTGAAATTCTTGATGGATCGAATTGCAATTTCAAGACTTGAACCGGGAGCAAGCAACACGACATTAAATTTTGAAATAGTAGTTTGGTAGGAGACATACCAATCAAATTGTTCGCGCCTAGATATAACCCAGTTAGCATAGTCAAGTTTCGGAGCTCTCTGGGTATGGTTCCTGAAAAATTATTCACCGAAAGGGAGAGAAGCTGAAGCTGCTGGCATTCAGACAAACTGGAAGGTGTCTGTCCACTGAACTGATTGAAGGACAAGAACAGTCTTTGTAAGTCCGGAAGATTCGCACAAATGTTCCGGGGAAGGTCACCAGATAAGTTGTTGGAGCCGAGATCGATGTCCAAAAGCAGAGACGTGCTGAAAATGAAGGATGCATCGAGCCCGAGAGCTGACTATTGCTGAGGTTGATCATCTTCAGTGACGAAATGTTGAAAATCAGTGGTGGGATCGGGCCTGTAAGCTGGTTCGTGCTTAGGTCGAGCTTATGCAGCGTGGACACATTACAAATAGACTCCCCTATCGAGCTGGAGAAGCTGTTGCCATTCAAGAACGGGTACTTGAGCCGCAGCAACCAGGGGAACCACTGCTGGGTCTCCCCTTCGTAGGAGTTGTCCCTGACACTGAAGTACTGAGAAGCCGGCGGAGGCGTGAGAGCTCCCCCGGCAGAGACCCGTGGAACGTGCTGTTGGTGATGTTGAAGTAGGCGAGGAAAGAGGTTGACCAGATGAGGAGGCAGTGTGCCTGAGAGACCCATGAAGGCTAGGTTGAGGCTCGTGACCCCACCGTGAGTAATGCCACGGGTGATCCCAGCCCAGTTGCAGATTGATGTGGTCTCTGTCCAGTTTGTGGACAAGAGGTCATGGGGGTCATTGGTGATGTGCTGTTACAGGGCAAGAAGGGAGGCCTGCTCTTTGCTGATGCTGGTTTGTTGAGCCATGTGTCATGGACTGATCGAATCTAGCGTTCCATTGCCCGTGCGGCTTTACAGCCTTTCACAACACTCAACTCACAAGGATTTTAGAGAGAGAAATTCTAAAAAGAGAAGCTCTCGATTATATTACTTGTGAATGAGATGAGTATAATGAGGGGATGAGACTTTTATATATACAAATACAAGGCAAACCATATCCGTAGATCTCTCCTCGATCTAATGGTGGAGATTACATCTCCCCAACTACCGGCTACCTGCATTAATTACATATGAATACATTTACAGTATTGTTCGCTCCCAAGAGTATTCTAGAAGACTCGAGAAAACTCTAAGAACTCGGGGATACAAGCCCAGGGTTGCTTGATCCATAAATGTGTCATGGCTGCCCCATAGAAACCTCTTGGATCGGCTTTCTTTTGGGCCGTGACAAATGGCTATTCCAATGATGCAGTGGAGAGAGAGAGAAGAAATAGTGCTTTGATGATGTTGTTAGGGGGTCTTGGTGTTGTCTCCATTAGTGAGGTTTATTGATGGTAAAGAATTGGATGAAGCAGAACTCTTGACATATAATGTGAGGGACTTGTGGTGTGCTCCTCAATTCTAGGACGATATATAATAGGAATTGTTCGAGCCTTTCTTTTTAAAGAGTGCCCTTAAGCCACTATGAAAGTAATTTATTTTCAAAATATGTGCATATCGCCGTAACAATTAATGCATTGAAAATTACAATTTCTCCATTATTTGATGGCTTATGAAATGCTCCAAAGGAAAATTTTTTTATATGATGCTACACGCATACTTGTCACATCAATTGTTTGATGGTTTCATGTAACATAGCAAACTGATAGAGGGGCAGAGTTGGATTGCACTACAAAGTCCGTATTTCTATGGCACTTTTTTCCAAAACTGAAGGCTAAAGTTGAAACATCAATCGAAGGCTGGATTTTTAATGGAATTAAGTCAATGGACAATTAGCTCATTACTGGGACATATGTCAACTGATTCACTCTATAGCTTTCAAATTTAGCACTTCCATGGACGAGTAGGGCTCACAAGATCAAAAAGGCCTGTTCCATACCTTTCTGGATCTTGATATTTAGGGGAAAAAATGTGATTAAGTACAGAGATACATTAAAAAAAAAAAAAAAAACCAGTATGAGCTTGCGAGTGCTGGATCTGACTAATGCGTAGAGGTTTCGCGAAGTTCAACGTTGAATAAAAGCATATCTTTCAAGGGAGTTGACAGCAAGAAACGAGAGGGAGTTCCACTTCAATTTTCTACTTTTAGAAATTCGTGCCGCCAATGATTAAGAAAATTAATGTGAAGTATGCAAGGTCGATTTACCAACGGCTAATACCAACAAAAATTCAAAACGGATACGCATGTTTCACATTTATCTCAACCTAATTTTCATGTACTATATAATCTCGATGAGTATATTCACACCACATTTACTCCAAATTAATTTCTTTATCATAGAAAAATTAAAAGTAGTGTATTAATGTCACATTTATCCAAAACTAATTTTATGTCACAAAAAATTCAAAATCATGAAAATCATAAATTGAGATTAAAATCTGCTAATTTGCCCTACAAGCTCCTTTTAAAAATTGCTAAAATCCATAATTTTTGTTACACAAAAGTTGGATTGGGATGAATGTGCATGGGTATATCAATATAGGATTTTTGTGATAAGAAAATTAGGTTGAGGTCTATGTGGTACATGTACTGTTTTAAAATTTTTGTGATATGAAAATTAATTTAGAATAAATATGGATGAGCATACGTAATAATTTGAAATTTTCAGTGGTTTTAACTCATTAATAAATAATGCGATAGACTCTTGTTACCGTATCGAACATGACCTATTTGAACATATCAATCAGACAACTGTGAATTTTGTATGTCATTCAATCTTTTTAAATTCCGAAGGAGGAATCATATAAGATCATGATTGCGAAAATTCAAATTTCCAACTTGTTTCTCCGTCTGCCTTTGACTGCCTGCTGAACTACCAGTGTTCATATTATATACGTCTCTTTGATGAGACATCATTACTAAGGACACATGATTGTGTTAATCAGATTGAATTAGTAGTTGTGGGGAAAAGAGCTTGGGAGACAATTACATAACCTGGTCTATATGTAAGAACATTTATGTTAGATATAAAGGAAGCCTGCCCTATTTAGATAAATCTCGAGCGTATAAACAGACTATATCAATATTAATTCGTTGGTCTACCTGAGCATATGCATGAAGAACTACTTGTTAGTGACCCCGTACCCTGTATATTAGAAAGATGTCCATGCATTTCATGGATCAAAGCGATAAAACATTTAGATTTTGAAAAATTATTCAAAATATTCATCTTTCGAATATTCATTTAAATTCACAAAAAAATCCCCCATCTTAGAAAATTATTTGTTAACCTAAATATATCTACCCATCTCTCATTAATTGAGCACGCTTAGGTATTCAATTATGTCTTACTATCGCTATTTTTGAAATGCATATATAATAAAATGAAAGGTTAATATCCTGAAAAACTATAAACTGATACACCTGTGACAAATTTACCAAAAACTATATATTTTTTTTATCACAAAAAACCCAAAACTGGTATAGCTTTGACAAATTTACCCCAAACTGGTACACTTGTGACAAATTTACCATGTTAGTTTTCGTTAGATTTTACCTTTAAATTATTAAGTTAAATGAAATGTGACAATTGACTAGTATACAAATTTGGAATTTTACACTTTGTTTGTCATAGTTTACAATTTTTATGATTTTTTTGTGGTATTAATCCGATTTAGAGAAGGGTATGTTTGTCATAAATTTACTAGTTTGGGGTTTTTTGCAGTCAAATAAATTAGTTTGGGGTAAATTTATCATATATGTACCAGTTTATGGTTTTTTTATGGTCAGCGGGGGTAAATTTGTCACATGTGTATTAATTTGGGGTTTTTCATGGTAAAAAAAATAGGTTTGTGGATACAAGTGTACCAATTTGGGGTTTTTCAGGGTATTAACCCTAAAATGAATAACATCTTTTTCCTAAACAATAGTCACACTTAATTAGTAGCAATATATAGAACTCATTAATCACCACAATCACGAATAAATTTTTGCTTTGCTCATATGATTTTCTTGGACAATATATTAAAAGAGAAGCCCCTTAAAAATTTATTTTGCTATATGGTGATCAATGGACAATTTAATCGTAAGCTGATATTACTAGCCTAGCCTTTTGTGGTGAGAACACACGGGTATCAGTACGGTGTCTGATTATAACCTATTGGAGAAAATTAATAATGTTTGTCGAATTTCCTAGGAAAGTGCAGTGAATAATACTTGCACAAATTGGTTGGTTAACTTCAAAATGCCAACAACGCTAATTCCTGCATCAGTCAAAATGAAGGGTGCTTAGTCCCCTACTATGGATATTCAACAGCATAAGAAAATGAAGAGTTCACGACTGACACCTAAGGTGGGTGTTGCTAAAAAACAGAAACGCTACATATGCCATATGATACAAAGGGTTTACTTTTGCATGACCTGGATGAAGCAAGTTTAATGGAAACACCTGTGCTTGACGTGGGGGAAGCTCGACCTTGGGCTATGGTGGCTGGCCCTCAACAGCCACCACCTCACAAATGAAACTCATATGCTGGAACTGTCAGGGTTTGGGCAATCCCCTGACAGTTCAAGCACTTAAGGCCATGACGGCCAAGGAAAAGCCCAATCTAGTTTTCTTAATGGAAACGAAGAATAGTGAAGTAAAGCTTATCAATATTCAGCGCCGTTTACACTTTAATAACGCTCAGGTTATCAACCCTGTTGGTCTAGCGGGAGGTCTGGCAGTCTTTTGGAACAATCAGGTATCCATCGAAGTGCTTCGTTCAATGAAGGATTATCTTGATATGACTTATAGGGAAGTGCAGGAAGACCGTACTATTCGACTAACTTGTATTCATGCTCCATATGATTTTCAACTTAGACAACTCTTGTGGGCTGGACTGCGAGAGATCAGTTCGGCTAATGCACTACCCTGGATTTGTGTGGGTGATTTTAACGAAGTATTTTCTCCGTGGGAAAAAGGTTGGGAAAAGGCAGGCTCATAATTTCCGCATGATCTCTTTTCGGCAGTTTCTGAATGATTGTGCCCTAATGGAGCTAGAAAGCAAAGGATGTCGGTTTACTTGGATGAATAACAGAGAGGGCGATGAACTGGTGAAGGAACGGTTGGACAAGGCAATGTGCACACTTGATTGGCGATTATTATTTTCTAATGCCGAGGTCTTTGCGTTGCCTATTGTGGGTTTCGACCAAAGCCCCTTGATTATCAATACTTCAGCATCATATCGAAGAAGAGGGAAGAATTTTATTTTTGAATCTTATTGGAATGAAGATGAAGAATGCCGAAGAATTATTTTAGATGCCTGGAATTCAGTGCAAGTGCAAGGTTCTGATCTAATTCCAAAATTGAAAAAGTCTCTTTCGCATTGACCAAGTGGAGCCGCTCAAAATTTACTAGGGGTGATCTTAAAGTTATAACTATATAGCAACGACTTCAGGATATCATTAACCAGTAGCATAGTTCCATTAATGGCATTGAAGTAATTTAGATCAAAGAGGAACTAAGGCGGACTTGGCAACAAGAGGAGCAATACTGGGCTATGCGTTCGAGGATTCAATGGTTAAGGTGGGGTGATAAGAACATGAAGTTTTTTCATGCTGCTACTCTTCAAAGAAGACAAAAAAACCGCATTATCATGTTGTAGGATGACAATCAGCGATGGATTCGTGATCTAGAGACTTTGAAAGCTATGGCATCCACTTTCTTTGCTGGCTTATATACGACGGTGGGATATAGAGATTATGGACCCATTCTAGATCAATGCTCGCGAGGTTGTCACTATAGAAATGAATGACAAGCTGCTGCAATTGATTTCATTAGAGGAGGTTCGACAAGCTACTTTTTAGTTGGGGGCACTACTAAGGCTCTTGGCCCTGACGGTTTCAATGGTTTATTTTATCAAACTCATTGGGAGGTTATAAAGTCAGATCTCCTTCTCCTTGTACAAAATTTCTTTCGGTTAGGAAGGATGCCTACAAATCTAAACCTGACTATCATCGCTTTGATTCCCAAGACGCCTCACCCAGAGAGCCTAGATCAATACAGACCGATTAGCCTTTGCAACTTTGCTTATAAAGTCATATCCAAGGTACTTGCTCACCGCCTAAAACCTTGGTTACCTAATCTGATTTCCATGGAATAGTCGGCTTTTGTGAATGGATGACAGATTCAAGATAATATTCTAATTGTTCAGGAAGTTCTTCATCAGTTTAAGACTTGAAGGCGAGCGAGAAAATATAATGCAATTCTCAAGACTGATATGAAAAAGACTTATGATAGAGTGAAATGGGATTTCCTGAGTGAATATCTCCTCAAAATGGGTTTCCATCCAAGGTGGGTGCACTTGATACTCCAATGTATAACTACAACGTCTTATAGTGTCCGCTTTAATGGCGAGCTACTTCCTTTTTTCTATCCAACTCGTGGCCTCAGACAAGGTGACCCTCTTTCTCCATACATCTTTATTCTATTAGCAAATGTTTTATCTACTCTAATTACTCAAGCAGTTGACATGGGTCATATAAAGGGCATTAAGTTAAATAGATGGTGTCCTACCTTATCCTATTTATTTTCCGCGGATGATGCCATATTTTTCCTCGATGCAAACATTCGGGATTGCCAGAACCTGGCTAATATTTTAAATCAGTATTGTATGGCCATGGGACAGGCTTTGAACCGAAACAAATCGGGACTTATTTTCAGCAAGAATTGTCCTTTCAGCTTACAGGAAAATTTGTCGTTTGAGTTCAGAGTATCGGTGCTACAAAAGTATGGAAAATATTTGGGAATACCGTCTGACTGGGGCCGCTCTAAAAAAGAAATGTTCTATTGGCTTTTGGGGAGAATACACGCAAAGTTGGAAGGATGGAAAGAAAAGTTTATTTCTAAAGGAGGTAAGGAAATTCTCGTTAAATCTGTCATCCAGGCACTTCCTCACTATGCTATGTCGATCTTCAAACTTCCTTTGTCTCTTTGTAAAACTATAGAAAAGAGCATTGCTCGTTTTTGGTGGAAGAATGATTAGAACAGAGCAAGGATACATTGGAAGAAATGGGATATTCTAAAGAGGAGTAAGGACAATGGCGGTCTAGGATTTCGTGATCTAATTGAATTTAACAGAGCCATGCTTGGCAAGCAAGCGTGGCGATTACTACAACAGCCTCAAGCTTTGTGAAGTCAGATTTTTAAGGGTCTGTACTATCATTCTACATATTTCCAATTGACGGACCGAGGAACTTGACCATCTTGGGGATGGCAGAGTATTCTAGTGGGCTGGGATGCTATTTTACCTCATGTTAGATGGTCAGTGGGTAATGGAAGGAATATCAGAATTAGAGAGGATCGATGGTTACAAAAAGGAATTCTTGGTGGATCCGCAACTAGAGAGCAACCCATACTGGTGGCTAATCTCATTGATCCCATCCACAACAGCTGGAACACATCTCTGCTTAGCAGTTTTCTAGATGACCAGATCATAGCAGAGGTTCTAACCATTCCAGTTAGACCTATTTTCGCCGAAGATCAACTAGTCTGGACAGCCACAAAGGATGGTCGACATACGGTGAAGAGCAATTATCATGCTCTAACTACTATGAACAGAAACCACAACAACAATACAATATCAACCTCATATAAGCATCCTAGGCTTCTGTGGAAAAAACATCTGGGCCATGCGAACAGCTCCTAAACTACGCATATTTCTATGGTCGGTATGCCAAAATGCAATTGCCTCCACAGATAACTTGTTTAAGAAACATATCATTACTGAACCATTCTGCCGGATTTGTAAACAGAGAATTCCAGAAACATTAGAGCACTTATTTCTATTCTGTTCGTGGACTACAGGCATTTGGGCTCATCCACAGATCAACATAGACGTCCAGACTAGTACAGTTACTCGATTAGAAGTATGGTTAATAGAAAAGGCTGTATCGCCAAATGACTCACCTGCTCTAGAACTCATTGCCAACGTTCTTTGGCAAATCTGGCGAATGAGGAATGGTTTTATCTTCTGCGGCCATCGTCTAGATTCCACTTTAGCAGTGGAGACAGCATTGACAAAGACACGACTTTATCAGGTCTCCACCCCTACCTCTTCGTCACAACCTATAGCACAACAGCATCCAAATCGGATCTGGAAACCACCGGGCCCAGGTACTTTAAAATGCAACATCAATGCCTCTTTTCAGCCAGGAAGCAAACATGGATCAATGGCTTCTATTTGCAGAGATCAGTATGGTAGACTTACCGACGTTTATACTGCACGATTTCCTACTACATCAGCTCTGATTGTAGAGTTCCAGGCTCTCACCTTTGCGCTCCGGCACCTGTTGCGACAAGGGCTTCATCAGGCGTAGATTGCACTCGAATAAGACTGTAGCACCGTTGTTGACGCTGTCACGGGTGAGGGCTCGCCGCCATGGGAGACTCGTGTGTTGCTTGCGGAGGCAAGTGTTTCGCTTTCTCTTTTCCCTAAACGATTTGTTCGGTTCTGTAAGCGAGAAACCAATACTGTGGCCGATTGGGCTGCTAAGGCCTAGCTTTTAGATATATTGGGCCAAGATTGGAACATATTCCCGCCTTATATTTTGCTAGACCTTGTATATGCCGACGCCTTAGCGTCTGGATGTAAGCTTCCGAAGTTATAATACAATTTCCAGTTTTGACCAAAAAACAAAAAACTTCAAAATGCCATATCTTAATTTATTGTGGGTGCCAGGGTCAACTTGACCGCGGTGATCCTGACTTATGCTTTTGGTTCATTAGAATAGGTAAAATTATTTAATTATATCTCACACATGTATCAATCAAATCTAGACGGGCAAATCTGATTGAGCTCAATGAGTGGCCCACATGATACCTATAATTTGTAATGGTCCGGGATAAACATTTTCAGTAACATTGGGTGGAAACAAACCACAAGTTCCATGATATCATAGAGCAGGTTCATACGTACCTCAAACCTGACACAATTATATGAAATGACAAAAGCCTTTTGAGTGTGTTTAAATTGACTTTTACTTTTAACATTTGTCCTTCCCTTAAATCTTATGGCGCCCACACTTTAACTTTTTTCAACCTTGAACATTTGAAATTTTGATGACATATATATTTTGACATGTAATGTCAAATATGATATTTTTCGTAATTTTGGATAATTTTTAAACTTTGAAGGAAACACAAAATGGTATTTTGTACTTATGCCTAATGCAAGAACAAACAAGCTCTTTGTAACGGTAATTAGCTAAAAACTCAAACCCAATACATTCCTAGGATTGGTCAACACTTACCAGATGTTTTACCTCCGGTGTCTATTAATGGGTTAATTAGTAAATAAAAGAAGAAGAAGAAAAAACTCTAGCTCAAAGACAACCATTTGAATACTCCTTTTATAATTACCGGGAGCTGTTCTAATGGCCACCTTTCACACATGGAAATGAGAAGGTGGGAGTTTAATTCCCCACATTCTTAGGAGAATTGTGGGTGTGGACATTTAGTTTCATGTGTGGGGTTTGATTGCAAAAAGGCAGATTAAAAGTCTCAAAGTGAGTTGAAAATAATAGTAGGACAAAAAAAAGAAAAAATTCTCCTTTCGGTAGGCCGTTTCTTCTACTTTAGAATTTCGTCTATCATGTATAGAAGAGGCGCCAAATGATATCTAAGAATGTGCGCTATTGCTTGACTGATGCATATTATGTAAAGAAAGGTTCTTTTTAGTACACAATCTGTGGGGTTGGGAGTGAGAATGTTTAGTTTCATGTGTGGAATTTGACTTTTATGCACTGCAAAGAGGTAAAACAAAAGTTTGACAATGAGTTGAGAATTAAAGTAGGACAAATTAAAAAACAAATACTCGTTTTAGGCTTTTTCTTCTACTTTAGAATTCTATCTATTATTTATAGAAGAGGTGCTGGATGATATCTAAGAATGTGCACCAGTGCTTGACTGATGCATATTATGTAAAGAATGGCTCTTTTTTACCACATAATCTGTGGGGCTCTTTGTTTACACAAGCCATCTCCATTACTGCTGATCGATAAGTGTAAATATGGGAATTTTAACTAATTATTTTGATCAACAATGACAAAGATGGCTTGTATTTAAATGAAAAAGGGGAAAAGATCACAGAGCCCGCTTAGCCTATAAAAGTCCAAAAAGAAACATGAAGTTTCACTTCCAACAAGCAATTTCTTGTCCTCCAATTTAGGCCAACGTATAACTCCGTTGATTTATCTATTCTTTACGAAGGATCATCCGTATATATTAGCATCGTGAGATTTGATTTGATTCAAAATGCTAGTAGTCGATATCTCTTAGGCAAATCTCTTATTAACTGAATCACAAGCGAATCTATCAATTTACTAACCAATCTATGATTCGATATGTATTTGTTGATTCAAGCTATTCAGTTTCTTTTTATTTTTACCTATTAAAAAATTGTAACTTTGTCATATTTTATGATATATGTCGTGTTTCGTTTGCTATAGCAATTTAAAAATAATTTTGCACTATATAATGCAATGTAAAATGAAATGACATATAAAGATCTTGTGATTATATTTGGATGTTATCTTTTCTTTCAAAAAAACAAGGGAAAACACCACCAAAAACCCCAAACTTTGCCCAAAGTGACAGATTTACCCCAAATTTTTTTTTTGTGACGTGAAAAGTCTTGAACTTTGTCAACCGTGACACTGTTCCATACCATTCGAAAGTAGCAAATCATTACCCAAAATCATGGGTATACAGAACCCAAACCCTAAAACTATCCCAGAAACACAACCCCCTTTCTGTTTCACAGGAAATCGCATCCACCCTCTTGCGGAGCTCCCTTCAATCACCCAATACCCAAAGCCATAAGACCTCCACGTAACGTCCCGAAGAAAACTTCATCCCTCTACAACTATCAATCTCGAAAGAGTGCCCGATTTGATGCTGGAATGGAGCCTGATGAGGAAAATCAACGCCGTATTGCTGCCCTTTGCAAGAATTTAGGCCATTTATGGTCCGCCAATGATGTGATTGAAGTACAGCAGGAAATCCCCCATAACAAACGCATTGAATGCATTCATACTCTCTTTGGTAAGTTATACTCGAAACCCAATGTCAACTTTCAAGCATTTTGCAACACTATGAAGAAGGCGTGGAAAACAGAGGTTGTTATTTGCTCTAAAAAAGAACCGGGTCTCTTCTCATTTGTATTCGAGACAGAGGAGGAAAAGGAGAGAGTCCTGAAATCTGGGCTGTGGTCCTTTGCAAGCAACTTGTTAGTGCTAAAACAATGTGAGCCAGATATTCCTGTACACTGCTATGATTTTACTAGATATGAGTTCTGGGTTCACATTGTTGGACTATCCCCGGGATGGATCTTAGAAGAGGTATTTTCTAATGTAGCTAGTAAAGTGGGAGCAGTAAAAGAAATACAATTAGAATCTAAAGGCTACGGTCCCTATAAGACAGGAAAAGCCAAAGTAGAGATGAATCTTATAGCTCCTCTTAAAACAAGGGCTTTAGTCAAGATAGGGAACAAGAATTTATGGGTGGAGTTTAAATTTGAGCGTCTCCCTCACTTTTGTTACTCATGTGGGCGAATTGGTCACTATGCATCGTATTGTGAGGAGATACCATATGAAACAATGGACGGGGCCGCAAACAAGGAAGGGAAGTACGGACCGTGGCTCAAAGCAGAAGTAAAAGATTATAGTCCGCATTGGGAGGCATTTTATGGCAAGGTTGATCTTAATGAAGAAGAAGAAGAATCTGTACCTGAAACTCCCGTGGAGACAGTCAATATGGAAGTTACTGCAAGGGTAGAAACTGAAACAACTAACCCCCTTTCTTGGAACAAGAAACGAGTAGAAAGCCCTTCTTCATTGGTGGGAAGAGATGGCGGAGAGATGCTTCCAACAGCCAGAGAGGGAAGTGGAAAACAATTGCTGTTACTAGACAGCCCAACTGATGTAGGACTGAACATTATGGGTGAAGTTGAAATGAAGATGATGAAGTTTCAAAAAAACAAAGAAACAGAAAAGAGCAGCAGTCTCTACCTCTTCTATTCTGGATGATATGGAATTATTAGATACCCCTGTGCAGCTGGTAAAAGAGGGGAAGGATTGGGCTTTGGTGGCTAGCCCTAATAAGCCACCAAAGACACCATGAAGATTTTAAGTTGGAACTATCAGGGGCTGGGCAACCCCCTGACAGTCCAGGAGCTTAGAGCCTTAATGGCTCAAGAAAGGCCCAACTTGGTTTTCTTGATGGAAACCAAAAACAAGGAGTCGATGGTGGATAAAGTCCGAAAAAGATTGAAGCTTCAAAACATGTTCGTAGAGCAACCAATAGGAATTGCTGGGGGTTTGGTGTTAATGTGGAATGAGGGTGTGGAAATTCAAATCAATTCGAGTTCAAAAGAGCATATGGATGTGGAATGTAAGGATCCGAATAGTGGACACCTAATGAGAGTCACACTGATACATGCTTCCACAAATTTCCAGGAGAGACTTCTGTTATGGCAAAAGATTCGGAATTTTCACTCCACTAATCAACTTCCTTGGCTCTGTATGTGGGACTTTAATGAAATTCTATATAGCTCGGAAAAGGTTGGGAAAAGGGAAGCTGATCAACATAGAATAGTGGCCTTTAGGGAGATGCTCAATGACTGTTCATTGATGGATATTGATACTAAGGGGTGTGCTTTCACTTGGGCAAACAATAGAGAAGGTGAAAATTTAGTTAAAAAGAGGCTAGATAGAGCCTTTTGTACAATGGATTGGAGAATTATCTTCCCAAATGCTGAAGTTGTCGCCCTTCCAGCGGTAGGTTTTGATCATAGCCCCCTGGTGTTATCTTTACATCTGGTTCGGGAGAAAAAAAAGAAAGGAATTTAAGTTTGAAGCATACTGGACGGAGGAAGAAGAATGTCGGGACATCATAAAACGCTGTTGGGGCAACAACCAGCATTGTTATATGACTTTTTCTCAGAAAATACATCACGTTACACAGGAATTGATCGCATGGAGCAAAAACAAGTTTTCTTATGCCTCTATCCAAATAAGAATTCTCAAATAGAAACTAACTGAGATTATGAATGGGGATCCCCAATTTTCTAGCAAGAAGGAAAGTCAGGAACTCAAGGAGAACATAGAATGGCTTTGGCGGCAAGAAGAGATGTATTGGGGTATGAGGTCTTGAGCAGACTGGCTTCAATGGGGCGACAAGAACTCAAAATAATTCCACGCTACAACGGTTCGACGAAGACAAAGGAATAGAATTACCGTGCCGAAACTAAATGAAGATACTTGGTGCAGGGATCAGAAAATATTGAAGCAACGCATAGAAGATTTCTATCGCTCACTATATGAATCGGTAGGCCCAAGAAATCTTCAACCTTTGCTGGACATATGCCCATCTATAGTCACCAGGGAAATGAACGAAAGCCTGTTGGCTCCTATTTCAATGGAAGAGGTCAAAGAAGCGGTGTTCCAGCTAGGTAAACTCAAAGCCCTCGGTTCGGATGGTCTCAATGGACAATTTTATCAGTATTATTGGGAAGAGATAAAGCTAGAAGTGTTCAATCTAGTCAGAAACTTCTTTGAATCAGGTAAATTTGATCCCCTGCTCAACAAGACTCATATATCCCTCATTCCAAAAGTGAAAAATCTAGAAAGTATTTGCTAGTTTAGGCCAATCAGTCTCTGTAATTTCAGCTATAAAATTATCTCTAAAGTGCTATCAAATAGACTGAAACCATGGCTTGCTGAGATAATAGCTATTGAACAAAGCGCCTTTGTTAAAGAACGACAAATACAAGACAACATATTTATTGTTCAGGAGGTTTTGCATTAGCTGAGGATTAGAGAACGCAAAAAGAAATTCTAGGCAATTCTTAAACTGGATATGCAAAAGGCTTATGATAGAGTTGAATGGGATTTCTTAAAAATGAGAATGAGGAAGATGGGATTTGATGAAAAATGGATTGAGCTTGTGACGCATTGTGTCTCTACGGTGTCCTTTAGCGTCAAAATTAATGGCGATCATACAAGATATTTCAACCCCACACGGGGTTTAAGACAAGGAGACCCATTGTCCCTATACCTGTTTATATTAATGGCAAATGCATTCTCCTGGATGATGCACAAAACGCTAGAAGATGGCAGCATCAAAGGAATAAAATTGAACATGTATTGTCCCACTCTGTCTCATCTATTATTCACAGATGACGCTATACTTTTTCTGGATGGGAAAGTAAGAGAATGTCAAAATGTGGCAAACATTCTGAATCAATATTGCTATGCTACTGGTCAAACTATCAATTTAAACAAATCAGGAGTGTTTTTCAGCAAGAGCTGCCCTCTGAGTTTGAAGAGGAATATGGCATATGACTTACGTGTGCCTATTATCAACAAAACAGGGAAGTACTTGGGGATTCCATCTGACTAGGGACAAACAAAAAAGGAGATGTTTTCATGGATTCTTGCAAGAGTGAACATGAAGCTTGCAGGATGGAAAGAAAAATTATTGTCTAAAGCCGGCAAAGAAGTATTGATTAAAGCTGTGGTACAGGCGCTTCCTCAGTATGCAATGTCTATTTTCAAAATCCCAATATCAGTATGCAAAGCCATTGAACAAAGGATTGCAGCTTTCTGGTGGAAACAAAATGATTCTAAAAGAGGTATGTATTGGAAGAAATGGGAAGTTTTGAAGTCCAGAAAAGATGAAGGGGGTCTTGGCTTTAAAGACCTAATCAAGTTTAACAAGGTTATGTTAAGCAAACAAGCGTGAAGATTATTACAATCACCCTCAGCACTATGGAGCCAGATACTAAAAGGTGTTTACTATCCAAATGGGGACTTATTGAGAGCAAAACTAGGACAGCGACCATCTTGGGGCTGGCGAAGCATCCTAATAGGTTGAGACACTATTGAACCAGAGGTCTGGTGGATGGTGGGGGATGGGGAACGTATTCACATCCGGCAGGACAAATGGCTTCCAAGGGGAGTATTAGGCGTGCCGGCAAATATAAATGACTCAAAGAAAGTTGCTGAATTAATGTGCAATGAAGGAAGAGCATGGGATGAGCCTAAGCTTCGTGAACTTTTTGATGACCAAGTAGTTAAAGAAATTCTTGCAATCCCCATTTCAGCAATACCACTTAAAGATAGAATGATATGGACAGGAAACAAGTCAGGCTCCTACACAGTTAAAAGTGGCTACAATAGGCTCTGCTCATTGACTACTTCTCCAGATCCCAACAAAGCAACAATTTCCTACCAGCTGCCTAGATCTTTATGGACCCGATTATGGAGTATTCCAATCCCTCCCAAAGTTAAGTTTTTTCTATGGAGCATATGTCAAAACGCAATACCCACAAAGGAAAATATTTATAAGAGGCGAGTATTACCGGATCTGTTATGCCCACTTTGTTCTCGGCACCTTGAAACAACAGAGCATCTCTTTTTCCTCTGCAAAAGAACCCGACATATATGGCTTGATCCGCGCCTCAACCTCTACAACAAAACAACCTCAGTAACCCGAATGGACAAGTGGTTTGAAGACTTCTTTGCTGAAAAAATCGACTTACCCTCAACGGAGATGGTGGCTAGCACGCTCTGGATTATATGGAAACTCCGGAACAACCATATCTTTCGATCCAAACCTCCCAAATTTGACCTCATAGCATATCTTGCCCACGCCCACGTCAGGGCCTTCTCTAGATGGGTTCTAAGCAAAGAACAGAAGAGAACCAACAGCCGATTTTCGCCCGAAACGTGGAAACCGCCGGACAGCAATGCCTTCAAACTCAACATTGATTGCTCCTGGGTGAAGGGGGAAGAGAAGAACTCTGTGGCAGGGGTTGTGCGCGACTCAAACGGTCTGTTGATTGATGGATTTGCTGCTGAGATTCAAGCGGTGAACGCTTTGTGCGCTGAAGCCCTAGCTCTCTCGCACGGTCTGCGTTTTCTCACCCACAGAACAACAACTCACGTGGGAACAGTTCAAGTTCAGAATAGGGGAAGTGCTTGGGAAGTACAAAGCGATAATCAAACTCTTGTCGAAGCAACGCTGGGCCGGGCCGAAGTTCCATGGGCTGTGAGCAGCTTGATCAATGAAAGCAGAATTATGCTACAAAATCTACCTTTCATTAAGTTGTCTTATTGCCCGAGAGAAGCCAACCAAGCCGCCGATTGGGTAGCGAAATCGCATCGTCTTAAGTCCCTTCCCACAAATTGGTTACATGCACCTCCCTATCCTCTTTATAGTATTTTATGCTCTGAATCCACCCTATCGTCATCTTGTAATCTATGCTTATGAATGAATGATACCTATCTTTGACCAAAAAAAAAAAAAAAAAATGCCAGGCCAAAGTAAAGAAAGGCTAGAAAACGACTCTTAGAAAAATTATGACTACGTGCAGCATGCACAATCTGTACCCCCGGCGTCTTGGCACAATAAGGAGCATAAGCGCAATTTAACCGGTGCCAATCCGGTCGGTTCAATTGTTCAGGCTAAATACTCGGAGAGTGTATCTATTTCCCATTTCTATGTTCTGTTTAGCAACTTCCAACACTATTAAGGAGGACACTCCCAAATCTCAATTAGCTTGTTGGGATTCGGATGCAAATTGAATTTGAACCTGGGAATCTATTTATGGTATTTATTTGAATATTAAGCGAATGATCTTTGCATTGGAGATCGTAACTTAATTAAGAACGCTAACAAAAATTAATTCGACCTTTTTATCACCATGATTTGATAAGATTATTAAGTCCCTTTAGTAGTTTTCTTTTTTGTTACAAATGATGATTTACATCATTTAGACACCTACTTAGGTATCCAAGGTCTCTAACTATCTTTCCATGTAGTCCAATTACCTATGTTCATCGTCAAAAAAAAAAAAGAAATCACCTATGTTCAAAGGATAGCTTATATTTTCTTCTATAATCAATTATAAAAATAAGATAAGCGTTGGAATTTTTTTCAACCGGTTGCTAAGTTCTCTTAATCTAATGTAATTTATCTCTACTATATGTAACCATTTTACAATAACCAAAGTACCCTTATATCATCTCACCATATAAAAGTAGAGAATGTTAGATATCAATTCATAATTAAGATTTGATATTTTTATACGATTACATAACAAATCTTTCATTTTGATTTTGCGCACATATTTTCGAGTTTGAGATGTATATCCGTATTCTCCCTCTAAAAACATCCCAATCCATGTCGTGCCAAGAAATTAGTTAATCAAAAATTAAAATCTAAACTAACACCCACAACTAAAATATGTTATTCTATTAGCGAAAAAGTTGATCCCGTGGGTCGCCCGTGTAGGGCCCTTACGATCAAGGGAGGAGGTGGGCCGTTCCAGTGGACCCAGGTTTGACATCAAAATCTTCATATCAAGGAAGAGAAAAACTCGAACATTCAAAATCAGGTTGGAACCAATCGGCATCAACGACGCGACGCCTAGTTGCATCAAAGGGACAACTGCTAGTTGCATCAAGGTATGTCTCGAATTTTCTGTCCTCCACGCTGTAACTCTTGATCTTTTCTTCTTTGCCATCACGGCAATAAACGTGGTTTGGCTTGATCCCGGGAAGGCAAGACTCGGGGTTGAACGCCACCGACAAGGAAGAGCTGCCATTCAAGAAGAGAGACACGATCCCCAAGCTTTCGACCTCTTCCTCGGTTCCCTTGTCCAAATCAACTTCGAAAACTCGAATCTCTTTCACGGGTCCATCATACTTTTTGCGCCATATCTTCCAAGCCACTAGCAATGAGTCCGAACATTCAACAAGATAAGGATCACCGTCAACATAACGATTCGTCCCTAGACATAGTCGCGATTCCATGCGACTCTTTCTCTCGTTAAAAGTCATTATTTGACTCTGCTCATCCAAGGCCACAAATAGCCATTGTAATAAATCAGTTCAAGGACGGTGCACCGACGCCGAGGCCTCGCACGATTCGCTGCCGTCCACGCATCTTCTCCTGATCTGAGAAAGGCAAACCCTGGTGATGGGCCATAAAAAATCATGACTGAGTAGCTCCTGGACAAAGAAGGGCTTGAGGACATCGCGATCGCGTAAATGAGACGTAACTCAGGGTGAAGCTCTTCCAAGGCCGGGACTTCGATGCTGATGGACGAAAATGGATTGACGATACGGTATTCACTGTACCTCTTTGACACAAGTATCCGTCCTGGTGTAGGCAAGGTCTAGTCAGAAGATCCTGGCAACTGTACTGGGTAAATTCTCCCCGTAGAGGGGTTGGATAACTCAGCTATTCGGCTGTAAGTATAAATCATGAGCCACGGGGCTTTCGATTTCGCATTATACGTCTCTTTGGCAGCAGCAGTCCGCCATGAGGTGCACGCCTGTCGAACAGCTAAAAAGTCTTCCATGGCTAGTTGTCGAACGATGAGTTCTAGGATCACTGGCGGGAGTTCTTCCTAACTCGCCATCGTAGGTTAAATGATAGATTTGTCTGGTGTGCGAGTTCTCGATGAATTTATTTCTCGTAACATGAGGGAGGTCCTAAATAGGAAAGACAATCATTAGGGATTCGGTTTCTTTCAACAAATTGTCTTACAAACGTTATAGCTTATTTTCTTTATCTTGAATGAATATTCCTTTGTCATAGCTAGCGAGATACACTACCCTTTCGGTTTTGATGTATTAAGATTTAAATCTTTCTATAGAATATACAAATTTTTAAAGCTAGTTTCATGGTATAAGAACACTAGGAGTGCCAAAACTTTCATATGACACTCATTTGAGTGCCAAAACCTTCTTTTTTACTCACTTGAATGTCACCTCGGAGAAAAATTGATCACTTGAGTGCTAATTCTGCCCAAATGTCCTACATAGAATTTTTTTATTTAAAATTTTTTTGTGAATTTTATATTTTTATTTGTATTTTTTAATTTTTAGGGTCCGCAAGGGTCATCCGCAATCCTTGTCGACTGCGGCCGCCTCACCCACAGCCATGAAGGCCCTAGGTGAGGTTGCGAGGGCCCTCGTTGGCCATTGGGCGACCGTGGGCAACGCCACCTAGAAAGGGCGAGGGTGGTTGCGATCTCGCTAGCGATTGGTGAGGCCTCAACGGCCTGACCCAGGACCTTTGCAGCTAGATATGGGTGAGGGCCCTCGCTACGAAGGCCTTGCCGCGACAGCCCTCACTTGCTTTGAGTGGCATCCAACTTTAAGCAGCCACGAGTGACGCCACCCAAAGCGGGTGAGGGCTATCGCGGCCGAGGGTGAGGTGGCTGTGGCTGGCGAGGGTCATCGGTGACCCTCACCAACCCTAAAAAAAAAAAAAAAAAAGAAAAAAAGCAAAATTTGAAAATAAAATAAAAACAAAAATATTTAAAAAATCTAAAAAAATTTGGGTATTTACTTCAATTTTTCAAGTGGGGCAAATTGGATGTGGCACTCAAGTGATTGATTTTTCAACTTTAAGATACTCAAGTAAGTGAAAAAAAGTTTTGGTACACAAGTGAGTGTCATACAAAAGTATTGGCATTGGCACTTATACTGTTCTTTATTTTCAAGCTTTTATGAATAAATCCCATATAAAGCTTATACATATTATATAAGTGAATGAAAACCGAAGTAGTCCGAAGATATGGGGTTAGAGGCAATGTTAAAGGTGGACTAACAGTTGTTGATTGGCATGAGTTTTTCCAAATCATTACCTCTCAGCAGCATTGGTATTTTCAATTTAATTGTATTAACCTTCAACAATTCTATATGAATGAGTCGCCATTAGCTTGTTGGAGTCAAACTAGAAACCAATTGAAATATGAGAGAATAGCTCGCTTCCTAATCAATTAGAGAATCTAAATATGTGGACTTGATTACATTAGTTATTTCAACTATTGCCCTTCCGATGTCCTAAATTGATTGGTTTGTTATTTAAGTGTCCATGCGGACTTTATCCAATTATAATACTCAGGTTCTTTGTCCATTAAGTGACCGTGCCATGGTCCTGTGTGATCATTGGGGTCCTAATATTTACCCTAACCATTTCACTGAACTAGAAAAAGGCGCAATCAAGAACCTGAAGGAAATTAAGAGCCCAAAAAGATTATTGACGTAATAAGATGTTACAGTGCCATAGTTTACATGAAAAGAAGAAGGGGCTAGTTAAAAGATCACGAGTATTCTCCAAGCTCGTATAATTTTTTTTCACTTTGGCAAAATAAAAGTTGTCAAGTCGCCGTCATGCTCAATTTTTTTTTTTAATTCAAGTATGATAAAAAAAATCAATGATTAGTGGTATGTGATATTTAAATGTACTTTGTTCATTCTATATGTATTAATGATATCATGTTGTTAGAAGAGCATAATTTATGAACCGCCATTAGTAGAATACGATTTCCGAACCGCATCAAGTATAAAAACAGACCGACCAAAAAAGAGAGTATAAAAACAGAATAACTAATGAAAATTCCTTGAGGACCGTTGAGTAAGAAACTTCAGCTTACCAAAAACATCATTAGAGAGTGTCTCGAAGTGTCATATTTTGTCTTGGGTTTGAGTAAAATTTGATTCCATAAGCAAAGTCATTAACACCAGTGAATAAAGCGGGGGAAAAAGAAGTTTGAATCCTATTACGATTTGCCCCACATTTATTCTGTCTTCTTCTTTGAGGATGAATCCGATGGTGATTTAGTCCCTTATGATACATCACTAATCTACTAGTGTGATCGCATAAAACAATAACATTTGTCCAGTTTCGGATAAAATCACGTGGAATTACCTAAGTGATGTCTAAGTGGTACTTGTCTCAGTGTAACCACTTCCAGAGGCTTCCATTTGGCATGTACTCCAGGATCAATGCTCTGAAATCGAGGTTACAACAGCTGCTCAAAATCTTCACGAGATTACGGTGGCGAATGTCCTCAGAACCTCACATTCTGCTTCGAAACTCTCCTTCTACTTCCAAATCAAAGACCTTCACAGTGATGCTTAGGCCATCCAACAAGTTGCTTGGACTAAGACCATCTATCGCCTGTAGAACTTCGTAGTAGCTTATCCTTCTTCTCGTTGTGAGGGTAATGTTGGACGCAAATTGCGCAACCCCAAGATCTCCATAACCAGAACAAGAACATGCATAATTGAGTAGAAAGATTAACGCACCTGTTTTGGGATCCATCAAACATAAAGCGGAAGCAGAAAAGGGATTTCCCACATATCAAGGGGATCCACGCATCAAGTCCTTCTCCTCTATTGCCCTCCGTATCACTGGCTCAATGAGGCGGCCCCCTCACGTTTAGCGTTAGGTAAACGCCCCTTAGGTGAGGATACATGTGAGAATTAGGGTTAGAGGAGAGACTTGAGCACTATTTATAGAGTTTCCAGCTAGGCCCCCTCATTACGGGCCAGGCTCAACTCGGCCCACACTAACCAGCCCATATTAGACTAATTAAGAAACCTTCTATCTCACCTTAGACCAATCCCCGTAAAACGATAAACGTTAAACGGTAAATTACAATATCAATTAATGTAGTCCACATTAGGAAAACTCTTACATTCTCCCACTTGGACTATATTAATTGAAATCGTACTGTATGTGCGCACATTGGTCTAGAGATAATTCTTAATAGTCAATCCTATCCCATAAAATCTCAAACACCGAATCATGGTGGTAACTGCATGTATACACACAGAGCCTTCCATGGTCACGAGTGTTCTCAACTCTATTGATATGGATCCAATATGGTAGTGTGTCAAATGGATAACATCTCTCATAGAGATCTCATTTGTCAGTCACCATTCTCTTACCTTAAGCGTCACAAAAACTTGTGCCACTAGAGAATGTCCATTCTCTTACCTTAAGCGTCACAAAAAACTTGTGCCACTAGAGAATGTCTTTATGGTTCCATGAACCAACATATGTCTTGTCCTTACGGTTAACCATTCTTTATGTATAACAAGACATATGGACAAGGTTAATAACCGGATGCCCCTAGCCTTCACTCAAGGTTTATACAATACCTTGAGACTTTATCAATATGTATTCAACGTAATAACAACACATTCAAAAATACTTTATTGAATGCAAAAGTTGATACATATCAAACCGTTACAAAATGTAACGAACACAGATGAAACATTTATCAGAGTAAAGCCAAAATAGCTCCCACTAAACAACAGCATCTCATGATGCTCCTAGGCCCATGCTAATGACATGTCGCTTAAAATACATATGGGCGTAGACCTTTAGTTAGTGGATCTGCAACCATATCATTTGTGGAAATATGTTATATTAAAACGTCACATTTCTCACCGTTTCCTTTTGGTCAAAAGATTTGACCACCATATATTTAGACCCCTTGAGACCTTTGTAGTAAATAAATAATACTACAAATTTGTTATCTCAATACAACCGTATAGGTCTATCCATAAAATTTAAAACGGTCAACTCCTTCATGAGGTTCCGGAGCCTAATAGCCCAAGTAACAACCTAAAAGAATGTTACTAACACTGCTTTCATAGTAAAAGATGACATGGAACTTTATTTACTGCACTTTCTGCCAACATAAATATGTATTTCGTTATTGATATTATATCATCCTAATAGCCAACAAAGTTTACATCTAAATACCCTACTAACTGCAAGAATTGAACATATAATATCTTAATCTCTTTAAGTACCTTAAAACCTTCTTGGCAGCAACGCAATGATCGCGTCCTGAATTTGATTGATGTCTGCCTAGAAGTCCCGTTACAAAGACGATATTTAGTCTAGTGCAAATTCGAGCATACATTATACTTTTAAGTGCGCTGACACAAAGTACATCTTTTAATTAGATTTTCTCAATATCTAAATAAGGACAATGTGATAGATTCAGTCCATCACTCTTAACAACAGGAGTAATTCCTGGCTTGCAATGATGTATATTGAATATTTCCAATATACAATCAGCAAATGTCCTCCGAGAAAATCTAATATAATATGGCAAAAACAATCCTTACAGATCTTAGTATAAAAGATATAAGATGTCTCAAGGTCACAACTTGTAAGCAAAATATCATGTACATAGAGTATAAGAAAAAATAAATTTCCTCCCACTGACCTTGCAATATATTGAATTACTTTGTTCTTAATTGAACAAAATAACAACACTATGAAACTTTAATAATATTGTCTGGAAACTTGCTTAAGACCATGAATTAAGACTTTTTAGTCTATACACAAGTTTACTTAAATCTGCTGCAAAATTCTCTAGTTGTACTTATATAGATTTTGTATCTCTTTGACGTAACTCCATATAAAAAATAAACTCTCAATGCCACGTTCACTCTGAAAGAATTAGTAAAGAAATAATTATTTCTTCACTAACTATCCACCCCTCTTTCAGAGTAAAAATATTATTATCCTTTTTTTTATGGCATCTAATCACATATTTAATTAAGAACAAGAAACGACATTTATATAAGTTGCTAAAACAACCATGTAATGGATATTGTAATCATGCTCTCACAAATAGACTATATAGTCTGATGGTATAACTAATTTGTCTTTCCCTAATAAATCTCCTTAATAAAGCTGCAACCACTTCATTCTGTACTTGAGAGGTTTAAGAAATTTCATTATAAACTATATCAAGAATAGTACCTTAAACCTCAACAAGTTTAGTCTATGGTACAGGAGATTCCACAATTATCTGTATAGGTAAAGACAAAAAACATAGTAACCCCCATCATACTATTATCTTTAATAATCTGAGAGCAGCTATCCTCTATAATTACGTCGATCTTAAGAAATTTTAGAGTATGTGATTCCATAATTATTGTATCTTCTTTAGGGTCATAAGATCAATACACCTTTAACAATCTGGATAAGATACAAAATAATATCGAGTGGATCTAAATTCCAACGTATTTAATATTGGATTAGATAACCACACTCCTACATGACACCACTAAATTTAATATGATTCAATCATTCCAGTCCATAACTCAAAAGAAGTTTATGAAACAACTTTGATAAGAAATACGTTTTGTATGTGAAAAAATTGCTTTCAAAATATCAACCCACAGTAGGCCGATAAATTAGTCTTACTCATCACCATGTTAATTATGGTGCAATTATGCCTTTTGGCAAATCTTTTTGTCAGGAATTTCAGGCATAATAATTAAATTACCACCCCATAATTTACCAAGTATTTGACAAATGACCCTTTAAGCAATTCAATATTGTCATACTTGCCAAAATACTTACCGCTGCAATTAGGCCTGACAACCTTCAAGACTAATTTTAACCAGTTTATTCTTTATCTCGGTCATTTTCCTTAAATAAAAAACTTTTGGAAACAACCTTTTAACCATATACGGGATGTATATGTCATTAGGACTTAAACATAATCTTTGCAGATATGTCCTAATTTCAATATTATACAAAACATAATTTCAAGCAACTAAGGCTTCCATCATATTATAGCAGTGCAATCCGCAGGCAAACCTCTTTTCAAGTGTTCCAGAATGGAACGCTTCATGGACAGTAAGCAAATTTTATTGCATTCTCAAGCAACAAATCATATGTCCACGACTTAAAATTTGAAGCAGTAAAAACCTCAATAACAGTAGAGTTATTAATTACAGAAAAAGTGACTAAAATAACAAGCAATGTATATAATTAGCATCATGTGAGCACTGTGTAACTTGATGTACAAGTACACATCCAGAGAGTTACATGCAAAATCATATAATCACCTTTGGGCAGAATACATGACATGCAATTGTACACTCCCCACATGATAGCGGTTATGAGAATTTATTCCAATATTCGTGAATTCATCACCTTTGGGCATATGAACCACTAGGATCAGTCACTCCTCCACCATACCATCATGTATCCCTCCATGAACTAATACACAATCACCTCCTTTGGGAGTATGACTACACATTAGACCAGGAGACATCCCAATCAATATACAAGACCGAAATTTCTCAAACCCAATCAAGTGTGCCACTTTGGCGGTCACTACTCAATTGAATCTTTGAAACTCTCTCATACCAGGGATATAAACTTTACTCCTCACATACACCATATACATGTGATTTTAACTTTAGTGATAGGGGCACCAAATCACCAAAATCACATATTATGCTAATTACATTGCTTTGTTCATTAATAAAATCTTTATTATACATATATATAAATATATCTATAGCGAACCCGAAAGACAGATTCCAATGAGATCAACGATCACAAGTAACACAAGAAAATTCTCATAACATAAAAGCAATCATCTCTTGTGTACCCCAATTACTGATTACTAGAACAACATTAAAAGAATGCTGATTTAGAATATCTTTCATAAGTTAACATCAATAGCAATACAGGATACCCAGATCGACAAGCCTGATAGCTAATCCACTATTGCTCATGAGTTTCATAAAGCAAAACATGACTCAAAGGCCAACAACTAATATATTAGCCAATTTTTTTAAGTAACAAAATTATCATTGTTATCAACTAGTGGCCTATTAATTGAGTCAAACCAGAGAACCATTAACAACAAAAAAAGGTTCAACTTGATAGACATTAACCAGTGACCAGATGATTTTAGTAACATTATCTAATAATTTAACTGACATGCATTACCCACATTCAGCAGATGTGTTAATCAGTACAATTATTTTGGTCACGAGTTATTAAGACGTCTATCATTCAAAGGTTAACAAAATAAACAAAAATACATCAAGATGCATATAAAGAACTATGCTCGAGTAACAAAAGTTCCATAACTTTTACTATTTTTCATCACCTCAATACATAGCTCAAATACTATCCCATACCGATTGTATCTCATTAAGCCAGTTTCAATTCACAATAAAGTTTAATTTAATTTTATTTTTTATTAATGAATCACACCATTATAATGTTTATGTGATAACATACTTGTAACCCAACACTTATATTTCCAAAATCACAGAAAATATAAGAAAAATACGCAAAAATACACTAAAAATACACGTATTTAGGGTTCCGTATGTATTTTCACATCCATAAAATCATCAAAAAAATAAAATAAATTCACCACAAGATAGAGGACGGCCATACGAATCCAACGCCGCCAACCACGCGCCGATCCAATGCTCCACGCGCCCGCACGCGCCGCCTGAGTGCGCGGCGCGTGGAGCACACGCGCGAGCCGCGTGGGCCCTGCGCGTGTGGCGCGCGTGGGGGCGCGTGAGGCCCCCCGGCGACGCGCCGCCGACCGTCTTGCTCGTCTCGTCGAGCCCAATCCGAATTTGTGATTTAATTTTATTTTTATTGAACAAAAAATCTCGAAAATCACAAATTATGGCAAAAAAATTATGCGTTCGAGTTCTAGGGTTATGGAGGCTCTGATACCACATGTTGGACGCAAATTGCGCAACCCCAAGATCTCCATAACCAGAACAAGAACATGCATAATTGAGTAGAAAGATTAACGCACCTGTTTTGGGATCCATCAAACATAAAGCGGAAGCAAAAAAGGGATTTCCCACATATCAAGGGGATCCACGCATCAAGTCCTTCTCCTCTATTGCCCTCTGTATCACTGGCTCAATGAGGCGGCTCCCCTCACGTTTAGCGTTAGGTAAACACCCCTTAGGTGAGGATACATGTGAGAATTAGGGTTAGAGGAGAGACTTGAGCACTATTTATAGAGTTTCCATTAAGCCCCCTCATTACGGGCCAGGCTCAACTCGGCCCACACTAACCAGCCCATATTAGACTAATTAAGAAACCTTCTATCTCACCTTAGACCAATCCCCGTAAAACGGTAAACGTTAAACGGTAAATTACAATATCAATTAATGTAGTCCACATTAGGAAAACTCTTACAGGTAATCGAAGCTTCCTCTGTTGAAAGCTTTCAATTTCTCCTTGCCAAAACAAACAAGGCAGAAGAGTTCTTCGCAGACGTGATTTTGTAGTCTGTGATCTATGGATGGCAGTGACAGAGCACGGAGGAACTTGTGGACGAGGGTCGCCACAAAGAGCTTCATTTCCTACGAATGATTGAGCCGGAAAGTTTGCGAAAGGGCCACGTGAAGGAATCTCCCCAGACAAATGGTTGAAAAAGAGGTTCAGGTATTTGAGGCATGACCAACGACTTGGGGCTCGGCCCGGTCAGGTTATCACTTTGATAAATCTAGAGACTCCAAGCTCACCAGCTTTCCGAATGATTCTGGAATATCACCTCGACACATGTTTTGTAATAAAGAGAAGTTCAACATTTTTTGAAGGTTGTCAATGGAGTTAGGTATTTCGCCCAACAGTAGGTTTCCTGATAAATCTACGACGGTCACTGCCTTCAGATTTCCTACTCCAAGGGAAAGATCGCAGCTCAGAAAATTTCTGGACATATTTAAACATCAACTCCATAGGGAATTGGATATAGTGCTCGTGAACTGGTAAGAGCCCAAGTGGAGTTCTTTTAAAGAAGTAAGGTTACCGATGCACAAAGGTATTGATCCATCGAGCTCGTTGCTGCTCAAAGATAAGAAAGCCAAGCTCGGGATGTTACAGATGTCTTCAGGAACCGGTCCTTGCAGCTTGTTGCCGTGATGATACAAGCCTTGAACTTTCCCTGTCCCTACGATCATCATGGGAATAGGGCTGTCAACTCATTATCTCCGACATTGAAGAGGGAAGCCACTTAAATTGCCGACCTCACTAGGAATGCCACCAATGAGCTTGGAATTCCCCATGGAAAGCCACTCCAGATTACTAGAGAGAATCCCTATCGATGAAGGAAGGAAAGCGTCCAGCTTGTTCACCGGTAGATTGATCCTTCTCAAATATCTGCAATTACCTAAAGCAGTGATTATGCTCAATTTATCACTTGAAGGTTCACTGGTCAAATTATTCCCAGACAGGCTTAACCATTGAAAATACTTGAATTTGCCAAGTGAGGAAGCAATAGAGCCAGAGAATGAGTTCTGGGGCAGGTCTAGAGAGGTTAGTTGGGAACAGTTGGAGAAAAAGCTTGGGAATGGGCCTGGTAATTCGTTCCTGCAGAGGAAAAGTTGCATAAGATTTGGAATAGAGAAGCCGATGCTCGATGGCAAAGTACCAATGAGAAGATCCAAAGTCATTGTGCTCACTTGAATTATCGATATGCTGAAGATCGCCAGCAGGATGGGCCAAGACAAGCTATTCTTTGTTCGGCCCAGGACCTGAGAGTTTTGCAGGTTCCCAATATCCAGCAGTATTTCCCTGAAAGTTCAAATAAAAGAGGAAAAAATCACGGAATTCATTAACTAACATTGTTGAAGATAACTTAGTATCTGCAAGTTGGCTTGACTGGTGATGCTGACAGGACAAATGCAATAGAAATTTCCAGATTATTGATGGGTTGAATTGCAACTTCAAGACTTGAAGCTAGAGCAAGCAACACTATATTAAATCTTAAAATGGTTGTTTGGTAGGAGACACGCCAATCAAATTTATCGTGCCTAGATGTAACCCTTTAAGCATAGTCAAGTTTCCTATCTCTCCGGGTATGGTTCCTGAAAAATTATTCACTGAAAGGACAGAAGCTGAAGCTGCTTGCATTCAGACAAAATGGATGATATCTCTCCATTAAACTGATTTCAGACAAGAACAGTCCTAGTTAGTTCGAAAGATTCCCACAAATGTTCCAGGGAAGGTCACCAGATAAGCTGTCATAGCCAAGATTGATGTCCAAAAGTATTCACTGAAAACAGAGGACGGCATCGCACCTGAGATCTGACTGTCACTGAGGTCGATTGCCTTTCAGCAGTGGGATGTTGAAAATCAGTGGCTGGATTGTGCCTGCGAGTTGGCTTTTGCTGATATCAAGCTTCTGCAGTGTGGACACATTGCAAATAGACTCCAGAGAAGCCGTTGCCGTTCAAGAACAGGTACTTGACCCACGGCAATGAGGTGGCCCACTGTGGGACCATTGGTGATGTGCTGTTTCAGCGCAAGAAGGGAGGGCTGGTCTGTGGTGATGCTGGGCTGTTAAGCATGGCTGGTCCAATGAGGCATTGGAGAGAGAAGCAATAGTGCAGTGATGTTGTCTCCATTAGTTAGGTTTCTTGATGGTGGAGAACTGGATGAAGCAGAACTGTGATAAATATTGTGAAGGACTTTCTAGTACGCTGGCCAGGACGTTATATTGTAGGAAAAGTTGAAGCTTTTTCTTGTTAAAGAGTGCCCCAAGTCATCATGGAAATATTCGATTTTCAAGATATTAATTGTGTATGTCATGAAAAATAAATGGCTAAATTTCCCTTATTTGATTTCTTAATGTTCATCAAGTGCTCGGGTGGGGGGATTTTTTTTTCTTTTGGGGGATGTTGTGACACTACTGGTTTTATTTGTCATATTATACTTAAGTTTGTCACGTGCTTCGTTATAATTAAGAGTTTGGTTTGGAGAAAGAGACCGGGGATGAAAATAGAAGTTGGAGATTCAAGTTGATATAGAAGAATAATTGAATTTAGGGGGAGCCAACCTAATACTGAGTTCACACGTAAGGTAGAGATTTGTTGAATTGCACGTGTGGTTGTGTTAGAAAGAAGCCTCGCATCGGTGTGTGGTTGTCGATCTCCTCAGTGAATGTATTGGTCTTTTGTTGCACGCACCCAACATTCTAAACTAACACAACTCGACCAATATTCATGTAAATTATGAGAATGAGATTAAAAAAAGGGGAAAAGTGTAAAAAAAGTCCTAAATCTTTTGAATTTGTGTCAATTTAGTTATAAACTTTTTAATAATGCCAATTTAATCATAAACCTTTCGATTTGGTACCAATTCAATCATAATCTTTTTAACGGTACCGATTTAATTCTAAACCTTTTGAACTAGTGTTAATTTAATCCTAAACCTTTTAGCTTGGTGTCAATTTAGTCATTTCGGCTAATTTTAGTAGGATTTTGCTAATGTGACACCGGTCTGCTAACGTGGCATCACCGGTGCTGACGTGGATAATTTTTAATAATTTTTCAATTTTTTAACTTATTTTTCTGATTTTCTTCTTCTTATTTTTTTTTTCTCTTTCCTCCCTTTCTTCTTCCTCTTTGTAGTGGCCAGCCGGTAGGTGATGGCCGGCCACTGCCGAGAGAAGAAGGCAATGGCCAGATACCACCAAGAGGAAGAAGAAAGGGAGTAGAGAGAAAAAAAGAAAGAAAGAAATCTGAAAAATAATTAAAAAATCAAAAAATAATAAAAATCGAAAAATTATTAAAAATTATTCATGTTAGTGCCGGTGGTGCCACATTAGCAGGCCAGTATCCACGTTAGCAAAATCCAGCTAAAATAAGCTGAAATAACTAAATTGGCACAAAACTAAAATGTTTAGGACTAAATTAACACTATTAAAAGATTTAGGACTGAATTGGGGTCGAATCAAGATGTTTGGGACTAAATTGGCACTATTAAAATGTTTAGGACTAAATTAACACAAATATAAAAGGTTTAGGACTTTTCTAACACTTTTCCCAAAAAAAATGAGATGACCAATCTAATGAAAAGTAGGATAGATTAAAAAGGGGAAAAGTACTAAAAATGTTCTAAAACTTATTGTATTGGTACCAATTCAATTCATTGGATCAATTTAGTTCTAGATTTTCTCACATTGGTATCAATTCAGTTAATCTGACCAATTTAGGAAGGAAATTGCTGACGTTGACATTTTTAAATATATATATTTTTTCGATTTTAGAAAATATTTTTAAATATTTTTCCTTTTTGTATTCTTTTTTCATTGGACCGTGGTCGGTATTAGCCATGGTTGGTGATCGGCCATAGTCCAAAGGAAAAAGTAGAGGAAAAAATAAAGAAAGAAAAAAAAAAGAAAAAAAAAGAAAAGAAATAAAATATATTAAAATTATCTAAAAGTGTCCACGTTAGCATTAATCGTGCCATGTAGGATAGCTGGCGTCCGTATTAATGATTTCCGGCCTAAATTGACCGAATGGATTGAATTGGTACATATATGAAAATGTTTAGAACTAAATTTGTATAATTGAAAAGTTTATGATTGAATTAGTACCAATGTAATAGGTTTTAGACTTTTTTGGTACCTTTCTTGATCAAAAGTCCACGATGAAACACTCTGCATTGAAATCTTCATCTGGTAGAAATCTCTAGTGCATGGCCTCTACACTTTCAATTAAAACGGAACTATGATGTTTATTTAAATTTTTAAAATGTGCCATGCAATACTAAAGACCAACTCTGAGGCAATAAAGTGATAAGGAACGTTCACTGTATCACATATCATGCGAGAGAACTCAAGATATCGATATGAATTAGCCTTCCGATAATCAAAGACATGGATATCCGGGTAATGCCTTTTACCAAGACTATTGTCTCCCCAACCACAAATCCAATTGTGACTGTAGATGGTGAGCCAAAGTGTTCACTCTCAATTACAAATCCAAGTTCCTCCTCCTCATTATCACCATTCAAGAATCTTGCATCGACTGGGAAGTCGGTGCCTTCAAATTCCAAACTGATGTCCAAATTACTTACCCCAAAACCTAAATCATCCAATATAAATTCAGCACCCTCCAGGCCAACCATATCTAGAGTTTCCTCGTGCTCATCAACTATTCATTGTTCACTTATGTTCAGTGCAAAAAAAAAAAAAAAAAAAAAAAAAAAAAAAGAGCACTTGCAATGGCAATTAACTGAAAACTCAAACCCAAAACAGTCTTATTCTTAAGATTAGTTGATACCCAGATTAGGTGTTGTAAATCCGATATATAGATGAGGCGCAAAGACAACCATTTGAAGATTCCTTTCAATAGGCCATTTCTACTTTAGAATTGTATTTATCATGCATAAAGACGCACAGGACGAGCTTTAAGAACGTGCACAAATGCTTGACTTACGCGAATTATGCTGATGTTGATTTGAGATCAAGCAACTTCTTGCGTATGTAAATTTGAACAATATAAAGAAAGGCTCTGTTTTTTCGCTACCCAATCTGTATAACTCTTTGTTTACATAAGTCATCTCCATCAGTGCTGATGGATAGTTAAAAATTTGGGAAATTTAAATAATTATTTAGATCGACATTAATATAAAGATGGCTTGTTTGCGGAAAAAAGAGAGATTAATGTGTCCGGATAACAGTTTCCTAATCGAATGCCATTGCTATGAGTATGGATTTCTTGAAAATCAAATCACAGGAGTTGCAGTTAGGCATGCATGTGTAAAAATGATCATTTATTTTTCTTCATCTGTGTGCGTGCCTCTGATTCTAAGAAAATAAGTTCAGCACGAGTGGGAAAACGCGTCATTTGGTCACTCTTGAGAAGTTGCCTTATTCTTCATTGAAAGTAGCTGCTGTTGAATGACGAATCCTAATCAACAGTATCAGCTTTTTCTTACTGTGACCTTGTCATTCTAGCTAGTCTAAATTTTTGGTGAAACTCGAATCAAAATTTCGCTTTTGTACGAGGTAGAAAGCCAGTCTTCTCGCCACAAATGGTGTGCATAACCAATTTCTAGCGGATTATGTCCTTTGTTTATACAAGCAATGCTTTTGCCGCCTGGAAGCAGCAGTTTCAACTTTGAAAAAAGTAGAACTTTTATTTCACTCCATAGGACAGGAGGAGGAGCCAACGATCATCTCTTGTGCTCAAGAACTGTTTTGATCTTGTTGAGTTTCGCAAGGACATCATTCGTGCGCATTCTTTCTTCGGGCAACTCAGCACAACAATGCACAGCCAACTCCAGGATTGAAGACAGGCAGTCCAGTTTTGTAGCACTTAGCTCTTCTCTGCTCAATAGATTTGTATCTAGGATGTCTTGAACTGCATGAGGAAGCGACTTCTCAACCCCCTGCTTCAAGCTTTCTACCGCAGAAAACATCTTGTCTGTCGGCCTCTTTCCTGTGAAAGTTTCGATCAGCAAGATTCCATAGCTGTACATGTCGCCTCTTGTGGAAACAAATCCACCCGACCCATACTCTACATGCGAAAACATAAGGTGTCATAAGGCATAATACCAGTTTTTGTATCTCTATATAGGTGTATATGTATCCGTATGTTCAGTTCATTCATTATGTCGGTGCACTATATGGCAAAAGTGGCAGCAGATAATCATCACCTGGTGCCATGTACCCAATGGTGGCGAGGGTCTTGGTTTGAGTCATCGACTTCTCTTCACCTAGAAGTTTGGCGATGCCAAAGTCACAAAGGCAAGCAACCAAATCTCCACCTAATAGGACGTTCTTCGGTTTCAAATACGGTGAACAATGGGAATCGAATACCCTTCACGCAGATACTCGAGTCCAGACGCGACATCTATCATGATATTGAGTCTCTGTAGGATGTCTAAATGGTACCCCTCACAGTGTAACCAACTCTCTAGGCTTCCATTTGGCATGTACTCCAGAATCAATGCTCTGAAATCAAGGTTACAAAAACTGCTGATGATCTTCACGGGATTACAATGGCGAATGTTCCTCAGTACCTCACATTCTGCTTCGAAACTCTTTAGAGCGCCTTCTAGTTCTAAATTGAAGACCTTCACTGCGATGCTTACACCATCCGACAGTGTTCCTTTGTAAATCGAGCCGAAACTCCCTGCTCCTAGCAAGTTGCTTGGACTTAGACCATTTGTCGCCTGTAGAACTTTGTAGTAACTTATCCTTCTTCTTGATGCGAGGGTCATCGAAGCTTCATCTGTGGAAAGCCTTCTATTTCTCCTCAAATACCTCACCTGAACAAACAAAAGGCCTAAAGCAAATATTGCTGCCAAAATAGAAGGTAGAAGAATTCTTAGCAGACGCGATTTCTTTGTTTGTGATCAATGAATGGCAGTGACAGGGCACAGAGGAACTTGTAGACGAGGATCGCCACAAAGAGCTTCATTTCCTACAAATGACTGAGCTGTAAAGTTTGCAAAAGATCCTCCTGAAGGAATCTCCCCCGATAAGTGATTGAAAGAAAGGTTCAAGTATTTGAGGTATGATAGCGACTCCGACGACTTGGGAATTGGCCTGGTCAGGTTATTACTTGATAAATCCAGAGATGTCAAGCTCACCAGCTTTCCCAATGACTTCAGAATATCTCCTCGAAACATGTTATGTGATAAAGAGAAGTTCAACATGTTTTAAAGGTTTTCAATGGAGTTAGGTATTTCGCCCAACAGTTGGTTACCCGACAAATCTACAACCGTCACTACCTTTAGATTTCCGACTCCGGGAGCAAGATCCCCGCTCAGAAAATTTGTGGAAATATTTAACACCAATATTTTATTTAAACTCCATAATGAATCGGGTATGGTGCCCGTTAACTGGTTAGAACCCAAGTAGAGTTCTCCTAACGAAGTAAGGTTACCAATACACAAAAGTATTGATCCGTTGAGCTCGTTGCTGCTCAAGGATAAGAAAGCCAAGCTCGGGAGGTTACAGATGTCTTCAGGAACCGGTCCTTGCAGCTTGTTGTCCTGAAGATAAACCTTGAAGCTTCCCTATCATTGCGATGGTCGTGGGTATAGGCCCGGTCAACTCATTATGTCCGACATTGAAAAGGGTCAAGCCACTTAAATTGCCAACCTTGCTGGGATGCCGCCAACGAGCTTAGAGCTCCCCATGGAAAGCCACTCCAGATTACTAGAGAGATTCCCTATCTAGGAAGGAAGGAAAGCGTTCAGCTCGTTCTCTTGTAGATCAGTCCTTAAATTATTGCAATTACCTAAAGCGGTGATGATGCTCAATCCTTCACTTGAAGGTTCACTGGTCAAATTGTTCCCAGCCAGGCTGAACCATTGCAAGTATTTCAATTTGCCGAGTGAGGAAGGAATGGATCCGGAGAAATAGTTCTGGGGCAGGTCTAGGGTGGTTAGTTGGGAACAGTTGGAGAGCTTGCTCTGAATCGGGCCTGTTAATTCGTTCCCGCTGAGGAAAAGTTGCATAAGATTTGGCATAGGAAAGCCAATGCTCGATGGTGGCTCGATGGCGGAGTACCAGTGAGACGATTCATAGTCATTGTGATAACTTGAATCGTTGATATGTTGAAGATCGCCAATGTTCTTTAAATTCCCAATTTCCGGCAGTATTTCGCTTGAAAGTTGAAATAAAGAGGAAACAATCACGAAATACATTAGCTATATATAACACTGTCGCAGATAATTTTGTGTGGACTTAAATGCAATGCAATGGTGAAATTCTTGATGGATCGAATTGCAATTTCAAGACTTGAACCGGGAGAAAGCAACACTACATTAAATTTCGAAATAGTAGTTTGGTAGGAGACATACCAATCAAATTGTTCGCGCCTAGATATAACCCAGTTAGCATAGTCAAGTTTCGGAGCTCTCTGGGTATGGTTACTGAAAAATTATTCACCGAAAGGGAGAGAAGCTGAAGCTGCTGGCATTCAGACAAACTGGAAGGTGTCTGTCCACTGAACTGATTGAAGGACAAGAACAGTCTTTGTAAGTCCAGAAGATTCGCACAAATGTTCCGGGGAAGGTCACCAGATAAGTTGTTGGAGCCGAGATCGATGTCCAAAAGCAGAGACGTGCTGAAAATGAAGGATGCATCGAGCCCGAGAGCTGACTATTGCTGAGGTTGATCATCTTCAGTGACGAAATGTTGAAAATCAGTGGTGGGATCGGGCCTGTAAGCTGGTTCGTGCTTAGGTCGAGCTTCTGCAGCGTGGACACATTACAAATAGACTCCCCTATCGCGCTGGAGAAGCTGTTGCCATTCAAGAACGGGTACTTGAGCCGCGGCAACCAGGGGAACCACTGCTGGGTCTCCCCTTCGTAGGAGTTGTCCCTGACACTGAAGTACTGAGAAGCCGGCGGAGGCGTGAGAGCTCCCCGGCAGAGACCCGTGGAACGTGCTGTTGGTGATGTTGAAGTAGGCGAGGAAAGAGAGGTTGCCCAGATGAGGAGGCAGTGTGCCTGAGAGACCCATGAAGGCTAGGTTGAGGCTCGTGACCCCACCGTGAGTAATGCCACGGGTGATCCCAGCCCAGTTGCAGATTGATGTGGTCTCTGTCCAGTTTGTGGACAAGAGGTCATGGGGGTCATTGGTGATGTGCTGTTATAGGGCAAGAAGGGAGGCTGCTCTTTGCTGATGCTGGTTTGTTGAGCCATGTGTCACGGACCAATCGAATCTAGCGTTCCATTGCCCGTGCGGCTTTACAGACTTTCACAACACTCAACTCACAAGGATCTTAGAGAGAGAAATTCTAAAGAGAGAAGCTCTGGATTATATTACTTGTGAATGGGTATGGGATGAGTATAATGAGGGGATGAGACCCCTATATATACAAATACAAGGCAAACCACATCCGTAGATCTCTCATCGATCTAACGGTGGAGATTACATTTCCCCAACTACCAGCTACCTGCATTAATTACATACGAATACATTTACAGTATTGCCCGCTCCCAAGAGTATTCTAGAAGACTCGAGAAAACTCTAAGGACTCGGGGATACAAGCCGAGGGTCGCTTGATCCATAAATGTGTCATGGCTGCCCCATAGAAACCTCTTGGATCGGCTTTCTTTCGGGCCGTGACACATGGCTATTCCAATGATGCAGTGGAGAGAGAGAGAGAAGAAATAGTGCTTTGATGATGTTGTTAGGGGGTCTTGGTGTTGTCTCCATTAGTGAGGTTTATTGATGGTAAAGAATTGGATGAAGCAGAACTCTTGACATATAATGTGAGGGACTTGTGGTGTGCTCCTCAATTGACGATATATACTAGGAATTGTTCGAGCCTTTCTTTTTAAAGAGTGCCCTTAAGCCACTAAGAAAGTAATTTTTTTTCAAAATATAAATTGTGCATATCGCCATAACAATTAATGCATTAAAAATTACAATTTCTCCATTATTTGATGGCTTATGAAATTCTCCAAAGGAAAATTTTTTTATATGATGCTACACGCATACTTGTCACATCAATTGTTTGATGGCTTCATGTAACATAGCAAACTGATAGAGGGGCAGAGTTGGATTGCACTACAAAGTCTGTATTTCTATGGCACTTTTTTCCAAAACTGAAGGCTAAAGTTGAAACATCAATCGAAGGCTGGATTTTTAATGGAATTAAGTCAATGGACAATTAGCTCATTAGTGGGACATATGTCAACTGATTCACTCTATAGCTTTCAAATTTAGCACTTCCATGGACGAGTAGGGCTCAAGATCAAAAAGGCCTGTTCCATACCTTTCTGGATCTTGATATTTAGGGGAAAAAATGTGATTAAGTACAGAGATACATTAAAAAAAAAAACCAGTATGAGCTTGCAAGTGCTGGATCTGACTAATGCGTAGAGGTTTCGCGAAGTTCAACGTTGAATAAAAGCATATCTTTCAAGGGAGTCGACAGCAAGAAACGAGAGGGAGTTCCACTTCAATTTTCTACTTTTAGAAATTCGTGCCGCCAATGATTAAGAAAATTAATGTGAAGTATGCAAGGTCGATTTACCAACGGCTAATACCAACAAAAATTCAAAACGGATACGCATGTTTCACATTTATCTCAACCTAATTTTCATGTACTATATAATCTCAGATGAGTATATTCACACCACATTTACTCCAAATTAATTTCTTTATCATAGAAAAATTAAAAGTAGTGTATTAATGTCACATTTATCCAAAACTAATTTTATGTCACAAAAAATTCAAAATCATGAAAATCATAAATTGAGATTAAAATCTGCTAATTTGCCCTACAAGCTCCTTTTAAAAATTGCTAAAATCCATAATTTTTGTTACACAAAAGTTGGATTGGGATGAATGTGCATGGGTATATCAATATAGGATTTTCTGTGATAAGAAAATTAGGTTGAGGTATATGTGGTACATGTACTGTTTTAAAATTTTTGTGATATGAAAATTAATTTAGAATAAATATGGATGAGCGTACGTAATAATTTGAAATTTTCGGTGGTTTTAACTCATTAATAAATAATGCGATAGACTCTTGTTACCGTATCGAACATGACCTATTTGAACATATCAATCAGACAACTGTGAATTTTGTATGTCATTCAATCTTTTTAAATTCCGAAGGAGGAATCATATAAGATCATGATTGCGAAAATTCAAATTTCCAACTTGTTTCTCCGTCTGCCTTTGACTGCCTGCTGAACTACCCGTGTTCATATTATATACGTCTCTTTGATGAGACATCATTACTAAGGACACATGATTGTGTTAATCAGATTGAATTAGTAGTTGTGGGGAAAAGAGCTTGGGAGACAATTACATAACCTGGTCTATATGTAAGAACATTTATGTTAGATATAAAGGAAGCCTGCCCTATTTAGATAAATCTCGAGCGTATAAACAGACTATATCAATATTAATTCGTTGGTCTACCTGAGCATATGCATGAAGAACTACTTGTTAGTGATCCCGTACCCTGTATATTAGAAAGATGTCCATGCATTTCATGGATCAAAGCGATAAAACAGTTAGATTTTGAAAAATTATTCAAAATACTCATCTTTCGAATATTCATTTAAATTCACAAAAAAATCCCCCATCTTAGAAAATTATTTGTTAACCTAAATATATCTACCTATCTCTCATTAATTGAGCACGCTTAGGTATTCAATTATGTCTTACTATCGCTATTTTTGAAATGCATGTATATAATAAAATGAAAGGTTAATATCTTGAAAAAGCTAAACCTGGTACACACTCGCTTTTGACAAATTTATCAAAAACTATTTTTTATCACAAAAACCAAAAACTGGTATAGCTTTGACAAATTTACCCCAAACGGTAAACTTGTGACAAATTTACCCCTGTTAGTTTTCGTTAGATTTTACCGTCAAATTATTAAGTTAAATGATATGTGACAATTGACTAGTATACAAATTTGGAATTTTACACTCTGTTTGTCATAGTTTACAATTTTTATGATTTTTTTGTGGTATTAATCCGATTTAGAGAAGGGTATGTTTGTCATAAATTTATTAGTTTGGGGCTTTTTGCAGTCAAATAAATTAATTTGGGGTAAATTTATCATAAATGTACCGGTTTATGGTTTTTTTTATGGTTAGTCGGGGTAAATTTGTTACATGTGTATTAGTTTGGGGTTTTTTATGGTAAAAAAAATAGGTTTGTGGATACAGGTGTACCTGTTGACACCTAAATTTTGGCAATTTAATTAATTTATTTATTGCATAGAAAATTAGGAGGTTAATTTTATTAATTGCATAGCGTATAGATGTAGGTTACATTTATTTTTTATTTGCATTTTTTTCTTTTTATTGAATCGGTGGCGGATAAGTTCAAATTGGCGGATTTTTATTTTTTAAATGATCGGAATTATCTTGTGAGAAATTAGAAATTCGAGATTTTTCGAGATATGTTGAATTTTTGGATAGATATTACGAAATATTGCGATTTGGCTTTCTAGGATTTGGAATTAAAGAGTAATCTTATCGAAATCTTGGATCGTTATCAATAGGTGAAAATTTTGTGAAAAGATTTGCGAAGGTTGATTCGAGGAAAATTTTGAAAATCCAATTCCTCTCCCTATAAAAGGCCATGTGTGCGAGAGGTTTGAGGGGGCTTTTCTTTTTTCACTCGGTCTTCGAAAAGAAAAGTAAAAAGAGAGAAGTGAGAAAGAGAGGTTCCGTCCGTGGGTTTTCTTTGTTTGTTTTTTTAGGGTTTTGGAAATCAAAAGGGGAAAAGTGAAAAGAGAAACCACCAGGAGGGGATAGAAAAGGTACAATAAAGGGGAGACAAGAGAGGTTGCAGCAGCAGAAAAAAAAAAAAACAAAAACAAGGAAAAAGGAAAGGGAGAGAGAAGAGCACTGTGCTTCTTCTCCAAGCTGCCAGTTCGTTGCTGTCCATTGCACCACCGCCGGCCTCCGCGGCGTTAAATCGTCACCGCTGCCCTACCACTCCGAGCGCCGCCTGCCACCGCACAGACCCACGTCGACCTTGCGCCGTCCGCAAGCCTTTCCGCCTGCGACTCACTCTGATCCGCGCTGCCCCCAAGCCCCGACGCCGTCGAGCCCTCGCCAGAAGTCCGAGCCGCCGCTCGCCCGAGTCGGTCTCCCACCAGGCCGACGAAGCTTCTGCTAGGCCGATTCGGGTCTCCGCCTGAGTGCCGTCCCTCCAGATTCGCTCTATCTCGCACCAATCCACTACCCGATCTGCTGCTGCCTCGCGACCCATCCTCTGCAGCTGCTTGGCCCTCAGTCCGACGCCCGCCGCCGCTGCTGTCATAGCCGCGCTTCGCCCGAACGATAACCCAGTCGCGCCGCTGGTCCTGTTCGCATCTCCGCCTGCCGTCTCCACCCCGCAGCACCACTGCTCCGAGCCCTCTCACCCGCGAGTAACCCACGACCTCCTGCCGTCCGTGAGTTGCTCCGATCTTCGCCGAGCCTCCATCTAGAGCCAGATCTGCGGTTCTTTCCCCGTCGCTGCTCCGCCATCACCGCGTTGCCGCCGGACCTCCGACCACCGATTGACCGGTTTTCTCTTGGAGACTCACGAACGTGCTTTTGGAAAGGGAAAGAGAAAAACAGAAAAAAACAAAAGCAAAAAGAAAAGAGGAAAAGGGAATTAGGTAGATTTTCTTTATTACTTATTCAATTTTTTTTTTTTCTTTATATCTTTTTTTTTAGTGAATTTGTTCATTTAAGTACATGATTGATATTCCGATATAAAAGTGCCCATCAATTAGAGGTTGTCGATCCGATTTTCGCGCCCGAAATCCACTCGCAATCACTTATAAAAAATCGACAATCCGATCTCACGCCGAGATTCGATTCGCGATTTAATTTTAAAATTGGGTACCCGATCGTGCGCGAGATATGGTTCGCAAATTTTCGAATATCAATTTTATCTTTGTTTGATTTGATGTCGTGGTGTTTGAGTCAATTTTATTTTCGTAAAAGGAAAAAAAAAAAAAAAAAAAGTTTGATTTAGGATTATGTTGTTTTATTATCTTGCAAGATTAGATTAGGGATTTTTATTTTGAATCATGAAAAAGAAAAAGAAAAAGTGCATTCATTTGGGATTGTTAGTTTTTTTTTTATTATCCGAATTGCATGTTTGATCTTAATTTCGAATTTCATAAAAAATTAGGAATTAAGGCATTATTGCACGTCACGGCATTTTAGAGTAAATTACGTGTTTTATTTTAAGTCTAAATTGATTTTTGCATCTTAGGATATAATTTGCTAGGTTAAGATAATATCTTAGTTTAAATTAGGATTTAGTCTGACCTGATCCTTAATATAAACTAGATAGAATCTTAATCTAGATAATTATGTTTTGCATTTTCCTTAATTTCGAATTTCATAAAAAATTGTTTTAGGATAAATTAGTTTCAATTTCTAGAACATGCTGCATTTTTCTAGAATAGAAAATTCATGTGCACGTCATATAGAATTAGGTTCATGAAATGCCCGTCATTTAGTGATTATTATTAGGTTCATTTAATTAGAAATTGCCTGTCATTAGAGTTATGTCATTTGATTAATTTAGATTGCATATTTAATTATTGCATTTCTTTAGAAATTACCTTTACTCATGTCATATAGTTTAGGTCATGTTACCATGTCATATCAACTCATATCAGATTAGGAACATTGCATTGCATATGGACCATATTCTCATTAAAAAAACGAAAACAAAAATTGAGTGATTGCTTGTTAATTATAAACCATATCTAGGATTGTTGATGTGGATTTTAATTTAACATTGCGAATCTTTCGTTGCTTTGAGGTAAGTTTGTAATTTATTCATTCTTTTCTTGGGTGTTAAATTGATGGATTGCGCACCCGCGTGATCACCTCAGCGTGTTAGAGAAATAAATTTAAAATCGATCCAAGCGCTTGCCAAACATTTTTTTAATAAAGAATGGTACCGAAAGGGTTAGGAGAAATCTAGTGTAATCAAGTCCCCGCACTCCATGTGGTCTCGGTTCGTAGGGTAAAGTAAACCTCCCGTTGCTTTACTTGGGTTTCTAATCGACCCACCAAAAATAGATTAGTGGCGACTCCTAATTGAAAATCATTTGCATGTTAAGAACTCAAACCTAAGTCGCGAATTGGTATGGGTTTGGGAGAGCCCGAGTTAAGTTTAGGCTTAACAATCCATTAGCCAAACCCTAGGTGGTACACATGAAAAATTGGTCGCGACAGTACCAATTTGGGGTTTTTCAGGGTATTAACCCTAAAATGAATAACATCTTTTTCCTAAACAATAGTCACACTTAATTAGTAGCAATATATAGAACTCATTAATCACCGCAATCACGAATAAATTTTTTCTTTGCTCATATGATTTTCTTGGACAATATATTAAAAGAGAAGCCCCTTAAAAATTTATTTTGCTATATGGTGATCAATGGACAATTTAATCATAAGCTGATATCACTAGCCTAGCCTTTTGTGGTGAGAACACACGGGTATCAGTACGGTGTTTGATTATAATCTATTGGAGAAAATTAATAATGTTTGTCGAATTTCCTAGGAAAGTGCAGTGAATAATACTTGCACAAATCGGTTGGTTAACTTCAAAATGCCAACGACGCTAATTCCTGCATCAGTCAAAATGAAGGGTGCTTAGTCCCCTACTATGGATATTCAACAGCATAAGAAAAT
This sequence comes from Eucalyptus marginata, assembly GCA_014182565.1. Lineage (NCBI taxonomy): Eukaryota > Viridiplantae > Streptophyta > Magnoliopsida > Myrtales > Myrtaceae > Eucalyptus > Eucalyptus marginata. Next base: position 28,887,740 of record CM024589.1, read on the forward strand.
GAAGAGTTCACGATTGACACCTAAGGTGGGTGTCGCTAAAAAACAGAAACGCTACATGCCATATGATACAAAGGGTTTACTTTTGCATGACCTGGATGAAGCAAGTTTAATGGAAACACCTGTGCTTGACGTGGTGGAAGCTCGACCTTGGGCTATGGTGGCTGGCCCTCAACAGCCACCGCCTCACAAATGAAACTCATATCTGGGCGTCGGGGTTTGGGCAATCCCCTGACAGTTCAAGCACTTAAGGCCATGACGGCCAAGGAAAAGCCCAATATAGTTTTCTTAATGGAAACGAAGAATAGTGAAGTAAAGCTTATCAGTATTTAGCGCCGTTTACACTTTAATAACGCTCATGTTATCAACCCTGTTGGTCTGGCGGGAGGTCTGGCAGTCTTTTGGAACAATCAGGTATCCATCGAAGTGCTTCGTTCAACGAAGGATTATCTTGATATGACTTATAGGGAAGTGCAGGAAGACCGTACTATTCGACTAACTTGTATTCATGCTCCATATGATTTTCAACTTAGACAACTCTTGTGGGCTGAACTGCGAGAGATCAGTTCGGCTAATGCACTACCCTGGATTTGTGTGGGTGATTTTAACGAAGTACTTTATTTGTGGGAAAAAGGTTGGGAAAAGGCAGGCTCATCATTTCCGCATGATCTCTTTTCGGCAGTTTCTGTATGATTGTGCCCTAATGGAGCTAGAAAGCAAAGGATGTCGGTTTACTTGGATGAATAACAGAGAGGGCGATGAACTGGTGAAGGAACGGTTGGACAAGGCAATGTGCACACTTGATTGGAGATTATTATTTTCTAATGCCGAGGTCTTTGTGTTGCCTATTGTGGGTTTCGACCAAAGCCCCTTGATTATCAATACTTCAGCATCATATCGAAGAAGAGGGAAGAATTTTATTTTTGAATCTTATTGGAATGAAGATGAAGAATGCCGAAGAATTATTTTAGATGCCTGGAATTCAGTGCAAGTGCAAGGTTCTGATCTAATTCCAAAATTGAAAAAATTCTCTTTCGCATTGACCAAGTGGAGCCGTTCAAAATTTACTAGGGGTGATCTTAAAGTTATAACTATACAGCAACGACTTTAGGATATCATTAACCAGCAGCATAGTTCCATTAATGGCATTGAAGTAATTCAGATCAAAGAGGTACTAAGGCGGACTTGGCAACAAGAGGAGCAATACTGGGCTATGCGTTCGAGGATTCAATGGTTAAGGTGGGGTGATAAGAACACAAAGTTTTTTCATGCTGCTACTCTTCAAAGAAGACAAAAAAACCGCATTATCATGTTGTAGGATGACAATCAGCGATGGATTCGTGATCTAGAGACTTTGAAAGCTATGGCATCCACTTTCTTTGCTGGCTTATATATGACGGTGGGATATAGAGTTTATGGACCCATTCTAGATCAATGCTTGCAGGTTGTCACTACAGAAATGAATGACAAGCTGCTGGAATTGATTTCATTAGAGGAGATTCGACAAGCTACTTTTTAGTTGGGGGCACTACTAAGGCTCCTGGCCCTGACGGTTTCAATGGTTTATTTTATCAAACTCATTGGGAGGTTATAAAGTCAGATCTCCTTCTCCTTGAACAAAATTTCTTTCGGTCAGGAAGGATGCCTACAAATCTAAACCTGGCTATCATCGCTTTGATTCCCAAGACGCCTCACCCAGAGAGCCTAGATCAATACAGACCGATTAGCCTTTGCAACTTTGCTTATAAAGTCATATCCAAGGTACTTGCTAACCACCTAAAACCTTGGTTACCTAATCTGATTTCCATGGAACAGTCGGCTTTTGTGAATGGATGACAGATTCAAGATAATATTCTAATTGTTCAGGAAGTTCTTCATCAGTTTAAGACTCGAAGGCGAACGAGAAAATTTAATGCAATTCTCAAGACTGATATGAAAAAGACTTATGATAGAGTGAAATGAGATTTCCTGAGTGAATATCTCCTCAAAATGGGTTTCCATCCAAGGTGGGTGCACTTGATACTCCAATGTATAACTACAACGTATTATAGCGTCCGCTTTAATGGTGAGCTACTTCCTTTTTTCTATCCAACTCGTGGCCTTAGACAAGGTGACCCTCTTTCTCCATACATCTTTATTCTATTAGCAAATGTTTTATCTACTCTGATTACTCAAGCAGTCGACATGGGTCATATAAAGGGCATTAAGTTAAATAGATGGTGTCCTACATTGTCCTATTTATTTTCCGCGGATGATGCCATATTTTTCCTCAATGCAAACATTCGGGATTGCTAGAACCTGGCTAATATTTTAAATCAGTATTGTATGGCCACGGGATAGGCTTTGAACCGAAACAAATCGGGACTTATTTTTAGCAAGAATTGTCCTTTCAGCTTACAGGAAAATTTGTCGTCTGAGTTCAGAGTATCGGTGCTACAAAAGTATGGAAAATATTTGGGAATACCGTCTGACTGGGGCCGCTCTAAAAAGAAATGTTCTATTGGCTTTTGGGAGAATACACGCAAAGTTGGAAGGATGGAAAGAAAAGTTTATTTCTAAAGGAGGTAAGGAAATTCTCGTTAAATCTGTCATCCAGGCACTTCCTCACTATGCTATGTCGATCTTCAAACTTCCTTTGTCTCTTTGTAAAACTATAGAAAAGAGCATTGCTCGTTTTTGGTGGAAGAATGATCAGAATAGAGCAGGGATACATTGGAAGAAATGGGATATTCTAAAGAGGAGTAAGGACAATGGTGGTCTAGGATTTCGTGATCTAATTGAATTTAACGAGCCATGCTTGGCAAGCAAGCGTGGCGATTACTACAATGACCTCAAGCTTTGTGAAGTCATATTTTTAAGGGTCTCGTACTATCATTCTGATTTCCAATTGACGGACCGAGGAACTTGACCATCTTGGGGATGGCAGAGTATTCTAGTGGGCTGGGATGCTATTTTACCTCATGTTAGATGGTTGGTGGGTAATGGAAGGAATATCAGAATTAGAGAGGATCGATGGTTACAAAAAGGAATTCTTGGTGGATCCGCGACTAGAGAGCAACCCATACTGGTGGCTGATCTCATCGATCCCATCCACAATAGCTGGAACACATCTCTGCTTAGTAGTTTTCTAGATGACCAGATCATAGCAGAGGTTCTAACCATTCCAGTTAGACCTACTTTCGCCGAAGATCAACTAGTCTGGACAGCCACAAAGGATGGTCGACATATGGTGAAGAGCAATTATCATGCTCTAACTACTATGAACAGAAACCACAACAACAATACAACATCAACCTCATATCAGCATCCTAGGATTCTGCGGAAAAACATCTGGGCCATGCGAATAGCTCCTAAACTACGCATATTTCTATGGTCGGTATGCCAAAATGCAATTGCCTCCACAGACAACTTGTTTAAGAAACATATCATTATTGAACCATTCTGCCAGATTTGTAAACAGAGAATTCCGAAACATTAGAGCACTTATTTCTATTACATTCGTGGACTACGGGCATTTGGGCTCATCCACGAGATCAACATAGACGTCCGACTAGTACGGTTACTCGATTAGAAGTATGGTTAATAGAAAAGGCTGTATTGCCAAATGACTCACCTGCTCTAGAACTCATTGCCAACGTTCTTTGGCAAATCTGGCGAATGAGGAATGGTTTTATCTTCTGTGGCCATCGTCTAGATTCCACTTTAGCAGTGGAGACTGCATTGACACAGACACGACTTTATCAGGTCTCCACCCCTACCTCTTCGTCACGACCTACAGCACAACATCATCCAAATCGGATTTGGAAACCACCGGGCCCAGGTACTTTAAAATGCAACATCAATGCCTCTTTTCAACTAGGAAGCAAACATGGATCGATGGCTTCTATTTGCAGAGATCAGTATGGTAGACTTACCGATGTTTATACTGCATGATTTCCTACTGCATTAGCTCTGATTGCAGAGTTCCAGGCTCTCACCTTTGCGCTCCGGCACCTGTTGTGACAAGGGCTTCATCAGGCGCAGATTGTGCTTGAATCAGACTGTAGCACCATTGTTGACGCTGTCACGGGTGAGGGCTCGCCGCCATGGGAGACTCGTGTGTTGCTTGCGGAGGCAAGTGTTTCGCTTTCTCTTTTCCCTAACCTGACTGTTCGGTTCTGTAAGCGAGAAACCAATATTGTGGCCGACTGGGCTGCTAAGGCCTCGCTTTCAGATATATTGGGCCAAGATTGGAACAAATTCCCGCCTTATATTTTGCTAGACCTTGTATATGCCGACGCCTTAGCGTCTGGATGTAAGCTTCCGAAGTTATAATACAATTTCTAGTTTCGACCCAAAAAAAAAAAAAAAAACTTCAAAATGCCATATCTTAATTTATTGTGGGTGCTAGGGTCAACTTGACCGCGGTGATGCTGACTTATGCTTTTGGTTAATTAGAATAGGTAAAATTATTTAATTATATCTCATACATGTATCAATCAAATCTAGACGGGCAAATCTGATTGAGCTCAATGAGTGGCCCACATGATACCTATAATTTGTAATGGTCCGGGATAAACATTTTCAGTAACATTGGGTGGAAACAAGCCACAAGTTCCATGATATCATAGAGCATGTTCATACGTACCTCAAACCTGACACAATTATATGAAATGAGAAAAGCCTTTGAGTGTGTTTAAATTGACTTTTACTTTTAACATTTGTCCTTCCCTTGAATCTTATGGCGCCCACACTTTAACTTTTTTCAACCTTGAACATTTGAAATTTTGATGACATATATATTTTGACATGTAATGTCAAATATGATATTTTTCGTAATTTTCTTTTTTCAAAATTTGGATAATTTTTAAACTTTGAAGGAAACACAAAATGGTATTTTGTACTTATGCCTAATGCAAGAATAAACAAGCTCTTTGTAACGGTAATTAGCTAAAAACTCAAACCCAATACATTCCTAGGATTGGTCAACACTTACCAGATGTTTTACCTCCGGTGTCTATTAATGGGTTAATTAGTAAATAAAAGAAGAAGAAGAAAAAACTCTAGCTCAAAGACAACCATTTGAATACTCCTTTTATAATTACCGGGAGCTGTTCTAATGGCCACCTTTCACACATGGAAATGAGAAGGTGGGGAGTTTAATTCCCCACATTCTTAGGAGGATTGTGGGTGTGGACATTTAGTTTCATGTGTGGGGTTTGATTGCAAAAAGGCAGATTAAAAGTCTCAAAGTGAGTTGAAAATAATAGTAGGACAAAAAAAAAGAAAAAATTCTCCTTTCGGTAGGCCGTTTCTTCTACTTTAGAATTTCGTCTATCATGTATAGAAGAGGCGCCAAATGATATCTAAGAATGTGCGCTATTGCTTGACTGATGCATATTATGTAAAGAAAGGCTCTTTTTAGTACACAATCTGTGGGGTTGGGAGTGAGAATGTTTAGTTTCATGTGTGGAATTTGACTTTTATGCACTGCAAAGAGGTAAAACAAAAGTCTGACAATGAGTTGAGAATTAAAGTAGGACAAATTAAAAAAAAAAAAATACTCGTTTTAGGCTTTTTCTTCTACTTTAGAATTCTATCTATTATTTATAGAAGAGGTGCCGGATGATATCTAAGAATGTGCACCAGTGCTTGACTGATGCATATTATGTAAAGAATGGCTCTTTTTTACCACATAATCTGTGGGGCTCTTTGTTTACACAAGCCATCTCCATTACTGCTGATCGATAAGTGTAAATATGGGAATTTTAACTAATTATTTTGATCAACAATGACAAAGATGGCTTGTATTTAAATGAAAAAGGGAAAAGATCACAGAGCCCGCTTAGCCTATAAAAGTCCAAAAAGAAACATGAAGTTTCACTTCCAACAAGCAATTTCTTGTCCTCCAATTTAGGCCAACGTATAACTCCGTTGATTTATATCTATTCTTTACGAAGGATCATCCGTATATATTAGCATCGTGAGATTTGATTTGATTCAAAATGCTAGTAGTTGATATCTCTTAGGCAAATCTCTTATTAACAGAATCACAAGCGAATCTATCAATTTACCAACCAATCTATGATTCGATATGTATTTGTTGATTCAAGCTATTCAGTTTCTTTTTATTTTTACCTATTAAAAAATTGTAACTTTGTCATATTTTATGATATATGTCGTGTTTCGTTTGCTATAGCAATTTAAAAATAATTTTGCACTATATAATGCAATGTAAAATGAAATGACATATAAAGATCTTGTGATTATATTTGGATGTTATCTTTTCTTTCAAAAAAACAAGGGAAAAGACCACTAAAAACCCCAAACTTTGCCCAAAGTGACAGATTTACCCCAAACTTTTTTGTGACGTGACACATTTACCCCATCAAGGGCATTTTTGTCTTTTTTTTTTGTTTTTCCTTTTTTTTTCTTCTTCTTTTCTTTGCCGGTGCCGATGGAGGGAAGCTGGCGTTCGGCGAGGGTCGCCCTCGCCGGCGTTCGGGTGAGGGGCCGCCCTCGCCGGCGTCGGGCGAGGGCCGCCCTCGTCGCCGGCAAAGGGCTAGGATGGCCCTCGCCTGACGCAGGCGAGGGCGGCCCGTTGCCGGCGAGGGCCTAGCGAGGGATGCCCTCGCCAGACTCGGGCGAGGGGTGCCCTCGCCAGATGCCGACGAGGGCTGCCCTCACTTGCGTCGGGTGAGGGGTGCCCTCGCCGGCGTTGGGCGGCCCTAGCCAACTCAGGCGAGGGCGGCCCTCGTCGGACGCTGGCTTCCCTCCACCGGCGAGGGAGGGCCGGCGGAGGGAAGAAAGAAGGGAAAAAAAAGAAAAAAAATTTAAAAAGTAAAAAGACCAAAATGCCATCTAATTTTGGGGTAAATGTGTCACACGAAGTTCATGGTTTTTGTGTCACAAAAAAAGTTTGGGGTAAATGTGTCATGGTTAGTAAAGTTCAGGGTTTTTCACGTCACAAAAAAAAGTTTGGGGTAAATTTGTCACTTTGGACAAAGTTTGGGGTTTTTCATGGTTTTTTCCAAAAAAACAATGAGAAATCACATCTTCTTATAGATAGGGATCATTTGATGCAGTTGAAATTAAGATTTCTTTTTCCAATATTATAATTCCCACTAAAATTTTTATATCTTACAATATTATTGATAAAAATTTTAAGAATGCAATGCTGATTTACAAAATTAATATGATAAGTAACAAAGGGTCCATGCCAACGAAAATCCAAATCTAGTACGCATGAGCTATATTTATCCTAAATTAATAATCACGTAATAAAAAATCTCAGATTAGTACATTTATATTGCATTTCTCCAAACTAATTTTTACTCAAAAAACCCAAAACTAATAACATATCTCAAAAACTAATTTTATGTCACAAAAAATCCCAAATCATCAAATTCATATATTGAGAAATTTGTTAAAATTCTTTTGAGCTGCTGCTGAAATCCCTAATCTTTATGATGCAAAAGTTAGATTGGGGTGAACGTGAATGGATATATCAATTTGGAATTTTTTTATGATAGGAAAATTAGTTTGGGGTATACATGGCTAGTGTACTAGTTTGAGATATTTTGTGACATAAAAATTAATTTAGGGTAAATATGGTATAAACGTATTAATTTGAAATTTTTGATAATATTAACTCATTAATAAATGATGCGATAGACTCTTATAAGCATGTTGAACATGACGTATTGGAACGTATCAATCAGACAATCTATCAATTTTTATGTCGTTCAATCTTTTTAAATTCCGAAGGAATCATGTGAGATCAGGAATGAGAAAAGTCAAACTTCCAATTTGTTTTTCCTGTCCGATTTTAACTGCCTACTAAATTGCCTATGTTCCTATTATCCGCGTCTCCTTGATGAGACACCGTGACTTGGGACGCTGACTGTGGCAATCAGATAGAAGTGGTAGTTGTAGGGAAAATAGGTTGGGAGACAACCAGTTGGCCCGGTCTAGATGCAAGAACATTTGTCTGAGCTTATGAAGAGAGTTAGCTGGAGCTTCTTCCTCAAGTCTTGTCATGATCGAGCACTTGATGAAAAGAGCTTTACAAGCGGCATTGCCTACGCTTCAACTTTTTTTCAATCCTGAACATTTGAAATTTGATGACATATATATCATGACATGTAATGTCAGATATGATATTTTCATTTCTTTTTTTTTTCAAATTTTGGATGCTTTTTAAATTTTGAAGGAAACACATAAAAGTATTTTGTACGTATGTTTAAGGCAAGAACAAACTAGCTCTTTGTAATGGTAGTTAACTAAAGACTCAAACCAAATATATTCCTAGGATTAGTCAACACTTACTAGGTGTTTTATTCCCATCGTCTATTAATGGGTTGTTTAGTAAATTTTAAAAAAAAAAGAAAAAAAGAAAAAACTTTAGCTTAAAGACAACCATTCAAATATTCTTTTCAGTAACATTGCTTCACATTGGAAGAAGGAGGTGGGGAGTTTGATTCTCACCGTCTTAGGGGGTTGGGGGTGAGAACGTTTAGTTTCACATGTGGGGTTCAATTTTCACGCTTTGCAAAAAGGCATAACAAAAATTTAAGAGTAAGTTGAGGATTATAGTAGGACAAAAAATAAAATAAAATACTCCTTTCAGTAAGCTGTTTCTTCTACTTTAGAATTTTATCTATCATGTATGTACTGAAGAAGTGCTAGATGATATCTAAGAATGTGCGTAAAGTTTGACTAATGCATATTATGTAAAGAAAGGTTTAGTACACCATCTGTGGGGCTCTTTTTTTACACAAGCCATCTCCATTACAACTGATGGATAACTGTAAATATGGGAATTTTAACTAATTATTATCAACAATGATAAAAATGGCTTTGTATTTAAATGAAAAAGGGGACAAGATCACAGAGCCCGCGTAGCCTACAAAAGTCCAAAAAGAAACAAAGTTTCACTTCCAACAGGCATTTTCTTGTCCTCCAATTTAGGCCAACGTATGACTCCGTTGATTTATCTATTATTTATGAGGGATCATCCGTATGTATTAGCATTGTAAGATTTGATATGATTCAAAACGCTAGCGGCATCTCTTAGCCGAATCACTTATTTCCGGAATCACAATTGAATCTTTCCGGTATACTAACCAATCTACAATGCGATATGTATCTGTTGACTGAAGCGATTCAATTTCTTTATGTTACCTATCAAAGAGGGTAACTTTGTCATATTTATGGATATGCATTGTGTTTGGATTGTTAAAGAAATTTTAAAATAACTTTTGCACTTTATAATGCAACGAAACATGAAATGACATATACGGATTTTGTGATTATATTTGGATGTAATCTTTCTTTCAATATAACAATCAGAAATCATATTTTCTTATACACACCAATCATATGATTCATGTGAAATTAAGATTTCTTTTTCCAAGATTATAATTCCCACTAAAATTTTTATAAATCTTATAAGATTATTGATAAAATTTACAAGTGTCCATGACACAAAATACTAATTTTAGGGACCTTATCAAATCTTATTATTCAATTCAATTCTCGATTCATATATTTGAGATTTGGACTTATCTCAGTTTAACAAATTACGGGATCATCTAAGACATATTCATGGGTATTTAACCACCTTAGGAAAGTTCATCGTTTCCTTCTCTATTTTGACTTTTAACTTTTATTGGTAAGCGAAACATGCGTGGTCAAGAACTTAAGGAAGCAATTATAACATCATTTTCACTTTGTGTTTATGCTTGAGTTTCCCACATCATGTCACATGTGAATATTTCCATGTCATGTCATCTTCTATTCAACTTTGCATGTTGCATCTAAATTGACAATCTTGCATGTGCACGTGCACACATGAATCTAGTAGCGCCACTGTGCATGACGAACAATTTGGTTGATCAATAGCGAAAATGACCAAGTGTTTTGGCAACATTTTTTATTTTAAAACCAAATATCAAGCGTACTAGATATCTAAAACTTTGAAGTAAAAGTTTGCTATCTACACTCTACAGCCCTATATTTCATTGACTCAAAATTCATCCAGCAATAATTGCACTTAGCACGGATTACCTTAATCGCTGCAGTGCGCAGAAACCTGTGCTGGTCTCATCTTATATGTTTGTTTTCTAAAATCACTTGGATACGTAATGAGCTGTGATTCTGCTTGGCGACATGTGCAAAGAAACGCCTCTCAAACATGTAGAGTCCTCTCTCTCGTCATGAAGAGTTAATCCCAGCGCCTTCTCCCTTTCTGGGGTTTGTGTAATACCCAACAAATTCAAGCACGCAAGCAGTCTTATTTGCCCTAATCGAGCGACATGCAGACATCCATCTCGCTTCCTGGCCACTCTCGCCTTCCCCTGTTCCCAACTCTTCTTTCTTCGCCCTCATCGCTCAATTGGAACCCCGGCTTGCCGCACTTTCATCTCGGCTCTCAGTGACGACTTGCAATTTGCAGATTGACTTCCGCCTACTTGCCCTGAGCTACGCCACAATTCTCTGCAGCGAGGGCCCTGGTTGCATGTCTTGCGCAGGTCTTGCGCTAGTGGATGCTCCAAGCTAGAGGTGCATTCTTTCCATTTGCTTCACTGGGCTTTTCTCTGTTTCATCTTTAGCTCGACGCAATCTGTCTGAGGTTATTGGCTTCCTTTTGCTGCTCGGTCTCCACTATTTCGGCCTAGAATCACCTCTGTAGTTTCACCAACTAGTTTATGGCTTCTGAAAAACACGATGAATCAGTGCGCTTGCTCCACTATTTTGGCCTAGACTCACCTCTGTAGTTTCACTGCATAGTTTATGGCTTCTGAAAATCAAGATGAATCAGTGCGCTTGGCAGCTCTCTGTCGGAGGCTCGACCGCTTATGCTCTGCAAATGAAATTGAAGTATGGGATGAGGAACCGACGCCAGACATTATTGACGAGTGTCGTCTCACATTAGTGGGCAAAGTTTATACACAATCCACCGTCAACTTCCCAGCATTACAGAGCACTTTAAAGAGGGTCTGGCGCAATGATCATGTCGACTTTGCTCAACGGGAGGGTGGTTTCTATTTAGCGAAATTTCGGACAGCAATTGAGAAACAACGAGTAGTGGAGGGAGGACCGTGGTCGTTCTCTGGGAATTTAGTTTGTTTCAAGCCATGGCTTCCCCAAACACCTTTACACTGCTATGACTTTACCCGTTGTGCATTCTGGGTTCAAGTTATAGGCCTCCCCCTGGAATGGACTACAGACAAGATGATCAGAAAGGCAGTAGATCAGATTGGCGAGGTCCTGGAGGTCCGTCTTGAATTTAAAGAAGGGTCGGCCTTAAGGGCAGGGCGGGTTAAAATAGAGCTACAACTCAAGGAACCATTAAAAACCGGCAAACTAGTGAGGCTTGACGGGAAGATGTTATGGTTGGACTTCAGGTATGAAAAACTGTCACATTATTGTTACTCTTGTGGACGCATAGGACATTATGCAACGTATTGTGAAGAGTATCCTTTTGATGAAGCCAAAATGGATGGCCGAGAAAAGATGGCCTATGGGCCTTGGCTACGAGCGGAGGTTTGCCAACCAAGCCCGTACTGGGATGCTTTCTATAACCCCCCCAACCCACAGGAACAGAATGAAGAGATTGTACCTGAGACACCTCCAGCTCTTCAACTGGCTGTCCCTCCTTTGCCAATGGCGACCCCAACCGCTGCAGCCCCCTGTCTCCCACTCATAACCCAGCAACATCAGCAATCCCATGACTCCATCCTACCTCAACAGCAGCTGCAGCAACCACAACAGACTAACGATTGCATCCTCACGACGGCGAACATACCTGCACACACAAAGCAGAAAGGACCATTAAGTGCCTTACCTGACCTACCACAACCAAAGAAAATGAAAGGCCCCCGTCTTGCTCCCAAGTTGGCCCCATCCAAGAAACAGAAAAGGTATGCCCCCTATGACATGAGACCTGGCCTTCAAGATAACTTTGATGACACACAGCTGATGGACACCCCTGTGATGGAAGCTTCTAAGGACGCTTCATGGGCTCTGGTGGCTGGCCCCAAACAGCCACCGCCTTACAAATGAAACTTGTTTGCTGGAACTGTCAGGGTTTGGGCAATCCCCTGACAGTTCAAGCCCTAAAGGCCTTGACGGCCAAAGAAAAGCCTGACTTTTTGTTCCTCATGGAGACGAAGAATCCAGAGAAAGTGATCCAGCGTATGCAGAGACACTTACATTTTAACAACTCTTTTGTTTGTAATCCTGATGGCTTAGCAGGTGGCATTTCTGTTTTTTGGAATGATCGAGTTTCTCTAGACTTCCCCAGCTCTACGGCGAACTTGGTTGATATCATATGTCGGGACCTCGAGGAGGATAAGGTCATGCGGATCACATGTTTGCACGCCCCCAACTCGTATCAAGCAAGACAGCTGATGTGGGACCAACTTCGCCTGATCAGCATATCCAACACTCTCCCTTGGCTTTGTGCGGGTGACTTTAATGAGATTCTCTATGCATGGGAAAAAGTTGGCGGCAGAGCCCCGGAGAGGTATCGCCTTCAATCTTTTCGTGATGTTCTTAATGATTGTGCTTTCCTGGAGATCGAAAGCAAGGGCTGCAGATTTACGTGGTCTAATAATCGGGATGGTCTGAACCAAGTTAAGGAGCGATTGGATCGTATGGTATGCACATCGCAGTGGCGGATCCTTTACCCTGACGCTCAAGTCTTTGCGCTGCCGGCCATCGGTTCGGATCACAGTCCACTTCTTTTATCTACCGATCCACCATCTTCCCGGGGTCCACGACCGTTCGTGTTCGAGGCATTTTGGACCCAAGATCCTGAGTGTAGAGGGGTGATTGTTGATACATGGCTTTCCGCCCAGGTACGCAATACCAATATCATTGACAAACTCCCGCTGGTTTGTCGTAAGCTTAAACAGTGGAGTAGGGCCAAATTTCAAAATGTTCAGTTACAGGTGCCGGCACTACAACAACAGCTCCAATCCCTTGTCAACAAACCTGACATATCCCTTAGTGATAAAGCAGCTGCTGCACATATCCGAGACAAAATCAAAAACCTTTGGCAGCAGGAAGAACAGTTTTGGGCTATGCGTTCTAGGGTGAACTGGCTGACCTGGGGAGATAAGAATAGTAAATTTTTTCATGCCACAACGATCCAACGAAGGCAGCGCAATAGAATTGTCATGCTGAGGGATGAGACTAACACCTGGGTAAGAGATATCCCGAACTTGAAGGTGATGACGTACAATTTCTTCACCCATTTATATACTTCTGTAGGCCCCCGAGACTACGGCCCAGTCTTAGCTCAATGTCAACCGGTGATCACCGAGGAGATGAATGCACAGTTAATAGCAGGGGTCACTATGGAGGAGGTACGTAGGGCAACTTTTCAGCTGGGTGCGACAAAGGCTCCAGGTCCCGACTGTCTGAATGGACTCTTTTATCGGACTTATTGGGACATCATCAAACAGGACGTCCTTACCTTAGTACAAGACTTCTTTCGCTCGGGGATCCTACCAGATGCTTTTAACAAAACAGCCCTTGTCCTCATCCCCAAGACAACCCATCCTGAAAGTTTGGACCAGTTCCGACCGATTAGCCTCTGTAACTACATATATAAGATCATTTCTAAGGTGCTGGCCATTCGTCTACGCCCTTGGCTCGGGGATCTCATCTCAGATGAGCAAGCTGCCTTTGTGAGTGGGCGCCAAATTCAGGATAATGTGTTGATTGTCCAAGAGGTTATCCATCACTTCAACACTAGGATCAGAAAGTGTCGCTTTAACGCCATGCTTAAAATGGATATGCAGAAGGCCTACGATAAAGTTGAGTGGGATTTCCTAAAAGATTATCTCGCTGAAGTTGGGGTTTCATCCTACTTGGGTTTCCCGGTGATGCAATGCGTCACTACTACCTCCTTTAGTGTGCGCTTCAATGGGGAACAACTGCGCTATTTCCGCCCATCCAGAGGCTTGCGGCAGGGTGACCCCCTTTCACCCTACCTCTTTATCTTGGTGGCGAATCTCCTATCAACTCTTATTCATCAAGCCGTAGGTATGGGCCAGCTAAGTGGAATTCGCCTAAACAAAGTTCTCGCCCAACCCTTTCCCACCTTTTCTTTGCAGATGATTCAGTATTTTTCCTCAAAGGTACACTTGTGGAGTGTCAGAATCTGGCCAATCTGTTAAATCAATACTGTCTAGCCACAGGTCAAGTTATAAATAGGAACAAATCTGGCATGTTTTTTCCAAAGTTCTGCCCTTTGAATCTTCGGCAAAATCTTGCGGCAGCATTTAGGGTGCCAGTGTTACAGAAATACGGGAAATACCTGGGAATGCCCTCGGATTGGGGTAGATCCCGTAAAGACATGTTTATCTGGATCCAAGGTCGGGTGAACTCTAAACTTGAGGGCTGGAAAGAGCTGCTATTGTCAAAGGGAGGCAAGGAAATCCTTCTCAAGTCCGTTGTCTAGGCCATTCCTCAATACGCTATGTCTATATTTCAAATTCCGAGATCCCTATGTCACAGGATTGAACAGCAAATCTCCAGCTTTTGGTGGAACAATAACAGATCCAAGTCTGGTGTTCATTGGGCAACTTGGGATTTACTAAAAACAAGTAAATTGAAAGGAGGTTTGGGCTTTCGTGATCTGTTAGCGCTTAATAGGGCGCTACTTGGTAAGCAAGCCTGGCGCTTACTTCAACAACCCCAGCTGTTATGGTGTCGGCTGTTTAAAGGTTTATATTTCCAGCATACTGATTTCCAGGCAGCTGGTTCTGGACCGAGACCCTCTTGGGGCTGGCGGAGTCTCCTCTTTGGTCGCGAAGCCATCCTATCTCAGATCAGATGGTCGGTGGGTAATGGAGAATAGATAAAAATCAGAGAGCATAACTGGTTACCACGAGGTCCTATTGGTGGTCCGGCTACAAGATCAGAACCCGAGCTGGTAGCGGGTCTTATAGACCCAATCCACCATACTTGGAATGCTACTCTCCTCTCAGATTTATTTGACACCAGCATTGTTGCAGAAATCACCCAACTACCACTTCGACCGTTACATACAGATGACAAACTTGTTTGGACAGCAACGAAGGATGGACATTACACGGTTAAAAGCGGTTATCAGGCCATTCTCAGCAGCACAAATATACAGCGACACCCACATGCATCATCATCCTATCAACCTCCCAGCATCCTATGGAAGAAACTCTGGACACTTAACACCGCACCAAAAATTCGCCTATTCCTATGGGCAGCATGTCAGAACGCTCTACCTACCAGGGCCAAACTCTTCTCTCGCCACATAGTTACTGACCCCTTTTGCGAGCTTTGCGACACCAACACCCCTGAAACGCTGGAACACTTGTTTTTCTATTGTCCTTGGACAGCAGGTATCTGGAATCACTCACAGATCGCCATCCCTCTCTCACCTTACACTATCCAACGCCTAGACTCATGGCTAGCAGCAAGGGCGGCACAACCGAAGAGCGTACCTGCATTCCAGTTGATAGCTCATGTATTGTGGCAAATCTGGTGCTCGCGCAACAACTACATCTTCCGCCATCTCCGTCCAACTCCAAACCGCACAGTCGAGGATGCTTTAGCACAATCACGGATCCAAGCTCTTTCCTTGCAACATCCTCAAAGAACAGGGGCTTCAACCTCCTCGCATCCCATTGACGGCATCCCTTCATCCATCTGGACACCTCCACCAAGCGGCTGCATAAAGTGTAATATCGATGCATCTCACCATCCGGGCAGTCACAAAGGCACGATCGCCTGTATTTGCAGAAACCATCAGGGGATGCTTACCGACATTTTCACAGGTGAAGTCTCTGCAACATCAGCTCTCCAAGCCGAGGCACAAGCACTTGCTTTGGCTCTCCAACGATTGCTGCAGCAGGACCTCAACACGGCGAACATCATCCTTGAAAGTGATTGCTTAGTTTTGGTCGAGACCATCCATGCGCAGAGACCACCTCCGTGGGAAGACCGAGCGTTTTTCGCGGAGATCAATTCTCTGCTGTCTCTGTGCCCTAATTTGCAAATTCAATCCTGCCGAAGAGGGGCGAACGGAGCTGCTGACTGGGCTGCTAAGGCCCACGGCCGCACTGATCTGGCCCATGATTGGAACCTCTTCACTCCCTTTTTGTTGCAAAGTTTAGTTGCCGCAGATGCAATAGCCTCCGGATGCAATACGAACTTCCTCTGTAATGTTGATGCATCGTAATGGAAATCCTTTTACTGACCAAAAAAAAAAAAAACATGTACGTCCTTATGAGCCAAAAAAATGAAAAAAAAATAAAAAATGTACGTCCGTCTGAATAGATAATATAATTAAGCTGATATCACCTGCGCGGACCTCCTTCGTGGGAATACATATAGAAAATTAGCACGACGTTGGATAATTAATTGGGTAAGGAGAACTCTTATCTAACACATATGTTCGTCTATAGAACAGGGTCATCTACAAATAAGCAACCTCTTTCACAACCTTTCCCTTTGACCAAACAACTGGTGAAATTCGGCCTTGCGATTGATTTAATGGTGATTTAGCAAACACATCGGTCCGGGAAGGTCACCACTTGATTTATCCCGGACCGACGTTAAATGGTGCGTTAATAAGTTTGTACTGTGTTTCGATTTCGTAAGCTTGAAGTTAGGTCTCGTTTGGAAAAAATAATTACATATGAATCTACATATGTCAGCTTGCATGAATTTCAAGTGTTGCAAGTTAAAAAAGAAAATCAAATGTGTGCATTGTAAGACTTAGATAAAATTAAAAGTACTAGATAAAAATTAATCTAGATGGGTGCTATGTTTAAGCACTCACACATAATCATTAAGACCGAGCATCAGTCCAGGGTTGATCTTGGATTAACCCAATCTAGCTAGTCTTGATCCGATGCCCTAGTCTTGAGGCCTTTGGAACTTGGTTGGTCCTTGATCTTGTGACTTAAGGGTAAATCTAATCCAGACCAGTCCTATATATATCTCAAACCCTAATATGTCACTTAAAGTGTCCAACGTCTCCACCTTTTTCAATGTATTTATAGCCCGTTCAACTCGAACTAGCTTTGTGCACATAATATCTATCTATATATATATATATATATATATATATATATATATATGTCTCTGTGTGTGTGTGTGTAACGTCTCCACCTTTTTCAATGTATTTATAGCCCGTTCAACTCGAACTAGCTTTAGCTTTGTGCACGTGTGTGTGTGTGTGTGTGTGTGTGTGTGGGCGCGCGCTGTGCATTTTGAACATTGTGCATTTTGAACATTTGATTGTTTATTTCACATATTCATCTTCTGTGGTTCATTGTTTTTGGCAAGTGGAGATTTTCGATGTTGCCATATCTTAGATTTCCAATTTGATTGTACTAGTTGCTTGTGTGTGTGTGTGTGTGTGTGTGTGTGTGTGTGTGTGGGCGCGCGCTGTGCATTTTGAACATTTGATTGTTTAATTTTATTTCACATATTCATCTTCTGTGGTTCATTGTTTTTGGCAAGTGGAGATTTTCGATGTTGCCATATCTTAGATTTCCAATTTGATTGTACTAGTTGCTCAATATCGCATTGTTGATTGATATACTATTTTAAAGAATACATTTGTCTTTACAATGAAAAAAAAAAAAGAAACAAATAAAAGAATCGGTTGGTCTTGGATTAATCTGGACCAGATCTATAGGGTCGATCTAGTCCTCAGTTTCAAGCTCAATAGGGACAGGTCTCGGTCTAAAAAATTGGAGGCCAATTTTGTGCAAATTGGTCCCTAAGTTAGTCCCTAGGTTAACTCCTAATAATCACGACAAAACTAAGTCTCTCTCTCTCTCTCTCTCTTTACCAGGGCCGGGTGGGAGATTTTTCTTGTTGGGTGAAAAATGTGATGGTGGAGCTTCCTTTGCCGGTTCAACGAACATTTCTCCGGGGCCTGAGATAGTCACCGACTTCCACTATATTAAACAGGAAGTTGTTTTCCCTATTTTTAAATTTGGGTTCACTGGTTAACTGAAATCATTTGACCAACTTATTTTCTCACACGGAAAAAAATGCATGTTTCTTTGGTAAAATAATTTCCTCTAAACAAATCAAGCCTAAGTGAACAACTTCAAATTTAGGTACTCTTCTATCTTGTGTTTAGCAACTTCCAACAACCCCCGGGGATAACACTCTCAATACCCAATTGAATTCTTGTGATCCAGATGCAAATTAGATTGAACCTTGTAATCTCCTTATGGTTTCAGAGTATGAGGTTCAACCTCGAACTCCACGCAAAAACAAATCACAGACTGCGACTAATTGTATGGGCTATTATTGGGTAACTGTCTGTCTCTTAAGTAATTATTTTTGCATTTACAAGAGTAATTTAATTAAGATCGTAATGTGCCATGGGTTGCAGTACAAAACGAGAAATTCGGAAAGTGATTAGGCCCTTTTAGCAGATTCCCCTCTAAATTAAGAATGGCGATTAAAATCAATCAAAACACCGAGTTATAAATCTAGGCGATTTCCCAACAAATCTCCCAGTTTGGCATTACTGGGCAGATATCCTTTATTTTGAAATTTATATTTGTAATCTCCTCCTAAAAACATCCAAATCCATGCCGTGCAAAGAAACTTGTCAATCAAAAATTAAAAGCTAAATAGATGGTTACCACATACACTGAGAAGTGTCACTAAATAACGATTTCGTGGATCACACGTGAAGGGCCCTCGTGATCAAAGGTGGAGAAAGCCCCGCTCGAATACTTTTTCCTGTGAATACTGCACCAGCTCTGAAGTAGATTCTTCTTTTCATCAATCGAAACTCCTTCCCAAACTGGACAAGCTCCTCTCCACCTGGCTTTGACATCAAAATCTTCATATTGAGGAGGAGAAAAACAATTAATATCAAGAAAGTTCAAAAATCTGGTTGGATCCACATGGCTCTATGGAAGTAAACGCTAGGTGCATCGGAGTATATCTCGACTTTTTCATCTTCCATGGAGTAATAGTGCATCTTCTTATCTTTGTCAGGGAAATAGATACGGTTTGGCTTGATCCCGGGAAGGCAACTCTCGGAATTGAACTCCGCCGAGATCGCAGAGTTGCCATTCAAGAAGAGAGCCACGTTCCCCAAATTTTGGACCTCTTCGTTAGCTCCCTTCTCCAAATCCACTACAAAAACTCGGATGCTTTCCACGGTTCCATCCTCTTGGTCCCATATCTTCCAAACCACCAGCAATTGGCCTGAACATTCCACGAGATAGGGATAACCCGCGAAATTGTGCCCAAGAAAGATTCCCAATTGCATTCGGCACTCCCTCTCGTCGAGGGTCATGATTCGGCCACGCGAATCCAAGGCCACGAATTGCCCGTCGTAATGAATGAGTTGAAGGAAGGTGGACCGAGGCAGGTTCGCGGCCGGGCTCACTCCCGTCCACGCATCTTCTCCTGACCTGTGAAGGGCATACCCTAGTGATCGAAAATCCCGATAGAGAGTGACCATGACAGTTTAGTCCCCGGACGAAGAAGGGCTCGAGGACAACGCGATCCTGTGGATTCTAATGGAGCCGCTGCACCGGTGCCTCTTTAGCGGACGGAGACGCGACTTGTGGCGAAGCTTCGTCAAGGCGGGGAGTTCGATGCCGACCCGTGAGAGCGGATTGAAGATGCGGTACTGATTGCCCCACCTCGACACGCGTTGGTCGAAGCCCCACCTCGACACGAGTATCCATTGTGGTGGATTCAACGCCAGGGGTCGAGATCCTGGCAACTGCACTCGGTGAGTTCTCCCTCTAGAGGTGTTGAAGAACTTGGCTGGGCGGCGGCTGCCCACATAAATCATGAGCCACGGGGCTTTTGACTTCGTGTTGTCCGTGTCTCTGATGGCAGCAGACCGCCACGAGGTGCACACCCCTCGAAAAGCTAAAAAGTCTTCCATAGCTAGCCGTCCAGCGATGAGTTCTAGGATCTCTTGCGGGAGTTCTTCCCAACTCCCCATCGTAGGTTGAATGATAGATTTGCTTGGTGAGCAAGATACACTGCCCCTCGGATTTGATGTTTTAAGATTTAAATCTTTTTATAGAATACAGAAAATCTTAAAGGTAGTTTCCTTTTCAAGCTTTTACGAATAAAATCCCATAGAAAGCCCGTATATATTATATAAGTGAACGATAACCACTCCATAGTAAACGATGCATGAAATTATAATTGAAAGATAAATTAAAGTGATGATGCTTAGATTAAGAAGACGATCTGTTCCTCTTAAGGTAGACCGGAATTGAGTATTAATCAAACCAAAAGATCATCACTGAATGAATGTAACAAGATGACCACAAAGGATCATCGCTGACCATTAATCAAACCCACAAGTAAAGCAGAAGCACAAGCGGGCAACAAATGGGGCAAATAAAGATAGTAAATTTACAGTACCATCTTTGTAAATGATGGTAGTTATTTTAAATTTTGAAGGAAACACATAAAAGTATTTTTTACGTATGTTTAATGCAAGAACAAACTAGCTCCTTGTAATGGTAGTTAACTAAAGACTCAAACCAAATACATTCCTAGGATTAGTCAACACTTACTAGGTGTTTTATTCCCATCGTCTATTAATGGGTTGTTTAGTAAATTTTAAAAAAAGAAAAAAAGAAAAAACTTTAGCTTAAAGACAACCATTCAAATATTCTTTTCAGTAACATTGCTTGAGTGGCCACTCTTTTCACATTGGAAGAAGGAGGTGGGGAGTTTGATTCTCACCGTCTTAGGGGGTTGGGGGTGAGAACGTTTAGTTTCACATGCGGGGTTCGATTTTCACGCTTTGCAAAAAGGCATAACAAAAATTTAAGAGTAAGTTGAGGATATGGTAGGACAAAAAATAAAATAAAATACTGTTTCTTCTACTTTAGAATTTTATCTATCATGTATGTACTGAAGAAGTGCTAGATGATATCTAAGAATGTGCGTAAACGTTTGACTAATGCATATTATGTAAAGAAAGGTTTACTACACCATCTGTGCGGCTCTTTTTTTACACAAGCCATCTCCATTACAACTGATGGATAACTGTAAATATGGGAATTTTAACTAATTATTATCAACAATGATAAAAATGGCTTGTATTTAAATGAAAAAGGGGACAAGATCACAGAGCCCGCGCAGCCTATACAAGTCCAAAAAGAAAAAAAGTTTCACTTCCAACAGGCATTTTCTTGTCCTCCAATTTAGGCCAACGTATGACTCCGTTGTTTTATCTATTATTTATGAGGGATCATCCGTATGTATTAGCATTGTAAGATTTGATATGATTCAAAACGCTAGAGGCATCTCTTAGCCGAATCACTTATTTCCGGAATCACAAGCGAATCTTTCCGGTATACTAACCAATCCACAATGCGATATGTATCTGTTGACTGAAGCGATTCAGTTTCTTTATTTTACCTATCAAAAAGGGTAACTTTTTCATATTTATGGATATGCATTGTGTTTGGATTGTTACAGAAATTTTAAAATAACTTTTGCACTTTATAATGCAACGAAACATGAAATGACATATACGGATTTTGTGATTATATTTGGATGTAATCTTTCTTTCAATATAACAATCAGAAATCATATTTTCTTATACACACCAATCATATGATTCATGTGAAATTAAGATTTCTTTTTCCAAGATTATAATTCCCACTAAAATTTTTATATCTTATAAGATTATTGATAAAATTTACAAGTGTCCATGACACAAAATACTAATTTTAGGGACCTTATCAAATCTTATTATTCAATTCAATTCTCGATTCATATATTTGAGATTTGGACTTATCTCAGTTTAACAAATTACGGGATCATCTAAGACATATTCATGGGTATTTTTTTTTTTTTTTTTTTTTTTTGGTCGAAGGCAAAGAAATATTATATACTGTTATGAAAGGGGACATTGTTCGGCATTTCCGAGTACAGAAGATCTAGCAAGAAGGGAGGAGGGTGTTGAGCCCAATCTGAGGAAATAAGGGAGGCCCGGTGGGCTTTCGCGGCCCGGTCCGCGACGACATTTGCTTTCCGGCTGCAGTAGGCGATTGTAAAATTAGGGCACCGGAGATGCAGCCATCGCGCCTCTTGGATGATGCTCCTGTATTCCCATGGCGTTGAAGGCGGATCGTGGATAGCTGCGGCAAGGGTGAGACAATCCGTTTCCACCTGGACGTGATCCCAGCGACGTCCTCTCTGAAGCAAGAAATGCAGCGTATGAGTTAAACCAAGCGCCTCGGCCTGCAATGCCGAAGAAGCAGTCACCATCCGTGCGAAGCCATAGATTAGAAGGCCAGAGGAATCGCGACACACGCAGGCGATGGAAGCGTCTTGATGATTAGGTAAGTAAGCCGCATCAAAATTTATATTCATGGGTATTTAACCACCTTAGGAAAGTTCATCGTTTCCTTCTCTATTTTGACTTTTAACTTTTATTGGTAAGCGAAACATGCGTGGTCAAGAACTTAAGGAAGCAATTATAACGTCATTTTCACTTTGTGTTTATACTTGAGTTTCCCACGTCATGTCACATGTGAATATTTCCATGTCATGTCATCTTCTATTCAACTTTGCATGTTGCATCTAAATTGACAATCTTGCATGTGCACGTGCACACATGAATCTAGTAGCGCCACTGTGCATGACGAACAATTTGGTTGATCAATAGCGAAAATGACTGTTTTGGCAACATTTTTTTATTTTAAAACCAAATATTAAGCGTACTAGATATCTAAAACTTTGAAGTAAAAGTATGCTATCTACACTCTACAGCCCTATATTTCATTGACTCTAAATTCATCCAGCAATAATTGCACTTAGCACGGATTACCTTAATCGCTGCAGTGCGCAGAAACCTGTGCTGGTCTCATCTTATATGTTTGTTTTCTAAAATCATTTGGATACGTAATGAGCTGTGATTCTGCTTGGCGACATGTGCAAAGAAACGCCTCTCAAACATGTACGTCCTTATGAGACAAAAAAATGAAAAAAAATAAAAAATGTACGTCCGTATGAATAGATAATATAATTAAGCTGATATCACCTGCGCGGACCTCCTTCGTGGGAATACATATGAAAATTAGCACGACGTTGGATAATTAATTGGGTAAGGAGAACTCTTATCTAACACATATGTTCGTCTATAGAACAGGGTCATCTACAAATAAGCAACCTCTTTCACAACCTTTCCCTTTGACCAGACAACTGGGGAAATTCGGCCTTACGATTGATTTAATGGCGATTTAGCAAACACATCGGTCCGGGAAGGTCACCACTCGAGTACCCTTTTTAAAGTCTCCGTCTAGTCCATGTGAATTATCCCGGACCGATGTTAAATGGTGCGATAATAAGTTTGTACTGTGTTTCGATTTCGTAAGCTTGAAGTAGGGCTCGTTTGGGATGGACCAACCTATTACCAACCCTCTCTAGTGGCTTGGGATAAAATCTAAAAATATTACTCAAATTAAAAAAAGAAAAAAAGATTAGGAAAAAGTAATTGCATATGAATCTACATATGTCAGCTTGCATGAATTTCAAGTGTCGCAAGTTAAAAAAGAAAATCAAATGTGTGCATCGTAAGACTTAGATAAAATTAAAAGTACTAGATAAAAATTAATCTAGATGGGTGCTATGTTTAAGCACTTATACATAATCATTAAGGCTGAGCATTAGTCTAGGGTTGATCTTGGACCGGCCCAATCTAGCTAGTCTTGATCCAATTCCCTGGTTTTGAGGCCTTTGGAACTTGCATTATGCGGGTTGGTCATTGATCTTGAAAGTTAAGGGTAGATCTAATCTAGACCAGTCTTATATATATCTCAAACCCTAATATGTCACTTAAAGTGTCCAAGGTCTCCACCTTTTTCAATGTATTTATAGCCCGTTCAACTCGAACTAGCTTTGTGCACATTATGCGCGCTATGCATTTTGAACATTTGATTGTTTAATTTTATTTCACATATTCATCTTCTGTGGTTCATTGTTTTTGGCAAGTGGACATTTTCGATGTTGCCATATCTTAGATTTCCAATTTGATTGTACTAGTTGCTCAATAATTGTATGTGTTTATATTATGCATGCATTTTGAACGTTTGATTGTTTAATTTTATTTCACATATTCATCTTCTGTGGTTCATTGTTTTTGGCAAGTGGAGTTTTTCGATGTTGCCATATCTTAGATTTCCATTTGATTGTACTAGTTGCTCAATATCACATTGTTAATTGATATATTATTTTAAAGAATATATTTGTCTTTACAATGAATACAAAAAATGAAACAAATAAAAGAATCGGTTGGTCTTGAATTAACCCTAGCACTGGACCGGATCTATAGGGTCAGTCTAATCCTCAGTTTCAAGCTCAATAGGGACAGGCCTCGGTCTAAAAAATTGGAGGCCAACTTTGTGCGGATTAGTCCCTGAGTTAGTCCCTAGGTTAACTCCTAATAATCACGACAAAACTAACTCTCTCTCTCTCTCTCGCGCTCCAATAAGATCTACCAGGGCCGGGTGGGAGATTTTTCTTGTTGGGTGAAAAATGTGATGGTGGAGCTTCCTTTGCCGGTTCAGCGAACATTTCTCCGGGGCCTGAGATAGTCACCGACTTCCACTATATTAAACAGGAAGTTGTTTTCCCTATTTTTTAAATTTGGGTTCACTGGTTAACTGAAATCATTTGACCAACTTATTTTCTCACACGGAAAAAAATGCATGTTTCTTTGGTAAAATAGTTTTCTCTAAACAAATCAAGTCTAAGTGAACAACTTCAAACTTAGGTACTTTTTTATCTTGTGTTTAGCGACTTCCAACAATCCCGGGGGATAACACTCTCAATACCCAATTGAATTCTTGTGATCCAGATGCAAATTAGATTGAACCTTGCAATCTCCTTATGGTTTCAGAGTATGAGGTTCAATCTCGAACTCCAGGCTAAAACAAATCACAGACTGCGACTAATTGTATGGGCTATTATTGGGTAACTGTCTGTCTCTTAAGTAATTATTTTTGCATTTACAAGAGTAATTTAATTAAGATCGTAATGTGCCATGGGTTGCAGTACAAAACGAGAAATTCGGAAAGTAATTAGGCCCTTTTAGCAGATTCCCCTCTAAATTAAGAATGGCGATTAAAATCAATCAAAACACCGAGTTATAAATCTAGGCGATTTCCCAACAAATCTCCCAGTTTGGCATTACTGGGCAGATATCCTTTATTTTGAAATTTATATTTGTAATCTCCTCCTAAAAACATCCAAATCCATGCCGTGCAAAGAAACTTGTCAATCAAAAATTAAAAGCTAAATAGATGGTTACCACATACACTGAGAAGTGTCACTAAATAATGATTTCGTGGATCACACTTGAAGGGCCCTTGTGATCAAAGGTGGAGAAAGCCCCACTCGAATACTTTTATCTGTGAATACTGCACCAGCTTTGAAGTAGATTCTTCTTTTTATCAATCGAACTCCTACCCAAACTAGACAAGCTCCTTTCCACCTGGCTTTGACATCAAAATTTTCATATTGAGGAGGAGAAAAAAAGATTAATACCAAGAAAGTTCAAAAATCTGGTTGGATCCACATGGCTATGGGGAAGTAAACGCGAGGTGCATCGGAGTATATCTCGACTTTTCCATCTTCCATGGAGTAATAGTGCATCTTCTCATCTTTGTCAGGGAAATAGATACGATTTGGCTTGATCCCGGGAAGGCAACTCTCGGCATTGAACTCCGCCGAGATCGCAGAGTTGCGATTCAAGAAGAGAGCCGCGTTCCCCAAACTTTCGAGCTCTTCGTCAGCTCCCTTCTCCAAATCCACTACAAAAACTCGGATGCTTTCCACGGTTCCATCCTCTTGGTCCCATATCTTCCAAACCACCAGCAATTGGCCTGAACATTCCACGAGATAGGGATAACCCGCGAAATTGTGCCCAAGAAAGATTCCCAATTGCATTCGGCACTCCCTCTCGTCGAGGGTCATGATTCGGCCACGCGAATCCAAGGCCACGAATTGCCCGTCGTAATGAATGAGTTGAAGGAAGGTGGACCGAGGCAGGTTCGCGGCCGGGCTCACTCCCGTCCACGCATCTTCTCCTGATCTGTGAAGGGCATACCCTAGTGATCGAAGATCCCGACAGATAGTGACCATGACGGTGTAGTCCCCGGACGAAGAAGGGCTCGAGGACAACGCGATCCTCTGGATTTTAGTGGAGCCGCTGCGCCGGTGCCTCTTTGGCGGACGGAGACGCGACTTGTGGCGAAGCTTCGTCAAGGCGGGGAGTTCGATGCCGACCCGCGAGAGCGGATTGAAGATGCAGTACTGATAGCCCCACCTCAACACGCGTTGGTCGAAGCCCCACCTCGACACGAGTATCCATCGTGGTGGATTCAAGGCCTGGGCTCGAGATCCTGGCAACTGCACTTGGTGAGTTCTCCCTCTAGAGGTGCTGAAGAACTTGGTTGCTCCGTTGCCCGCATAAATCGTGAGCCATGGGGCTTTTGACTTCGCGTTGTACGTGTCTTTGATGGCAGCAGAGGCGCACACCCCACGAAAAGCTAAAAAGTCTTCCATAGCTAGCCGTCCAGCGATGAGTTCTAGGATCTCTTGCGGGAGTTCTTCCCAACTCGCCATCGTAGGTTGAATGATAGATTTTCCTGGTGAGCAACTTCTTGATGTGTTTATCACTCGTAACATGAGGGAGGTCCTATATAGGAAAGACGATCTACAGGGATTCAGTCTCTTTCAACGAATTTGTTTTATGAATCTTATAGCTTATTTTCTTTATCTTGAATGAATATTCATTTGTCGTGGCTAGCAAGATACACTGCCCTCTCGGATTTGATGTTTTAAGATTTAAATCTTTCCATAGAAGACAGGAAATCTTAAAGGTAGTTTCATTTTCAAATTTTACGAATAAAATCCCATAGAAAGCCCGTATATATTATATAAGTGAACGATAACTGCGCCATAGTAAACGATGCATTAAATTATAATGGAAAGATAAATTGACTTATAACACTTACATGAAATTTCTTAAATATTTAACACTTTTCATTTGAAATAATTGTACATACCATTTTAATTAGAAACTTATTTTCCTTAAGAGCAAATATAATGCGATTCCTATTTTAAATAGCTCAAGTTTTATTCAATGTTTTCAATCTTTTTTGTATCCAAGTTAACAATATGAACGAATTATATTAAAATATAAAGGGCTTTGATAATATAATACTAAAGTATTTAGTATTTGTATTGAATTTGTTATAATTTAATTCTTCAGTATCATCTGTGCCTATAATGGTCAAGTTAAAAATAGTTTGTAAGACAACATAAATATCCAAAAGTGTAATTAAAATAAGATATGCCAGTTTAATCTCTTCATTAATAAAGTCATTAAATCATATTGACTATTTTAAACATAAAATATAAGCGGTAATTTTAGTTAAAACATTATTGGCCATAAAAAGATCCTTGTTAGAAAAATTCAATATAGCGAATGGCAAAAAAATTGTAGCCATATTTTCTGTTTTTTTTCCACTTTCTCCCCTCTTCCGTTATCTCCACTAATTTGAAGTATTCTCTTCATCAACAGTCCTCACAGAACTTGTTGAAGGTGAAGTCAATTTGTATTTGCACTTGCATCCCCTTTCTTTGTTAGGGAAAAATTTCTACCCTTTTCCATGGCCGTATCCTGTTTTTCACATGCAAACATTTTTCAATTACTCAGGCCAAACTTCGTTACAATATAAGGAATTACTTTAATTCGATCATTCTTATTTAATTTCAAATGGATTTATGTGATATTAACCTAAAAACTTAGGAAAGTATTTTTGATCAATGCCATATAGTTTTGCATTTTTATCGCCTTCACTCACTCACAATATGAAAAGAAAAAAAGGGATGGTTTAGATAGTGAGAGAGTAGACAAAGTTATTGGAGAAACATCTTTAAGTGATTTTGATTATTTCCAAATTGTCCTTAGTATAACTTTTACTATGGTATCGTGCAGGTGTTTGTGACATTGTGCAAAGAACAGAGGTGATGTTCGTAAAGGAAAAATATTACAAGTTTGTTCTAAATTTACTAATAATTGCCCTTGTTAGGGATTTGCGCAGTTTTACCTTCATGGGAGTTGCTCTATGCGGAAATGACTTGAGATGGGCAACGAGATTCAAGGTTCTTCCGGCAAGATTAGGATGTCTTAGAGAGCTTTGATTAGATGAGACTAAAGCAAGGCTCGTTAGATTGGTTCGGCTTATTCTTCAACCTTTTTTAGTGGGTTTGGGATAAAATTGAAAAATATTACTCAAGTTTCAAAAAATTATGACGAGTTTGCATGGGAATCTACTATGTCAACTGTTGCGCATTTCAAATGTTTTGAGTTAGAAATAAAGTCAAATGCATGTAACGCAAGATTTAGATTTGAAAAAAGTGCAAAATAAAAATTGATTCAGATGGACCCTAAGTTCATGCACTTGTGCAATTTTATCATATCATAGTAGGTGAATAAATTACAAGATTAATCCCTTCTCAATTATTGCGACACTGCTGTAATTACCATGCAAAGAAAAGTTTTATTTCAAATGGTATGGAACGGTGATTTAGGTTTTGGGGGTGAAAGCTCCCATGGGTTCGGGAGAGGAAAGCTCTACCAGCGAGATTGGCGAGTAAAACTCTCTCGCCGGTAGAGCTTTCCTCCCGAACCCATGAGGAGCTTTCCTCTCCCAAACCCATGGGAGCTTTCACCCCCAAAACCTAAATCACTGTTCCATACCATTCGAAAGTAGCAAATCATTACCCAAAATCATGGATATACAGAACCCAAACCCTAAAACTATCCCAAAACACAACCCCCTTTCTGTTTCACAGGAAATCGCATCCACCCTCTTGCGGAGCTCCCTTCAATCACCCAATACCCAAAGCCATAAGACCTCCACAGAACTGTCCCGAAGAAAACTTCATCCCTCTACAACTATCAATCTCAGAAAGAGTGCCTGATTTGATGTTGGAATGGAGCCTGATGAGGAAAATCAACGCCGTATTGCTGCCCTTTGCAAGAATTTAGGCCATTTATGGTCGGCCAATGATGTGATTGAAGTACAGCAGGAAATCCCCCATAACAAACGCATTGAATGCAGTCATATTCTCTTTGGTAAGTTATACTCGAAACCCAATGTCAACTTTGAAGCATTTTGCAACACTATGAAGAAGGCGTGGAAAACAGAGGCTGTTATTTGCTCTAAAAAAGAACTGGGTCTCTTCTCATTTGTATTCGAGACAGAGGAGGAAAAGGAGAGGGTCTTGAAATCTGGGCCGTGGTCCTTTGCAAGCAACTTGTTAGTGCTAAAACAATGTGAGCCAGATATTCCTGTACACTGCTATGATTTTACTAGATATGAGTTCTGGGTTCACATTGTTGGACTATCCCCGGGATGGATCTTAGAAGAGGTATTTTCTGATGTAGCTAGTAAAGTGGGAGCAGTAAAAGAAATACAATTAGAATCTAAAGGCTACGGTCCCTATAAGACAGGAAAAGCCAAAGTAGAGATGAATCTTATAGCTCCTCTTAAAACAAGGGCTTTAGTCAAGATAGGGAACAAGAATTTATGGGTGGAGTTTAAATTTGAGCATCTCCCCTCACTTTTGTTACTCATGTGGGCGAATTGGTCACTATGCATCGTATTGTGAGGATATACCATATGAAACAATGGACGGGGCAGCAAACAAGGAAGGGAAGTACGGACCGTGGCTCAAAGCAGAAGTAAAAGATTATAGTCCGCATTGGGAGGCATTTTATGGCAAGGTTGATCTTAATAAAGAAGAAGAAGAATCTGTACCTGAAACTCCCGTGGAGACAGTCAATATGGAAGTTACTGCAAGGGCAGAAACTAAAACAACTAACCCCCTTTCCCGGAACAAGAAACGAGTAGAAAGCCCTTCTTCATTGGTGGGAAGAGATGGCGGAGAGCTGCTTCCAACAGCCAGAGAGGGAAGTGGAAAACAATTGCTATTACTAGACGGCCCAACTGATGCAGGACTGAACATTATGGGTGAAGCTGAAATGAAGACGATGAAGTTTCAAAAAACAAAGAAACAGAAAAGAGCAACAGTCTCTACCTCTTCTATTCTGGATGATATGGAATTATTAGATACCCCTGTGCAGCTGGTAAAAGAGGGGAAGGATTGGGCTTTGGTGGCTAGCCCTAATAAGCCACCAAAAACACCATGAAGATTCTAAGTTGGAACTATCGTGGGTGGGCAACCCCGACGAGTCCAGGAGCTTAGAGCCTTAATGGCTCAAGAAAGGCCCAACTTGGTTTTCTTGATGGAAACCAAAAACAAGGAGTCGATGGTGGATAAAGTCCGAAAAGATTGAAGCTTCAAAACATGTTCGTAGAGCAACCAATAGGAATTCTGGGGGTTTGGTGCTAATGTGGAATGAGGGTGTGGAAATTCAAATCAATTCGAGTTCAAAAGAGCATATGGATGTGGAATGTAAGGATCCGAATAGTAGACACCTAATGAGAGTCACACTGATACATGCTTCCACAAATTTCCAGGAGAGACTTCTGTTATGGCAAAAGATTCGGAATTTTCACTCCACTAATCAACTTCCTTGGCTCTATATGTGGGACTTTAATGAAATTTTATATAGTTGGGAAAATGTTGGGAAAAGGGAAGCTGATCAACATAGAATAGCGGCCTTTAGGGAGATGCTCAATGACTGTTCATTGATGGATATTGATACTAAGGGGTGTGCTTTCACTTGGGCAAACAATAGAGAAGGTGAAAATTTAGTTAAAAAGAGGCTGGATAGAGCCTTTTGTACAATGGATTGGAGAATTATTTTCCCAAATGCTGAAGTTGTCGCCCTTCCAGCAGTAGGTTTTGATCATAGCCCCCTGGTGTTATCTTTACATCCTGTTCGGGAGAAAAAAAGAAAGGAATTTAAGTTTGAAGCATACTGGACGGAGGAAGAAGAATGTCGGGACATCATAAAACGCTGTTGGGGGCAACAACCAGCATTGTTATATGACTTTTTCTCAGAAAATACATCATGTTACACATGAATTGATCGCATGGAGCAAAAACAAGTTTTCTTATGCCTCTATCCAAATAAGAATTCTCAAACAGAAACTAACTGAGATTATGAATGGGGATCCCCAATTTTCCAGCAAGAAGGAAAGTCAGGAACTCAAGGAGAACATAGAACGGCTTTGGTGGCAAGAAGAGATGTATTGGGGTATGAGGTCTCGAGCAAACTGGCTTCAATGGGGCGACAGGAACTCAAAATATTTCCACGCTACAACGGTTCAACGAAGACAAAGGAATAGAATTATCGTGCTGAAACTAAATGAAGATACTTGGTGCAGGGATCAGAAAATATTGAAGCAACACATAGAAGATTTCTATCGCTTACTATATGAATCGGTAGGCCCAAGAAATCTTCAACCTTTGCTGGACATATGCCCATCTATAGTCACCAGGGAAATGAACGAAAGCCTATTGGCTCCTATTTCAATGGAAGAGGTCAAAGAAGCGGTGTTCCAGCTAGGTAAACTCAAAGCCCCCGGTTCGGATGGTCTAAATGGACAATTTTATCAGTATTATTGGGAAGAGATAAAGCTAGAAGTGTTCAATCTAGTCAGAAACTTCTTTGAATTAGGTAAATTTGATCCCCTGCTCAACAAGACTCATATATCCCTCATTCCAAAAGTGAAAAATCCAGAAAGTATTTGCTAGTTTAGGCCAATCAGTCTAATGTAATTTCAGCTATAAAATTATCTCTAAAGTGCTATCAAATAGACTGAAACCATGGCTTGCTGAGATAATAGCTACTGAACAAAGCGCCTTTGTTAAAGAATGACAAATACAAGACAACATATTTATTGTTAAGAAGTTTTGCATCAGCTGAGGATTAGAGAACGCAAAAAGAAATTCTAGGCAATTCTTAAACTGGATATGCAAAAGGCTTATGATAGAGTTGAATGGGATTTCTTAAAAATGAGCATGAGGAAGATGGGATTTGATGAAAAATAGATTGAGCTTGTGATGCATTGTGTCTCTATGGTGTCATTTAGCGTCAAAATTAATGGCGATCATACAAGATATTTCAACCCCACACGGGGTTTAAGACAAGGAGACCCATTGTCCCCATACTTGTTTATATTAATGGCAAATGCATTCTCCTGGATGATGCACAAAGCACTAGAAGATGGCAGCATCAAAGGAATAAAATTGAACAGGTATTGTCCCACTCTGTCTCATCTATTATTCGCAGATGACGCTATACTTTTTCTGGATGGGAAAGTCAGAGAATGTCAAAATGTGGCAAACATTCTGAATCAATATTGCTATGCTACTGGTCAAGCTATCAATTTAAACAAATCAAGAGTGTTTTTCAGCAAGGGCTGCCCTCTGAGTTTGAAGAGGAATATGGCATATGAGTTACGTGTGCCTATTATTGACAAAACAAGGAAGTACTTGGGGATTCCATCTGACTAGGGACAAACAAAAAAGGAGATGTTTTCATGGATTCTTGCAAGAGTGAACATGAAGCTTGCAGGATGGAAAGAAAAATTATTGTCTAAAGCTGGCAAAGAAGTATTGATTAAAGCTGTGGTGCAGGCGCTTCCTTAGTATGCAATGTCTATTTTCAAAATCCCAATATCAGTATGCAAAGCCATTGAACAAAGGATTGCAGCTTTCTGGTGGAAACAAAATGATTCTAAAAGAGGTATGTATTGGAAGAAATGAGAAGTTTTGAAGTCCAGAAAAGATGAAGGGGTCTTGGCTTTAAAGACCTAATCAAGTTTAACAAGGCTATGTTAAGCAAACAAGCGTGGAGATTATTACAATCACCCTCAGCACTATGGAGCCAGATACTAAAAGGTGTTTACTATCCAAATGGGGACTTATGGAGAGCAAAACTAGGACAACAACCATCTTGGGGCTGGCGAAGCATCCTAATAGGTTGAGACACTATTGAACCGGAGGTCTGATGGATGGTGGGGGATGGGGAACGTATTCACATCCGACAGGACAAATGGCTTCTAAGGGGAGTATTAGGCGGGCCGGCAAATATAAATGACTCAGAGAAAGTTGTTGAATTAATGTGCAATGAAGGAAGAGCATGGGATGAGCCTAAGCTTCGTGAACTTTTTGATGACCAAGTAGTTAAAGAAATTCTTGCAATCCCCATTTCAGCAATACCACTTAAAGATAGAATGATATGGACAGGAAACAAGTCGCTCCTACACAAGTTAAAAGTGGCTACAATAGGCTCTGCTCATTGACTACTTCTCCAGATCCCAACAAAGCAACAATTTCCTACCAGCTGCCTAGATCTTTATGGACCCGATTATGGAGTATTCCAATCCCTCCCAAAGTTAAGTTTTTTCTATGGAGCATATGTCAAAACGCAATACCCACAAAGGAAAATCTTTATAAGAGGCGAGTATTACCGGATCCGTTATGCCCACTTTGTTCTTGGCACCCTGAAACAACAGAGCATCTCTTTTTCCTTTGCAAAAGAACCCGACATTTATGGCTTGATCCGTGCCTCAACCTCTACAACAAAACAACCTCAGTAACCCGAATGGACAAGTGGTTTGAAGACTTCTTTGCTGAAAAAATCGACTTACCCTCAGCGGAGATGGTGGCCAGCACGCTCTGGATTATATGGAAGCTCCGGAACAACCATATCTTCCGATCCAAACCTCCCAAATTTGACCTCATAGCAGATCTTGCCCACGCCCAAGTCAAGGCCTTCTCCAGATGGGTTCTGATTAAAGAACAGAAGAGAACCAGCAGCCGATTTTTGCCCGAAACGTGGAAACCGCCGGACAGCAATGGCTTCAAACTCAACATTGATTGCTCCTAGGTGAAGGGGGAAGAGAAGAACTCCGTGGCAGGGGTTGTGCGCGACTCAAACGGTCTGTTGATTGATGGATTTGCTGCTGAGATTCAAGCTGCGAATGCTCTGTGCGCTGAAGCCCTAGCTCTCTCACACGGTCTGCGTTTTCTCACCCACAGAACAGCAACTCACGTGGGAACAATTCAAGTTCAGAATAGGGGAAGTGCTTGGGAAGTACAAAGCGATAATCAAACTCTTGTCGAAGCAACGCTCGGCCGGGCCAAAGTTCCATGGGCTGTGAGCAGCTTGATCAATGAAAGCAGAATTATGCTACAAAATCTACCTTTCATTAAGTTGTCTTATTGCCCGAGAGAAGCCAACCAAGCCACCGATTGGGTAGCGAAATCGCATCGTCTTAAGTCCCTTCCCACAAATTGGTTACATGCACCTCCCTATCCTCTTTATAGTATTTTATGCTCTGAATCCACCCTATCGTCATCTTGTAATCTATGCTTATGAATGAATGAATTACCTATCTTTGACCAAAAAAAAAAAAAAATGCCAGGCCAAAGTAAAGAAAGGCTAGAAAACGACTCTTAGAAAAATTATGACTACGTGCAGCATGCACAATCTGTACCCCCGGCGTCTTGCACAATAAGGAGCATAAGCGCAATTTAACCGGTGCCAATCCGGTCGGTTCAATTGTTCAGGTTAAATACTCGGAGAGTGTATCTATCTCCCATTTCTATGTTCTGTTTAGCAACTTCCAACACTATTAAGGAGGACACTCCCAAATCTCAATTAGCTTGTTGGGATTCGGATGCAAATTGAATTTGAACTTGGGAATCTATTTATGGTATTTATTTGAATATTAAGCGAATGATCTTTGCATTGGAGATCGTAACTTAATTAAGAACGCTAACAAAAATTAATTCGACCTTTTTATCACCATGATTTGATAAGATTATTAAGTCCCTTTAGTAGTTTTCTTTTTTGTTACAAATGACGATTTACATCATTTAGACACCTACTTAGGTATCCAAGGTCTCTAACTATCTTTCCATGTAGTCCAATTACCTATGTTCATCGACCAAAAAAAGAAATCACCTATGTTCAAAGGATAGCTTATATTTTCTTCTATAATCAATTATAAAAATAAGATAAGCGTTGGAATTTTTTTCAACCGGTTGCTAAGTTCTCTTAATTTAATGTAATTTATCTCTACTATATGTAACCATTTTACAATAACCAAAGTACCCTTATATCATCTCACCATATAAAAGTAGAGAATGTTAGATATCAATTTATAATTAAGATTTGATATTTTTATACGATTACATAACAAATCTTTCATTTTGATTTTGCGCACATATTTTCGAGTTTGAGATGTATATCCGTATTCTCCCTCTAAAAACATCCCAATCCATGTCGTGCCAAGAAATTAGTTAATCAAAAATTAAAATCTAAACTAACACCCACAACTAAAATATGTTATTCTATTAGCGAAAAAGTTGATCCCGTGGGTCGCCCGTGTAGGGCCCTTACGATCAAGGGAGGAGGTGGGCCGTTCCAGTGGACCCAGGTTTGACATCAAAATCTTCATATCAAGGAAGAGAAAAAACTCGAACATTCAAAAATCAGGTTGGAACCAATCGGCATCAACGACGCGACGCCTAGTTTCATCAAAGGGACAACTGCTAGTTGCATCAAGGTATGTCTCGAATTTTCTGTCCTCCACGCTGTAACTCTTGATCTTTTCTTCTTTGCCATCACGGCAATAAACGTGGTTTGGCTTGATCCCGGGAAGGCAAGACTCGGGGTTGAACGCCACCGACAAGGAAGAGCTGCCATTCAAGAAGAGAGACACGATCCCCAAGCTTTCGACCTCTTCCTCGGTTCTCTTGTCCAAATCAACTTCGAAAACTCGAATCTCTTTCACCGGTCCATCATACTTTTTGCGCCATATCTTCCAAGCCACTAGCAATGAGTCCGAACATTCAACAAGATAAGGATCACCGTCAACATAACGATTCGTCCCTAGGCATAGTCGCGATTCCATGCGACTCTTTCTCTCGTTAAAAGTCATTATTTGACTCTGCTCATCCAAGGCCACAAATAGCCCATTGTAATAAATCAGTTCAAGGACGGTGCACCGACGCCGAGGCCTCGCACGATTCGCTGCCGTCCACGCATCTTCTCCTGATCTGAGAAAGGCAAACCCTGGTGATGGGCCATAAAAAATCATGACTGAGTAGCTCCTGGACAAAGAAGGGCTTGAGGACATCGCGATCGCGTAAATGAGACGTAACTCAGGGTTAAGCTCTTCCAAGGCCGGGACTTCGATGCTGATGGACGAAAATGGATTGAGGATACGGTATTCACTGTACCTCTTTGACACAAGTATCCGTCCTGGTGTAGGCAAGGTCTAGTCAGAAGATCCTGGCAACTGTACTGGGTAAATTCTCCCCGTAGAGGGGTTGGATAACTCAGCTATTCGGCTGTACGTATAAATCATGAGCCACGGGGCTTTCGATTTCGCATTATACGTCTCCTTGGAAGCAGCAGTCTGCCATGAGGTGCACGCCTTCGAACAGCTAAAAAGTCTTCCATGGCTAGTTGTCGAACAATGAGTTCTAGGATCACTGGCGAGAGTTCTTCCCAACTCGCCATCGTAGGCTAAATGATAGATTTGTCTGGTGTGCGACTTCTCGATGAATTTATTTCTCGTAACATGAGGGAGGTCCTAAATAGGAAAGACAATCATTAGGGATTCGGTTTCTTTCAACAAATTGTCTTACAAATGTTATAGCTTGTTTTCTTTATCTTGAATGAATATTCCTTTGTTGTGGCTAGCGAGATACACTACCCTTTCGCTTTTGATGTATTAAGATTTAAATATTTCTATAGAATATACAAATTTTTAAAGTTAGTTTCATGGTATAAGAATAGTAGGAGTGCCAAAACTTTCATACGACACTCATTTGAGTGTCAAAACCTTCTTTTTTACTCACTTGAATGCCACATCGGAGAAAAATTGATCACTTGAGTGCCAATTCTGCCCAAATGTCCAACATGGATTTTTTTTTTTTTTTTTTTTGTGAATTTTATTTTTATTTTTATTTGTATTTTGTATTTTGTATTTTTAGGGTTGGCAAGGGTCATCAGTGATCTTTGTCGGCCGTGGCCGCCTCACCCACAGCCATGAAGGCCCTAGGTGAGGTTGCGAGGGCCCTCGTTGGCTGTTGGGCAATCGTGGGTAACACCGCCTAGAGAGGGCGAGGGTTGTTGTGGTCTCGCTAGCGATTGGTGAGGCCACAATGGCCTCCCCCAAGACCTTTGCAGCTCGATGTGGGTGAGGGTCCTCACTATGAAGGCCTTGTTGTGACAACCCTCGCTTGCTTTGAGTGGTGTCCAACTTTAAGCAATCATGAGTGATGCCACCTAGAGTGGGTGAGGGCTGTCGCGGCTAAGGGTGAGGTGGTTGTGGCTGGCGAGGGTCATCGGTGACCCTCGCCAATCCCTAAAGAAAAAAAAATAAAATAAAAATAAAATAAAAAAAAAAACCAAAAATAAAAAAAATAAAAAAAACAAAAATATTTAAATTTTTTTAAAAAAATTTCGAGCTATTATGTCAGCTTTTTTGGCTGGGCAATTAGAAGTGGCACTCAAGTGATTGATTTTTCAAATTTGCGACACTCAAGTAAGTGAAAAAAAGTTTTGGTACTCAAGTGAGTGTCATACAAAAGTATTGGCTTTGACACTTATACTATTCTTTATTTTCAAGCTTTTATGAATAAATCCCATAGAAAGCTTATACATATTATATAAGTGAATGATAACCGAAGTAGTCCAAAGATATGGGGTTAGAGGCAATGTTAAAGGTGGACTAACAGTTGTTGATTGGCATGAGTTTTTCCAAATCCTTATCTTCACAGCATTGGTATTTTTAATTTTAATTGTATTAACCTTCGACAATTCTATGTGAATGAGTCGCCATTAGCTTATTAGAGTCAAACTAGAAACCAATTGAAATATGAGAGAATAGCTCGCTTCCTAAATAATTAGAGAATCTAAATATGTGGACTTGATTACATTAGTTATTTCAACTAATGCCCTTCTGATGCCCTAAATTGATTGGTTTGTTATCTAAGTGTTGATGCGGACTTTATCCAATTATAATTACTCAGGTTCTTTGTCCATTATGTGATCATGCCAGGTCATGTGTGATCATTGGGGTCCAAATATTTACCCTAACCATTTCACTAAACTAGAAAAAGGCACAATCAAGAACCTGAAGGAAATTAAGAGCCCAAAAATATTATTGACGTGATAAGATGTTACAGTGCCATAGTTTACTTGAAAAGAAGAAGGGGCTAGTTAAAGATCACGAGTATTCTCCAAGCTCGTATATTTTTTTTTCTTTTCGCAAAATAAAGTTAAGTCACCGTCATGTTCGAGTTTTTTTAATTAAAGTATGATAACAAAATCAATGATTAGTGGCATGTGATATTTAAATGTACTTAGTTCATTCTATGTATTAATGATATCATGTTGTTAAAAGAGTATATTTTATGAACCGCCATCATGTTGTTAGTAGAGTACGATTTACGAACCGCCATCAAGTTTAAAAACAAAATAACTAATGAAAATTCCTTGAGGCCGTTGAGTAAGAAACTTCGACTTACCAAAGACACCGTTACAGAGTGTCTCCAAGTGTCATATTTTGTCTTGGTTTTGAGTACAAATTGATTCCACAAGCAAAGTCATTAACACCAGTGAATAAAGCGGGAAAAAAGAGAGTTTAAATCCTATTACGATTTGCCCCACAGTTATTCTGTCTTCTTCTTTGAGGATGAATCCGATGGTGATTTAGTCCCTTATGATGCATCACTAATCTACTAGTGTGATTGCATAAAACCATAACATTTGTCAAGTTTCGGATAAAATCATGTGGAATTACTTTTTTCTTCTCAAACAATGAGAAAATCCATTTTAACTAGGGAAAGCGTTAGTCAAAATAGGATTGTTTGTATTTAATGGTAATGGAAGCAAAACCAATGCTATGCTCCTATATCTATACAGACAAATTTATCCCTGAACCCCTAATTTGACCATGGTTAGACTAGGTTTGACTTTCGCCATCTGAATAATGGATATGCCACCAAGGCATCCAGTTGGTTCGAGATTCCCACGATTCCCTCTCCGTGTCTCTTTCTCCTGCAGAAACTCGCTTTTCGTCTTGTTAAGAAAGTGCTGCTAGATTAGCCGAAGTTTGGCATGCAAAGGTCGGCAATATCAAGAAGTGGAATATGTGCATGGCCACGTGTGATCTGACAAGGGCGTGTAATGAAAGACCGGACGCAAGGAGGCAGTGGGAGTAGTTACGCGGAAAATTGAGCCGAATTTCAATTAAATATGAGTAACTTACCCCGCGCATACAAAGAAGGCCACGGGATTGAATGGGGACACGCACGCATTGTTTAGCAACGGGACAAGCTGTGAACCAGAATAAATTAGGAATTTTCTTTAGTAAGGCTTGTCCTGTTAAATTACAGGAAAACTTGGCGAGAGAATTTTGAGTATCTGTGCTTACAAAGACTGGTAAATACCTAAGCATACCGTCTGATTGGGGGAGATCTAAAAAGGAGGTGTTTGCCTGGATTTTGGATCAAGTGAGTTCAAAGTTGAGAGGGTGGAAAGAGCATCTAATTTCCAAGGGCGGGTAAGGAAACTTTGATTAAGACAGTAGTTTAGGCAATCCCGTAGTATGCCATGTCTATTTTTAAAATTTCCATGTCTATTTGTAAATCCATTGAGCAGAAAATTGCAAGATTTTGGTGGCAAAATCATTGCAGCGAGTCCGGCATTTATTGGAAAAGATGGGACATACTCAAAAGCAAGAAGGACACCGGGGGACTTGGCTTTCGAGACCTCATCACCTTCAACAAAGCTTTACTGGGAAAACAGGCGTGGCGACTAATCCAACACCCATCATCCCTATGGAGTAAAATTTTTAAAGGCCTTTACTTTCATTCTAAGGAGTTCTGGAATGCCGAAAAAGGAGCTAGACCATCCTGGGGTTGGTAGAGTATACTAATAGGCAGGGACTCAATATTGAATCAACTCCAATGGTCAGTCGGCGATGGACAACGGATCAGAATCTGAGAAGATAAATGGCTATCCAAAGGTATAATAGGCGGGCGTGTGCCTAGAGGACAAACCGTGAAGGTGGCGGACTTTATTATTCCGGAACAAAATATTTGGAATGAACCTCTACTGCACAGTAGTTTTTATTTTTTATTTTTTGATGACCCAGGGAAGCCTCGTACGCCGCAGGCGGCTGGGGTAAACCCTGGGGCCCCACGGGAGGACACACCACCCCCGTGGAACGGGTAAGACGCCAAGCGTCTCCCCGGTGAGTCGAACCCTCACCCTCCTAGAAGGGGTTAGTGGGTCCCCCCACGATGGGGAAGACTTACAAGCGGAGCCATCATGGCCGGTGGTTCTGCACAGTAGTTTTGATGATCAAACTGTCGAGAAAATTCTTACATTTCAGCTTCACACCCATTGCACAGCCGACCAAATCATTTGGAAAGGGGACACAAAACATGTGTATACAGTGAAGAGTGGATACAACTCTCTCAGATCTACAGAATACAATGACACTCACAGCCGCGCCTCCTCATCCTATCAAACTCCACGGAAACTGTGGTGCAAGCTCTGGACTATGAAGACCGCCCATAAGCTACACATATTCATGTGGTCCTTATGCCATAATGCCTTGTCTACAAAGGATAATCTATATCACAGACGAATCATTCTAGATTCGGTATGTCAACTATGTCATGATCAAATCCCAGAAACAATAGAGCATGTTTTCCGCTTATGTCTATGGACGCAAGGCATTTGGCCACAAGTCAAAATCACAATGGCATCGCATGGAATACACAGAATAGATGCTTGGCTTGCGGATCTGATCGAGAAATGAGATCTCTTACCTGATTGGGAGATTCTTGCTTCCATTTTGTGGCAGATCTGGAAGGCTCGAAACAACTCCGTCTTTCGCCGGATGCCCCCCGATCCAGAACATGTGGTGGTGGTGGCTCTTGCGAATGCAAATACTGCCCGCTGCTGTGACAGAGTGATGTCGAGATCAAGGCTGCAACCACCAAATCCAGATCAGGCATGGTGCCCACGAGAGCTTGGAGTACTGAAGATCAACATTGACGGGGCTTATCCAACCGCAAGTAATGAGGGTGCCGTGGCGCGTTTGTCGTGATCACTCTGGCCAGCTCATTGACGGCCTCACCAGCAGTATTATAGCCTCTTCAACACTACAGGCAGAGGTACAAGTGCTCAGTCTTACTCTCAAAAATCTACTGCAGAAACGGAAGGAAAACGAAAAAATACTGCTGGAATCTGACTGCCTTGTACTCGTAGAAGCTGTGCATCAACCTAGCTCGACGCCGTGGGAGATCCGAGCGTTGTTCTCAAAGTGTGTAGTGTTGCTCCCCTATTTCCCTAATCTCCGAATTCTGCATTGTAGAAGAGAGGCCAATTACATTGTTGACTGGGCTGCTAAAGCCCATGGACACCGAAGCCTTCCTCTGAATTGGGCTGTATCACCCCCCCAATCTCTTTTGGACCAGCTTTGTTCTGAAGCCTTGGACAAGGGTTGTTCCTTTTGCTAGCTTAAATAATATCCTCCATTTTCGACAAAAAAAATTATGTACAATTAATTACCACATTCCGCTAATCATGGATCTTGTGCTCATACCGGAATTAAAAAATATATATATATATGAACATGGAGGTGACTTGACACCATCTATTTTGCGAGTGACGAGGAAAGGAAAAAAATTATACGGGCTTGGAGATTCCTCGGTGATCATTACCTACCCTCTTTTTCTCTTTTCAAGT
Organism: Eucalyptus marginata; assembly: GCA_014182565.1. NCBI lineage: Eukaryota > Viridiplantae > Streptophyta > Magnoliopsida > Myrtales > Myrtaceae > Eucalyptus > Eucalyptus marginata. Next base: position 28,929,507 of record CM024589.1, read on the forward strand.
AAACTATAGAGTTTTTACATTATGTAATCATTTTGGGCTCTTAATTTCATATTTCAGAGTAAGGAATTAGTCAAATCTTTTGACTCAACGACCCCCGATGAATAGGATATGCAAATCCCTTGGTCCAAATACATCAAGTAATGTGCACTTATGGATGCATTATGGAGAATGATGATATTTTTATATTCATATAACAGAAGACTACATAGGCTAATTCATTGTATTTACTTACAAGTATTCAAATAAGAATATCATAATTTAACAAGTCAAAATCAATGGACTCTTGCAATCTCTATGTTTGTATGTTAGAGATGATCAAGGACATATGGAGAATCCCCTAATTATTTCTATCGAGATATATTGCAATATTAATGATATTATCATAAATCCAAAAATTAAAATGCTCTAGTTCCTTCATTATGGAACTCTAGGATTTTCTCTTTTCATTCTAATTTTTACACAACTTTTTGTTTCAATCTTCCTAGGGGGAGGGTTTGAGCTAGATCTCTCCTACCCCTCCCTTTTTCCTTTTTCTTTGGCTAATTTGGGTCTCTATTCTCTTTTTTCTTGCTTTCTTCTCATTTTGTGGAGTTTTTCTTTTCTGATTTAGTCTAGATTTAGAAGTTGTTCTACCATTTCGAGAGGTTTCTATCCCAATCTAATCTAGATTTTGGGATTTCTGCGTGTATGATTTTGGGTTTCGCTTTTCTCATGTTTCATTAGTGTACAAGTCCAGTTTCAAAGAAAATTAGGGAGTTTTGTAAAGATTTGGCTCTCACAAGTGTTATATCTATACTTGTTTAACCTTGTTTCACTAAATGACGAATCTAGGTGTGCACCTCCAAAAGGTAAAGCCGTAGCAATAAATGGAGATCTTGGTATATGCTCATTTTGTTTCAAGAAGTCATAAATCTACTTTCTGAATGTGACTCTAACCGTGTTTTGATGATTCATTTTGTTATCGAGAGCTTGTTTTGTTTTCAAGTTGTCTAGAATTTGTCTTGATTTTCAATTGGACTGCGATGTTTTCTCTTGTATTTCTATAGAAATGAATGAACTTTTACTTTGACAAAAAAAAAAAAGAATTACATAAATCAAGGACATGCACAATCGAGGAAAATATGAAGAATCCTCTAATTATCTCTAATGTTGCATATCAAAATTTGTTTATGTGCCGGTGAAAATCAATCCGTTTGGGTGTGCCAAAAGAGGTTTTGACGATGAATAAATGAGGCGCCAAGGTGATCCGACTTCAAACGAATGAAAACCGATCAAGACCATTCCATGATTTCATACTCAAGCCCAAACCGATCAAATGGTGCTTGGATGGAACGTGAATCTTCCACCGAACTAGGTGTAAGGATATGTTGATTGACTGGAACTGCAATAATCTGGAATCGCAGTACATCGAAATGAAAATTAATGTTAGGAACTAAAAATTACGCGAAAGTGAAATGCGAATGAAATGAAAAGTTTGAGTCTTAGTACGTTTGCTACGTTCTGGCATTTTTGGAGTTTTCCATCTAGGAAAAATATAGCGTCGTCTGCGAAAAATAGATGAGATAGGATAGGACACGACCTGTTTAATTAGATTCCTTTGATATTTCCCATGTCCACAGCTTGTCGGATAAGTGTGGATAAGATGTTCGCCACCAAAATGAAGAGGTACGGGGAGAGAGGGTCTCCTTGTCTGAGCCCCCTAGTTGGATGAAAGTAGGTTAATGGTTCTCCATTGAATTTTACACTAAGGGAGACTGTTGTAATGCATTGCATCATCCACTGTACCCATTTGGCGTGAAATCCCATCTTGAGTAGGTAGTCCTGTAGGAAATCCCATTCCACCCGGTCGTAGGCTTTTTGCATATCTAGCTTCAAAATTGCCTGAAAAGTCTTCTTTCTTTTCCTAATCTTGAGCTGATGGAGTACCTCTTGGACGACTAATATGTTGTCTTGGATCTACCGGCCACTACCGAAAGCACATTGCTCCGTGGATATCAGCTCAAGTAACCATGGTTTCAGACGGTTGGCTAGCACCTTGGAGATGATTTTGTCTACAAAATTACATAGGCTAATTGGACGATATTGATCTAGCCATTCTGGGTTTGGTACTTTTGGGAGCAAGGATATAGTTGTCTCGTTAATCTCAGATCGCATCACTCCGGAGGTAAAGAAGTCTTGCATTGAGAGGAATATATCTTCCTGTAGAATATCCCAATGATGTTGGTAGAATAGTCCATTCAATCCATCAGGCCCAGGTGCTTTAGTAGCTCCCAATTGGAAGGTTGCTTGTTGTACTTCCTCTCGAGTGACCGTATCCATAAGGATAGTATTTCTTTCCTCCGTTACCACTTGTGGACATTGTACCAGGATAGGCCCGTAGTCACGATGTCCCACTGATTTGTACAAGTTTTCAAAGAAATCCAACGTCATCTCCTTCAACCGCTTTGGATCTCGGACCCACCTTTGATCTTCATCCTATAGCATACTTATCCGATTTCGTTGCCTTCTTTGGATAGTGGTGGCATGGAAGAACTTGGTGTTCTTGTCCCCCCATCTAAGCCAGTTAACCCTTGATCGCATCGCCCAATACTGCTCCTTTTGTTGCCATAAGTGCTGAATTTCCGCTTTCAATCGAGTGATCTCCGCTTTATCATATCGACCATTAGGTTGATTTGTAAGACTTTGGAGTTGCTATTTCAAAGTATTGATTTGATGATGGCCCTTGGAGAATTTCCGTTGACTCCAGCTAGAGAGGGCCTTCGAGACAGCCTTTAACTTGTTGGATAGGGTTGAGGCTTTCACTTGTGAGGATGCCCATGAATTTGCAATGACCGCACGACATTCTTTATCTTGTAACCAAAATGCTTCAAAAGTAAAGCCCTTCTTTCTTCTGACTGGGTGGCTTCAGTGGTTAATAAGAGTGGGTTGTGATCAGAACAAAAGACGGGTAAGGCAAAAACTTCAGCTTCTGGGAATGTTAGTCGCCAATCCATAGTACATAGCACTCGATCCAGTCGTTCTTTCACAAAGTCCTCTCCATCTCTATTATTGACCCACGTAAAAGCACATCCCTTACTTTCCACATCCATGAGTGAACAGTCATTTAAAAATATTTGTACATAATTTAGTCAATATGTATTAGTGATATCATGTTGTTAGTAGAGTACGACTTACGAACTGGCATCAAGTTTTTATTTTTTAAATACCTAATGTAACTTCCTCGAGGAAAGTTGACTAACAAACTTCAGCTTACCAAAAATCATTACAGAGTGTCTCCAAGTGTCAGATTTTGCCTTGATAAGCCTTTGTGAATAAAGTGAAAAAAAAAGTTTGAATCCTATTACGATTGATAAGCTATAATTTCCTTATCTTTGATTCTTTATTTTGGGATATGTTATACACAACAATCCTCCGGCAAGTAACTCAAGTGTGCTTGCTTCAATTTTTGAGAGAAAATCTAAGTGAGAAATTGGGAGATTGATGCTATATCTATGGTATAAGATTTCAAGGAAACACTCCCAGTGATGGTGTAGTTCAATCACTCTATGACACCATTGGGGATAGCGGATCTGCACCCTATGACGCCAAGGCAATTGAATGGAGACAGCGATTTCCTAGTTCAATTTAGGTCATTATCTAGATTTACGCAGTTTCTTATTTTAGTTTCCAAAGAAGATCTGAGAAATATTGCATGTATATCTCATCTAAAATTAATTAGTTTCATAAATTCCATTTACATGTTACTTAGTAGTCATATACTTTAACCACTAGGGTTTGCCCCAGTGGACACCCTTCCAATATAGAAGGGGGAGATGGGAGGTTCGAATCCACACATTCTCAAGGAGGGTTGGGGTGGGGACGATTTAGTTTCAAGTGTGGGTTTCGACTCCCACGTGCTGCAAGGAAGCAGGGCAAAAGTTTAAGAGTTTTTGCTCGAAAGTGAGAGTAGGAGTAGAATATGACCGATAAAAAAAAGAAGTTATATGCTTTAGAGTCATGTCATAATTGCATCTCATGCATTGCACACAATTTAATTTTTATAAAAAGAAAACACACAAATAAAAAATAATCTCACATGGTTGAATAATTGAATTAAGTCATGATTAACCATATATCACGTCATTAGAATGACATATAGGTTGCATTCAATCCAATTTAATTAACTTAGCGTACATATCACTTAGATTTCATTTTAGTTCACAAATGCATATTAATTTTGGACATATAAGTCAAATTGTGTCTCATGTTAGAGCCGTTTCATAATTCTTTTGTCCATCATTAGGATTAGTTTACATATAAGGTGCATTTGTTTAATAGAAAATGAATGATTTGGAAAACATTTTCCTAAAATGATCACTTGTATCCTTACAAAAATGAATAAACAATTCTTTTTTATTGTCCATGAAAATGTTTAGACATAAACCGTTGTCATTAATGAAAACATTTTGAGTAATTATTTCAAAAGATGTAAGTAATCATTTTTAGGAAAATATTTTTCTAAATTATTCATTTTCCGCAAAACAAAGGAAACTAGATTGAATTTAAAGTCATGTCACATGTCAATAGTTTAAATTAAAATTCACATAGATATTGTGGTGGCTAAAAATATCACTGAGAGTGGGGTGAATTGGTGATTTTAAGAAAGCTTGACTAACTTACGGAATTGTAAAAGCCAAGTTTGATATAAGCGGAATAACTTGATGTAAAAAGAATTAAGTTAACATAAGCAAGAACAGGTGATTATATCAAGCGCAGTGCACTTCTATCAAATAGTAATAGGTAAAAGGAGAGACATATAGAATGATGTATGCAGAGTTTTATAGAGATTTTGCTTAGTGTAAGCTTACATTCATTCATTGAGACCAACGGCCTGGTCGTTGGATTTCATTGACAATCTTAGGAATTACAATAGTACGTGCCACTTATAATTAAGCATTTCTTCTCGAAGGAAGTTTTGCTTATACCCAAGTAGATAGATTTCACTATCACACAACTAAGCAAAAACTGTAATACCGATACATTGTTCAACTAGATTACATTTTCAATACGTTCAAAGGAAATATTCTCTCTATTGGTTCTCTTTTTCATGATATGTTTAAATTGCTAAACATCCATCAAATATTGACTTAAGCCAATGATATTTATTTGTACAATCATAGTCTCAATTAAAAGGGCGAAGATTATTTCGCAGTAACATGAACTATGCTTGTACCGATTGCCGAAAAAAAGTATTTGCTAAAGGCACAAAATCCATCTTTCTAACTTACCCGACCATGGAAGAAAATATTCCAAAGAAATCAAGTTGGCTATCTATCATAGCAAAAGATCAGTATAAATCTTCCACAAGGTAAAACAAACATACTTTTTACAGATCGGTGTCTCAAACAAAGGATCGCATCCCGACAAAGCATACAAAGCAATATAGAATTGAAAAATGTCATTAAGTAGAAATCAACTTCACAAGGGTCTTGAAATCAGCTTGAACACTTCCTCCAGGCCAGAAGCATCCACCAATCTCTCTCTAAGCTCACCAACCTTCTTCCTCTTCTCCTCCCCGGCATCACTCCTCAACACCACCTCCAATGCCTTCACCATCCCATCCTTTGTAATGGTCCCTCCCCCCACTCCCACTCCAATTTTCCACCATTCTTTCACCAACCTTCCATTCATCATGTTGTCTGCCCAGAGCGGCTTGCATATCATCGGCACTCCCCCCGCCACACTCTCGAACACCGAGTTGTACCCACAGTGTGTCACGTGCACCCCCGCATGCCAGGTGGCTCAACACCCTGCTCTGCGGGGCCCACGACACTATCTTCCCACATTGCCCCGTCCTCTCCAGGAACCCTTCGGGCAAGTGGACCATCATGTGCTCCTTGATAGACCATAGGAATGGGGTCCCGGTGGATTCAAGGGCCTCGGTAAGAGTGGACAGCTTAGTAGGTGACGGTACAGCTATCATCCCAAAGCACACATATGCCACGATCCGAGGGTTCTTGGTGTCAAGCCACATTAAGCAATCGGTAGGGTTTGAGTCTGAGCTTGTTGTTGATAAAATATGGCTTCAAATTGGGTAGAATAATAAAATTGGATTGAGTAATCAAGTCGAACTTTGAGGCGTAATATCACTTTCTTTAAAGATTTATTTACCCCAGAACGTTACTAATGGTCACCGGCAAATATCCTTCAAAATACAACTCTTCCTGAAAAGTTGCGAAAATGATACGAAAATTGCCTAGATGAACAAATGCGTCCATTCGGAATAAGTTGAAAAAAAAAAAAATAAATGCAACCCTTCGAGAAAAGTTGCATTTGGAATGAGTATCCTTTCTAAAGGTGTGAAAAGTTACGAAAGTGAACAAACGTATCTTTTCGAAAATTGCCTAGATGAACAAAGGCGTCCATTCGGAAGAAGTTGAAAAAAAAAATGAACAAATGCAACCCTTCGGGAAAAGTTGCATTTGGAACAAGTATCTTTTCCAAAGATTATCTTGAAAAGATACAAACAAAAATTTGGAATAATTAAAAAATATATATTATTATTTTTTAATAAATAAAATTTCAATTTTTTTATTTTAATAGTTTTTGAAAATTCTCAAAAACAAAACAACCTTTGAATTGATTAATAAGATAACCATAAAATAAAATAAAATAAAATAACAAAGAGGTTAGTGTTAATTAAACCGCAGGCCCACTAAGTGCGCCAAAATCGCGTACTTCGCACGGGGTATGATGGGGTCTAGCCTACATGCAATCATTCCTTTAGGTACATAAAAGAAATCCTACACTTATTAATTGGTCCACTTTCTCCCACTTTTCCTATGTGGGACAAAAAAACATGCACTTAGGCTTCGTTCGTTTCACGGAAAATATTTTCGGAAAACGTTTTCTGGATTTTTCGGCGTTCGTTTCACGGGAAATGAATTCCTTGGGGAAAATGTTTTCCATCAAAGGAGAAAAGTCTTCTAAAGTATGGGAAAATGTTTTCTACTTTTGAAAAGTGGAAAATATTTTCCTCACTTGATCTCTCTTATTTCACACTTCTACAAATCTTCACTTCTTCCTCTCCTTTTTTTCTTCTTCTTTTCTTTTTTTATTCAAATTATTTTATAATTTCCTTTTTTTTATTTTTCTTTATTTTTATTTTTCTTTTCTTTGTTTCCCATCTTCTTCTTTTTTGGCTAGTCGTCGGACCAGGTGAATCTCAAGCTTGTCGATCTCAAACTCGCGCTTGTCGATCTAGCGAGTCTCGAGCTTGACGCTCACGCTCGCCAATCTGGGGAGCGGAAAATTTTTTTTTTTTTCTGAACACCGGAAAATATTTTCCGAAATATTTTCAGGTTTTAGCCGAACACCATAAAATATTGTTATTTTCCTAGAAAATGACTTCTGAGAAAATATTTTTCGAAAATGACCCATTTTCTACGAAACGAATAGATCCTTAGTTTGTTTTTACAAACAAACTTCCGACACTTGTTAGCACCGGTAACGGTGAGAAAGACACCGTCGGGCACCCTACATGGAGGAGAATCTTGAACTTGGACTTGAGGTCTGCCATTAGAGGTGACGGGATCGCTTCCACGTAGGAGTTCATGATGACGGCCGTAGCACATGACAGCATGCGCACCAACTGGTGGACAAAGTTTGACACTGGCGACGTAGTCGGGTCTGTAGAATATTGTCTGGAATATCTGAAATGCGAAACAATGATAACGCTGGAACCATTTCCAGGGCCTTGTCGTCGGCCTCTGCCACCGCCATGCCAGCGCAGGAGTTTCTAAGGCACAGCTGACGAAGGACCTCGGTGTGGATGTAAGCGGATAGAAAGCATGGAGACGGGATCCAGAACGTCGCCCACGGAACGTGCATCTGCTCGGCCATTTCGCCTGCGGGAAGTAAGAAAGCATCACTGAATAGACAACTCACCTTCTTCTTTGCATCTCGCTCCGCGGCATCGATGGCAGCTCGAAAACTCTTTGGAGCTTGTTTGAGGAACATATTCATTTGCTCTATCAGTTCATCCGTCGTCGCTCCGTGATGACCAGCTGGCACTCCATTGTTGATGTCATAGACCACGATGTGGCGGCAGCTCAGCTCTCGACGAAGGGGGGAAGAGATCGCGGTTGGACATGGCCGTGCTTAAGAAAGAGAAATGGACGTTCGTGACAGTTTCCGCTAACTTACGGACGAGGTTGGCGAGAGGCAAAGGGTGACAAGTGAATGGAAACACAAGGACGGCGACATGCTTTTCCGAGGACATTTTTAACCCGTGCCAATCAAAATCTTCAAAGACCACGAATATATATGGAAAAGAATCGTCAAAAACAGTTTGAGCTCAATTTGGATGACCATTTTAATCAAAATACTTCCACAAAAACTACCTAGTATAAATGCATTTAGCAACTAATAATATTTAAACACAAGAACAAGTTCACTTACTATCAACAAATTTCGAGCACAAAAGTCACTTCCACAAACTTCTCTTTTCCGTGTTTTTCTCTCTTCTTCGGTCCCGCTTCTCTCTTCTTATATATTTGGCCGTGATCGTCAATTTTTTTTCTAGGACTTCTTTTTAAGTCCCAACGCTGCCATAAAAAGACCAGAGACACCATTCCTTTACTGTAAAATTACAAGTCCAACCACTTCAACAAAACTATGTTTGACGTTCGTAAATTTATTAAAATGTTGTCAACATTCTAAGGACACTTGAGAAAGTTGACAGATATTTCTATCTTACTATTTAATTTAACATTTGTAAATTTACTATAGTGCGAGAAATTTATTAGCCATACTTGTAAAATTTAGAAGTTGGTACACTATTGATTAATTTTTACTTTGGTAAATCCATTAAATTGTTGGCAACTTACGGATCACACTTATAAAAATTGAAAAAATTATTAATTTATATAAAATCAATAATTTTATTATAGGATTGATAACTTGCTAATTAATTACCTGACAAGTAAATTACTAGTCATATTTTCTTTAAATAAAAATGGTTAATATCCTGAAAAACTGCAAACTGGTATACGTATGACAAATTTATCAAAAACTAATTTCTTGACCATGAAAAACCCCAAACTGGTACATCTATAACAAATTTACCCCAACTGATCATAAAAAATCTCAAACTGGTATGCTTGTAATAAATTTACCTTAAACTAATTTATTCAACCATCGAAAACCCTAATACAAGACAAATATACCCTTTGTTAAATTGGATTAATATACAAAAAATTACAAAAATTGTATAATTATGACAAATGGAAAGTAAAATTTCAAATAGGTACACCAATCAACTATCATGTGTAATTTAACTTAGTAATTTAATTGTAAAATCTGACGGAAATGGTGCATGCTAAAAGGATCTCAGTTGTCCCACATCGCTTGAGAGAAGTCTACTAACCAGCTTTATAACCGCTATGGCCCACCTCTCCTCTCAAGATGTCTTTTGGGGATGAGACCCCTAGATTGGCATCAGAGCCAGGTTAAGGTGTATCAGTTTAGGATTTTTTATTGTTAAAAAATTAATTTTGTAGTAAATTTGTTGTAGGTATATCAATTTGAAATTTTTTATGGCACTAATCCAAATAAAAAATACTTGAAAATGGGCCGTAGAATTTTACACAGTTCATACAGGAATAGGAACAGCACAACAAGACAACCAATCATTGTCCTGCCCACCCATAAAAGAAATGATACTAAATAATAAAGAAATGAACGAACAGGAACAACATAACCGCGCCACCAAGACCAACCAATCATTGTCCCGCCCACCCAAAAGAGAAATGATAGTAAATAATTAAGTAATGAACGGGCGGTGACAGGAACAGCACGAACGGCACAACCGCGCCACCAAGACCAACCAATCATTGTCCCGCCCACCCAAAAAAGAAATGATAGTAAATAATAAAGAAATGAACGAACAGTGACAGGAACAGCACAACCGCGCCACCAAAAGTCCAACCAATCATTGTCCCGCCCACCCAAAAAAGAAATGATAGTAAATAATAAAGAAATGAACGAACAGTCATTAATAATTTTAATTATAGAAAAAAGGAAGCATTTCCTTATCTTTGATTCTTTATTTTGGGATATGTTATGCAGAACAATTCCCTAGCGAGTAGCTCAAGTGTGTTTGTTTCAATTTTTGAGAGATAATCTAAGTGAGAAATTGGGAGATTAATGCTATATCTATGGTATAAGGTTTCAAGGAAACACTCCCAGTGATGGTGTAGTTCAATCACTCTATGACGCCATAGGGATGGTGGATCTGCACCCTATGACACCAAGGCTTTTGAATGGAGACAGTGATTTACTAGTTTAATTTAGGTCATCATCTAGATTTACGTAGTTTCCTATTTTAGTTTCCAAATATCTAAGAAATATTGCACGTATATCTCATCTAAAATTAATTAGTTTCATAAATTCCATTTACACGTTACTTAGTAGTCATATGCTTTAGGGTCATGTCATAATTGCATCTCATGCATTGCGTATAGTTTAATTTCTATAAAAAGAAAACACACAAATAAAAATCTCACATAGTTGAATAATTGGATTAATTCATATATAACCATATTTTGTCTCATTAGAATGGCATATAGGTCGCATTCAATCCAATTTAATTAACATAGCATACATGTCACTTAGATTTCATTTTAGTTCACAAATGCATGATAATTAGGACATATCAATCAAATTGCATGTCATGTTAGATTAGTTCATAATTCTTTTATCCATCATTAGGATTAGTTTACATATAAGGTGCATTTGTTTTATAGAAAATGATGATTTGGAAAATATTTCCCTAAAATAATCACTTATATCGCTTACAAAATGAATAAATAAATTTTCTTATTGTCCATGAAAAAATGTTTAGACATAAAAAATTTTCATTAATGAAAGCATTTTTATTGACTAATTATTTCAAAAGATGCAAGTAATCATTTTTAAGAAAATATTTTTCTAAATTATTTATTTTCCGCAAAATAAACGAAGCTAGATTGAATTTAAATTCATGTCACATGTCAATTGTTTAAATTAAAAGAGAAAAGACAACCAAAAACCTCAAACTTTGCCCAAAGTGACAAATTTACCAAAAACTTTTTTTTGTGACATGAAAAATCTCAAATTTTGCAAACCGTGACGCATTTACCCCAAACTTTTTTTCGTGATACAAAAAACCCTAAACTTATATCCATGTGACACATTTATATTAAATTATAGGGTATTTTCGTCTTTTACTTTTTAATTTTTTTTTTCTTTTTTTCTTCTTCTTCTCTCTTCCCTCCACTGGCCATGGTGGAGGGAAGCCGGACTTAAGTGAAGGTCACCCTTGCTTGGGCTGGCTAGGGCGCCCACGTTGGCGTCAGGCGATGGTGGCCCTCGGCTGGGTTGGGCGGGGGCCTCCCTCGCCTAAGTCTAGCAAGGGGTGCCCTCGCCGGGGCCCTCGTCGGCGTCGGGCAACGATGGCCCTCGCCAATCTGGCGAGGGCCATCCTTGCTTGACGCCAACGAGGGTTGCCCTCGCTCGACCCAGCCGAGGTTCACCCTCGCCCAACGCCGGTGAGGGCGGCCTTAGCTAGCCCAGGCGAGGGTGACCCTTGCCCGATGCCGATGAGGGCCGCCCTCACTTGAGTCTAGCTTCCCTCCGCCATGGCCGGTGGAGGGAAGAGAAAAGAAGAAAAAAGGATTAAAAAAAAAAAGAAAAAGGAAAAGGAAAAACATAAAAAAATAAGATGAAAATCTCCTTGATTGATTAAATGTGTCACAATTAGTAAATTTTTGGGTTTTTCATGTAACAAAAAAAAAATTTGGGATAAATTTATCAATTTGGGCAAAGTTTGGGGTAGAGAACGATATATGCAAAGCTTTATAGTGGTTCGACCCTTACATTTACTCATCGAGACTAATAGTCTATTGGCTGGATTTCATTAGCAATCTTAGAAATTACAATAGTATGTGCCACTTATACTCAAGCACTTCTTCCCAAAGGAGGTTCTACTTTTACCAATATACTTCTCAACTAGATTACACTTTCAATATGATCAACGAAATTGGTTCTCTTTTTCATGATATGTTTAAATTGCTAAACGTCTATCAAGTATTGACTTAAGCCAATGATATTTATTTGTACAATTATAGTCTCAATTGAAAGGGTGAAGATTATTTTGCAGTAACATGAACTAAATACTTGTACCAACTGCCGAAAAAAAGTATTCGTTAAGGGCACAAAAACCATTTATAACTTAACCGAACCTGGAAAAAAAATTCCAAAGAAATCAACTTGGCTATCTATCATATCAAAAGATCAATTTAAGTCTTCCACAAAGTAAAACAAACATCCTTTATGCAGACCGGTGTCTCCAACAAAGGATCACATTCCCACAAAGCATACTAAGCAAAATAGAAATGAAACATATCATTAAGTAGAAATAAACTCTACAAGGGTCTTGAAATCAGCTTGAACACTTCCTCCGGGTCCGGAAGCATCCACCAATCTCTCTCTAAGCTCACCAGCCTTCTTCCTCATCTCCTTTCCGTCCTCACTTCTCAACACCACCTCCAATGCCTTCACCATCCCACTCTTTGTAATGGTCCCTTCCTCCACTCCTACTCCAATTTTCCACCATTCCTTCACCAACCTTCCGTTCATCATGTTGTCCGTCCAAAATGGCTTGCATATCATCGGCACGCCCCCGCCACGCTCTCAAACACTGAGTTGTACCCGCAGTGTGTCACGTGCACCCCGCACGCTGGGTGGCTCAACACCCGGCTCTGCGGAGCCCACGACACTATCTTCCCACGCTGCCCCATCCTCTCCAAGAACCCTTCGGGCAAGTGGACCATCATGTGCTCCTTCATAGACCATAGGAATGGGGTCCCGGTGGATTCCAGGGCCTCGGCAAGAGAGGATAGCTCGGTAGGCGACGGTACAGCTACCGTCCCAAAACAAACATATGCCACGGTCCGAGGGTCTTTGGTGTCTAGCCACATTAAGCAACCGGTAGGGTCTGAGTCTGAGCTTGTTAGCACCGGTGGTGGTGAGAAAGACACCGTGGGGCACCCTACGTGGAGGAGAATCTTGAACTTGGACTTGAGGTCTGCTATTAGAGGTGCCGGATTCGCTTCCACGTAGGAGTTCATGATGACGGCCGCGACACATGGCAGCATGCGCTGGAACTGGTTAACGAAGTTTGGCGCTGGCAACGTGGTCGGGTCTTGTTTAATATAGTTCGGGATATCTGACATTCTAAACAATGATAACCCTGGAACCATTTCCAGGGCCTTGTCGTCGGTCTCGGCCTCTGCCACTGCCATGCCAGCACAGGAGGTTTTGTGGTAGAGTTCACGAAGGACCTCGGCGTGGACGTAAGCGGACAGAAAGCACGGAGACGGGACCCAGAACGTCACCCACGGAACGTGCATTTCCTCGGCGATTTCGCCTGCGGGAAGTAAGAAAGCATCACTAAATAGACAACTCACCTTCTTCCTTGCATCTCGCTCCGCGGCATCAATGGCAGCTTGATAACTCTTCTGAGCTTGCATGAGGAACGCATCCATTTGCTCTTCCAGTTCCCCCTTCCTCACTCCGTGATGACCAGCCGGCAATCCATCGTCGATGTCATAGACCTTGATGTTGGGCGGCAGCTCGGCTCTTGACGAAGGGGTCACTCCGTGATGACCAGCCGGCAATCCATCGTCGATGTCATAGACCTTGATGTTGGGCGGCAGCTCGGCTCTCGACGAAGGGGGGAAGAGGTCACGGTTGGACGTGGCCGTGCTTAAGAAAGAGAAGTGGACGTTCGTAACAGTTTCTGCCAACTTACGGAGGAGGTTGGCGAGGGGCAGGGGGTGGCAACCGAATGGAAAAGCAAGGACGGCGACGTGCTTTTCCGAGGACATTTTGAACTCAATCCAATCAAAATCTTCAAGATCACGAATATCTATGGAAAAGAATCGTCAAAAACAGGTTGAGCTCAATTTGGACGATCATTTTTATCAAAATACTTCCACAAAATCTACTGAATATAAATGTATTTTGCAACTAATATATAAACACAAGAACGAGTTCACTTACTATCAACAAATTTCGAGCCCAAAGTCAGTTCCACAAACTTCTTTTTCCGATTCCGAGAAAAACCCTACCCGGATTCGACCCAACTCCGACCCGGTTTCCTCTTCACGGACCCAAATTCTGGAACCCTCGAGTCCGGCGATCCGCGGCACCGGGGGGTTGGCTGGAACGTCGCAGGGCAGTGGTTCGACGGCGGCGACGCGACCGACGGCGGCTAGGGTTCCGGGTGGGGAAAGCGGCGGCGACGACTCGTCTGGCGGCTGCTGGCTTCTCGGAAAAAGGGACGGCGACAAAGAGGCTCTCACCTGATACAGCAGCGACGGGAGTGTGCAGCGGCGGGCGACGGCGTCGAGCCCAGGCGTTGCAGCAGTCGAGATCGGAGGGCGGCGGCTCGGTGAGCAGTGGCGGTTCCGCGCGGTTGGGGCTTCTTGACGCTGCCGGTGGCCGAGGCGGACTTGCGGGCGGCCTTGGTGGCGTGTTGCTTCCTCGAAGCCTTGCCTCCGGTCCCTCTCTCCCTCGGTTTGCCCCTGCTCTCCCTCCGTTCCGGGTTCTGACGACCTCGTGGATCAGCAGCGTGGCGTCGCCGTTTCGAGCTGCAGGGGACGAGCAGGTTGCAGGAGCGGCGGTGGCGCGGCGAGGGGGCTCGGACTGCTGGCGTCGCAGGAGCGACGGTGGCGCGGCGAGGGGGCTCGGGCAGCAGGTTGCAGGAGCGGCGGCGCGGCAGAGCTGGGCGGAGCTTCGGCTGCTGGCACGGCGGTGCTCGCGGCTGCAGGTGCTATACCGGCGTCGGGTTGAGGCGGGGCGGAGCTTCGGCTACTGGCCTCGGCAGCCGCGGCGGCGAGTGCAGGGGGGCGGCGAGCCCCGTGCCCCCAGAAGAAGACCCCCCTCTTCTCCTCCTTTTTTTTCTCCTCTGTCCACTCTCACGTCCCTCCTCTCTGTGGTCCCGTTTTAGCTCGGCAGGTGCTCTACTTTCTTGTTTCTGTACGCATTGTCTGCTAAATAAAAGGAATAATAGAAAGAAGTAATGACTCAAAAAGGGGATACATTGATAATTGATTCATTAAATTGTATCAACTATTTTAAATTAATTATAGATGGTAATTTTAGTTTCAAAGTTTTGGCCATAAAATAGGAAAAATTCAAATAAGGACATAAAATGAGATCATTTTTTCAGACTAGAGTTTGAAGTGAACTTTTTAAATAAGAGTCTGAAATTGTTATTTTGTGTCCAATAAGAATCTGAGCTCGCCGCTGTTGGCTGGCTAAGTGTTTACTAGCCAACAAGCACTTAATTTTTTGAGCAACTAAAAAGAGGCATTTTCATCGTAACAAAATTTGGATAAAGACTAAAAAGAAAAAGACCAAAAGAAATATGAGATCGGCACCATCTCCAGCAAACTCTCAAATTGCTTCATTTCTTCATCCTTTCTTCAATGCCACGAAGGTCCAATTAAACAAATTCGCAAAATAAGTTCTTAATATTGGTAGGGTTCTCTTGCTTCGTTTTCCTTTTTTGTACTCATCTTACATGGGATTAGTTCTTGAATTTCTGCAGAAGCATGCCCAAATCAGCTCGGGCAAAAGTGAATGGAGAGACCTAGCTTTGTTTTCGGCACATCCTATCTATTACTTCCTCTCCAACTTGATTGATATATAAATAAGAAAAAAGAAAAATAGAAAAGACACTTGATTGATATCACCACAAGGACACACACATACTCATGGATAGACTTTCTGCAAAAGATAAATGAAGAAGGATTGAAAGCAGAGAGAAAAACGCAATCTCAAGTTCCTCGATCTATCGCTTTTGCTTCCCACGGCCACCTGCCACCCTAGTCACCTCCACACGAGCACATGTAGTTGCTGGCGTCATCTTCGGCAGACTCAAAGCGAGAAGTTTGCGGCCATCCCCATGACTGCAGATCGGGAACTGAAATTTGCGCTTCATCTTCACTTCGATTAAGCCAAAACATTGATTGAGAAATAAAGAACAGTTGAGAAACAAAGAACAAGTGCGATGTTCTCTGATCCTTCCAATAGTGAGAGAGAGAGAGAGAGAGAGTCGAAGATCGAATCAAAACGGAAGTGAGGCAGTGATTTTGTAGCCTTAGTTCGTTAGTTGGTGTGGTTTGTCTCTCGGTTGACAAGCTGAGACTTTTATTTGAGACAAAATGACAACTTTAGACTCTTATTTGAGAGAAAGTCCACATCCAACCCTTTTATGAGAAAATGACCTCACTTTAGGTCCTTATTTAGAATTTTCCCCATAAAAGTTTTGGGTTATGCTCTTTACTATAAAAAAATAAAAACCACTTTAACGTTTTGAAAGATTTTCTGTTTTTTTCACTTTCTCCACTCTCTCATTATCTCCATTAATTTCATTTTATCTTTCACAACAAACCTTCCATAAGTGGTAGGATGTTCTTTTACTTTGAAATTGTAATTTTTTTTTATGGGTTCTACTTTACTCCTATTCTAATTTTTAATTTCAAACTTTTACCCTGCCTTCTTATAGGACGTGGGAGTCCAAACTCATATCCGAAGATAAATCATCCCTACCCCAACCTCTTAAGAATGTGATAATTCGAACCTCCCACCTCTTTCTTTCTATGTGGGAAGGGCAGCCACTAGGGCAAGTAGTTTAAAATTGTAATTGTGATGTTGTAAATTTGGGGAAAATTGTCCAAAATTTTTTAAACCTAATGTGTAATTGTCAATTCAGTCTTAAACTATTTAATTTGGCCAATATAATCTTAAATATTTTGACAATTTTTCAATATAATTTCTTTGACCATTTTACTTCAGAAATCGCTGACTTGACGATCTATTTAATATTGGCTATGTCATGTAAAACAGCTAGTGGCTGACATGGACCATCTTTTACGAAACAATGCTATTTTGCGATTTTTTTTTTAAAAAGTTCTGAATTTTTTCTTTCTTTCCCTATTCTTTCCTTCTACTATCCATTATTTTCCCTCCGTTGGTTGCCGGCCACAACAAAGTCCTGCAAGCCCTAGCCCAGCGTTTCTGTAGTCATCAACGTCCTAATTGAAGATATTCTGTTTGAAACTCACGTACTCGTCAAACCAACTCGGAGCCAAGCTCCATAACTCGAAGAAATCGTTCAGGAACAAGCTCGCCAAGTGCCCTAACAAATACTCCGACACCCACGACTCGCCGCCACATGCTTTCTGATAGTTAGGGTTATGATTCCCTCGACCAACGTTGCTGATTTCCTCGACTTTGTTCTTGACGATGCTCTCTCCGAAGCTTGAATATTTGTCGAACAGACTCAAAGCAAGCTCTGGATGTCAATAACGCGCCTCTTGAAAGCGAGAGTTTCAGGCTCTCACCTTTGGCTGACGAGGGGTCAGACCATCGCCAAGGCACCCTACCAGCCCTTTTAGAAAGATGAACAGTGAATAAAAGGTATAAAGAAAAGAAAAGAAAATTTAAAAAATAAATAAAAGTAAAGGAACTTCAAAAAAATTAGGGGTGTACAACAGGAACCGCCCGAACCGGACCGGACCAACCGATTTTGGGCAGTTCCCAAAGATGGTGGTCTAGTTCCTGGTTCCTGGTTCCAAGGTGGGAACTGGACCGGTTAATTATATATATAATATATAATTTTAAATTTCTTAAGAAACAAACCATAATTTCTCCCAATTTCTCTCATTTTTCATTTTATTTTTGACCCAAAACAGTGAATTTACCCGTTCCATCAGACCGAACAGGACTGGACTGGGAATAGATCAATCCTTAAAAAAAGGGGAATGAGCTTAGTTATGTTAATGCCGGGTCAGTTCAATTTTTCGGTCTAAATAATCAGAGATGGTGTGATTTCCCATCAACCTTTAACAAAATTCAGGTGCTTGTAAGTGCTAATACTATTATTATTCCCGTTTCAACATAACTATAAAACCATTAGTAATAAGCTCCTTTTACTACGCACAAAATTCGATAATTTTGAAAAATGTTTTTCAAAGATATTATTTACCAAGAAAATGACAATCTTTTCTAGTATTTGACTAAAATTCGAAAATGAGCTGCATATTTTTTGTTTGCGTTGTTTGTAAAGTAACATTGTTTACTTTAAAAGTCACAACTTCTGCAAGTTGATTAAATAAAACATATTATTGCTTATTTTTCTAATTTATTCCATTGGATGAAGTATATTATTGTCGTTTCCATATTTATTAGTATAATAGTCCATATCTGAAGCGTAAACTTTTGATGTTTGATTGGTTATACATGTGTTGGCACCAAAAGTTGGCTTATCAAGCCCAAAACTTAAAAAGAGTTCATTAGGCCGATTATGTAACAAGGCCGCCAATGATCAGAAATACCGAAGCTTCGGATCAATAACCGTTTAAGAGCGAGAAGATAAGAAGAGAGACAGTTTTAAGAATCGGTACCAATGATAAGTATGGAGCAAAGCAATTATCAGTGCGATACTGAAGTCTCTAAAAGCAATTTAAATTCGAAAAGTTGATAATTGCCAAGGAGTGATTATTTGTAGATTAGCCTATATAAATAGCTGAAGGAACAAAGTTGTTCCTTTCAACAAATTTACAAAGAGAAGGACAATTGTCTCTTGGCTATCTTTTTCGTTTATGGCACATTTATTTTATTGCATGTTTATCTTCTATTTATCCTTTAAAATCCACAAAAACAAGAATAATTGTCTTTTAGCTATCTTTTTCGTTTATCACACATTTATTTTATTGCACGTTTATCTCCTATTTATCTCTTAATTTATTGCAAATAGTGTAGAACTTTTCACATCCTATATGAAACTACACAGAACCTTGTCTCAATAACCATATATATATATATATCAAAGACTTGACACTTCGATGAAAGATATTCACAAGGGAATACTTTCCCGGTGAACATCTTTTACATGCCAAATGCATCCAAATACGAGGCCAAATGTCCTATCAAAAAGGGTAATTCTTAAGCTTCCACTCCACTTGTTTTTAATGATGGCTTATGTTTATGGACAGATCCATTAAGTTTTGCCAGTGATCGTATGGGCTATAATTGAAAAAATCTGTCTGACAGAACCAAATCTATCCTATCTCTCTCCTAATAAGACCTACCAGGGCTGTTGAAACCATAAGCAGATTACCATATTCAACTAATAATATGTGCAATTATTTTAATCGGATAAGATTGGGATTAACGATAGTAATTCAATTTAGATTGCAATGTACCATGGATTACGGTGCGACATGAGAATGCAGACAAAATTTAAGTCGGCCTTATCGCTGTGATTTTGAAAACGTATTAGGTGCTTTTAGTGGCTTTCATTCTGAATTACAAATGGGCAATTTAATCACCCAAAGACCGACTTTGATATTTAAGATTTTTCTTTATCATTCCATTTGGTTCAATTTTTTATGTTCAAAGATATTCTACGTTTTCCTCTAGGATTAATTAGAAAAATTAGATAAACGTTGTAGTGAACTAAAATAAGGTAGTGGTATCGAAAGGACATCTTGAACATCTTAAGATGCTAATCAATTTCAGACAATCCGACTCCATGCGGAAAAAAGGTTCCCAGACAAATATTCTCAGAAACTAATGATGCCGGCTTAATTATCTTAAAGTAACAGCATGCTGACGATCTACATTCTACCGCCCTATAGTTCATTGAATCCAGATTCATCCATTAAACAAGAGAAAATTGTTCTGTTCACACATTAATTTTCTGAGACCACATAATATACATATGAGCAGTCATTTTTCTTAGGATCATATTTTCAAAGAAACACCTCTTAAACATGTATATCCGTGCGGAAAGAAATTAATTAAGCAGTAGAATTACCTAATCAGTCCTAAGCTCGTTGTATTTATCTCAATTCAGTTATAAATTTTTTAATTTTTCCAATTTAGTCACAAATGTATGCACGAAATTTTCTAATTTGTGGGAGCACCAATAGAAAATCTGGATTGACAGCTTTACACTGATTGTGATGTTACATGGTACAACAGTAAGTGTATACTACGTTTCCTTTATCCTTAGTAAATCGAAGTGGAGAAACAACAATAGGAGTAGCGATATGAATCCTCCATAATAGGATTTGGTACAGAAAAAGGTCGAAACAATTGAATGAATGATATCCAAGAACAGACGCAATTGCCTGACCAGATGCATATTGTATTGAAGTTTGGGTCTTGATTATTTATGAATGGCAAAAAGAATATGGAGTAAGTTGACCAGGCTGACGCAGTCTGTGGAGGTATAACAGTAGGGGTGTAAATGGTTATGTTCGGTTCAGTTTTTTTGAAAAGCCGAATCAAACCGAACCGATAAGGAATTTATTGAACCGAACCGAAATCCGATCCGAATTGAATCAAAATCAAGGTTCGGTTCGGTTCGGTTCAGTTTTTCGATTTTTATTTTTGTGTTTGTATTTCTCCCTACATACATCCCTTTCTATAAATTGTTTATTTTTTTAAATCGATTTTGTAATTTTTTTTATTCTTTTTATTTTCTTTTTTTCCTTTTTTTCTTTTTCTTCTTCTTCTTCATTGGCCGGCGACCGGCCAATGAAGAAGAACAAGAAGAAAAAGAAAAAAAGAAAAAGAAAGAAAGAAAAAGATTTAAAAAAAAGAAAAGAAAAAACTTTAGATTTTATCGGTTTGCCGGCCAATGAAGAAGAAAAAGAAAAGAAAAAAGAAAAAGAAAGAAAGAAAAAGATTTTTAAAAAAATGAAAAAACTTTAGATTTTATCGGTTTGGTTCGGTTTTTGACTATCAACCAAGACTGCTTGGGGTGACGATTGCAAAAACCAAACCGATTAAAAAGTTTCGATTTTTAATGAGAACCAAACCGAATAAGAATTGAATTTTTTTGGTGCCCATTACTCAAGGTTAACCCATGACTTTCTTGATTTGCTTGTTCTTTGGGGAATCATCTAAAATCATGCGCGGCTATTCACCAAGGCTTAAAAAAAATAAAAAAATTCAGAGGCGAATCTATGGTGTGGCAAGAAGTACTAGCAGGGCCCGAAACTGCATCATTTACTCTGCTGCAAGCAGCTTCTTGTGCATCACCGAAACTCCTGCTCGCAATGGGAGACCATTCCCAATCTGGCAATGCATAGCTTTATGGCTTCCTCTTGGCTGGAGGGAATAATGTGCCATTAGGAATCTAGTTATCTGTATATCGTTCGAGAGAAAGGAAATGGGCATCAGTATTCAGCAAGACAGACAAGAAGGTAAAAAATAACTGGTAATGCCACATAACATGATGAAGGAAATGATATGCAACTATTGCGGAGAAACTCAAAATAGTACATTCTTTTGCAGGGTAAGATAAATAATATGTTGTCTTATACATGCTGCACAGAATAAGGGCTTCAAATTCAAATTGCAAAATGTGACATGAGTGGCCAACCCTTCCCCAAGTCACCTTGGAGTATATTTAACCTCCGGAAAAATAAACATCAACTAATTTACATAGACTATATTCAGTCTTTTGGTATATAATGCCAAGTTGGGCCATCACAAGGATGCACATAGTTTGGAAGGTGGATTCCCATGATCTCTCATTTCGCCACATGTATTGTATGGTATATATTGCCAAATCTCAATTATTTTACAAGGTGTGTTCATTTTGTGAAATGTGAACGATTTTTTTGTGTTCGAATATTAGAAAAGAAAAACAAAGTAATTGCTGGAGATTTTTCTACTCCGCAGGTGCACGCCTGCTCCCGAAGATATCATAACCGTTGGCACTCCCTCGCGACGATACCCAAGCGATAACGTGGATTTGTTACCGAAAGGGAACAACTTTCTTTTTTTAAAATAAAATATCGAGAACGAAACTTTTGGCTGTAAAGCATCGAGGAGACAACATAGAAAGTGATGACGTGCTTCTACATGTTTCGGTTTGATCCTCGTGTGGATAATGGAGTTAAAAGGACACATCGTAATCAAATCTTCTGTCCTTTACAATGCAATCTGCTATGAGAACGAGAGGCAAGATTACAAAGAGAAAGCCAAAAAAAAAGAAAAAAAGAGGGCCTAAAAACAATCGCGTGAAATTATTTTATGTTCAATTTTGTTAATCAAAGGATCCAGTATACAAGTAGGAGTCTAGGACTGTCATGAGCCAGTAGATGAAGGGTATTGACCCAAACTGGGCCACGGTGGTGATGGCGGTGATGCCACATCCATGCCGCCGCTCCCCTGATCTTGATTGCCCGGCAGCAACGGCTGCTGGCTCCAGTAGCTGGCTCACTGATGCCTCCCAGAGCAAAGCAGAGGAAAAGCAGAAGGTGTTGGAATGGAGGCTGCCTAAAACGACCTCTGCCAAGAAGATGATCGTGAGGATGAGGATGAGGATGATGATGGAGTGCAGAATGAAACCGAGAATGACCTGGGAAGCGTCCAGCAACTGTTCCACAATGCCTGCAGATTGTTGCTGAAGAAGTCTTGTAATTTACCATTAATCTCTAAACACATCGGTGGCCTGAACAGGTGGATAGTCTCCCAGCGGCACCTGCTGCTGCAGCAGCAGCAGCCGCCACTGCTGCAGCTGCGACAGTGGCCTTGGAGGAGGAAATGGGGCTGCCGGCACTGTCATTTCAAAGTTATGCGAGCAATGAACAAAGAAAATACAAATAAAGAAATCATATTTTCTGATGCAAAGCAAAATGGGCATGTTTAATGCATTGACATAGATTTCAGTGAGTTATCATCGTATTGATACAGCTGAGCACAATTTAAAGTTGAATACCACATTCTCTTATTCTAATAAAATCAAATCCGGACACATCATAACATATCTAACAAGCTAAAATGACAATTAAAGTTTACTAAAGTCAGCTTCCTCTAAACAATAGTCACCATCAATTCAATGGCCATGAATGCTATCAAGGTGATTCCATTTTCAAAACTTATTGCTGACGCAACTGGTTCGGAAAGCACACTAGAAACACCAAATCTATTTTGTTTGTTATAGGTTTCATGAGCTCAACTTCACCGAATTAGAAAATAAAGATAGGCAAAGCACTGTCTGCTCATTTTTTGTTGTTCCTTTCAAGCATACCCATTTCTAGGATTATGGATTCTGCAAATAGCAACCAAACCTGAAATTCAGACAACTACAGAGTCTGCTCTGCTCTAAAATTGTTTTAAAAATTCAAAGCATACTAGATTCTGATTAAACACAATACTGCTGTTGCAAGTCTCTTAGCCTAGTCTATGTATCTTATTATATGATTCCAGATATGTCAAGAAAAGAAAAAACAGAAAATCTTAAATGTCATCAAGTGTCTAAACCTGAATCACGACTTAACATCCCCAACAGTGAAGGCCAACGAAAAAAGAACATAAAAGCTGTCATCAAGAGTTTAAATTTGAATGACTCACCATCTTCCACAGTGAAGGCATTAGATGTGCCCTCAAGGACACGGATTCCCTCACAACAACCCAACGCAGTTTTGACTCCAAGCCTGAATTTTCCACTACTCGTCCAGCTTGATACATCATTGAAAGTGATAAAATCCAATCTCCCCAACCCTTTTTTGAGAGTCACAGAGGGATAACCATTCAAGAGTGGCATATTCCCTTCTCGCCCCTCTAGTTCTTTGCTCCCAAAGAACTCTTTAGTCCAATTTCTACCAGCTTCGTCATCAAAGTCACCTCCAATCACTGTCACCATCAACTTTAGCATTGACAAGGGTCCAGATTGCACAACCCTACCTGTACTGGAATCTACCAAGATGACATGAATAGGAGTTCCTCTCCAACCTTCAATCCCGTCACCTTTAACTAGGCTCGATGGTAGTTTAGTTATAAATTGAAGACGTAAGTGCTTTTTGCTCTCACCGTCTTTACTCACCGATGCAGACCTGTTAATAGAAAGACGAATTTAAGGACTCATTGAGAGACATTAACACTGCAGAAGATAGTGCCTAGTACGCCCACTATAAGGACAGCCTTCTCGCCAAACAGCAGTCTTGCAAAAAACAAAATCATGCTAGGGGCCAAATCCAACATATGAAATCATTCTAGCAGGTCATTCGGATTACCATAATAATTGGAATCAATTGACTATCAAAACCTACGACCTTTTAGCAATCACTAGCTTGAACACATTGATCTCACTCAGTCTTCGAAGTACGGAAATGAAGCACAGATACTCATACTCATGATAAAAAGAAATGATGCCATCGTCCCTATCTCTGTCATGGATACATAGATATACTTGGTATAAATTCACGAATTCAAACAGTGTTGCAAATAAACTAAAGGTGAATTCCTGCGGAAGATCAATAAAAAAATGCAGAAACATTCTCAGTGATATTATAATTCGCCACTGTCATATTTGATTCTAACTCTAGTAAATCATCCTGCTTTGTTCGTGAATCAGCTTGGCATGCATTTAAATCACAAGATCTCTAAAGTGTCTCAACAAAAAAGATTCTCACCAACAATTTAGCTTTCCATCTAATAAAGGAACTTTGGTCTCATTCAGTAGATCACGAGTGAAATTCTCATTCATAAACTCTGTAAAATCAGGAAGTTCACCGAGTTTCTCAAGATCAAGTGGCTTCCTAATTTTTTCTTTCATGTTGTTGAAAATCTGCATCAGTAACGCATTTGTCCTCAAATATAGATAATCGGGAGCAAGCATGAATGGCTCCCTCTTCTCAGTTTGAGCAGTTACAAATGCACGGAAAATCTGCCTGCAGAACGAAGTGCTGCAGGGTTGGCTTAGGATTCGAATTGCGTACTTCTTCAATACAGGAAGGGCATCACCGCAAGAGTCCCACCAGTCACCTTCATACGCAACACTATTAGTATACAATTTTCACATTGAAAACAAATAAAATATAAAATTAAATTAACACGGTTAATTGATTAAAGAACAGATGCTTACAAGGGTGAGATGTTCCTAACATTGCCTTTGTGAACAACTTTGGCTCTTTGGTCACGATAGAGAAGCATTTCTTCCTTAAATTTTTCCTTTTCTTCAACACCTACCAATTTTTCCAGCATGAAATCCATGCCCTCTTTCATTGCAACATTCTGTGTGAACTTCTCGCCACACATGTAAGCAGGGTTAAGAAAAGCAGCAGCAGCATATAATGGATGACTAATATCATCCTGCCAATGCTTGAATATCTTCCGTAAAGTCTGATATTTAGGAACATTAGTCTCATATATTTGTCTAATAGCCTCATCTGCCATTTCCACAGCTGCATACAAGAACCCAAAAGTAGCGCCATAGCCATCAACTAGACAGAGTACTCGAAATATTGGTTCTAAAGCGCGCAAGACTTCTTTCCCTTCACTCCAAAATTCGGAACTGCGAATGATCTCACCCACTTCTATGCCTGATTCATCCTTATCAAAACCCAACGAAAGCCACTTAGATGATGAAACAAGAGATCGCAGCTCAGTTTCAAGTCTCATGATTGATTGAAGCATATAATAGTCAGAGTAAAATTCCATCATTGATGATTGTTGCAACCTTACGTAGTCTCTGAACTGCTTCATCGATGATAAGATGCCATCATGCTCTTGAATCTTAGTGACAACTGCTCTTGCTTGATCAAATGCGTTTTGAATCCATACTATACTGTCATATATTTCCTCGAACAAATGTTGTGTTTTATAGGCAACACATGTAGTCTCGTACACATAGGGATGGTCGTCATTTGGCATACTTTCAAAAAAATAATTATCATTTCCGATTATGTGCTGCACGATGTTGTTGGCCCCAATTTCTTGATTGACGAAATATAAAATCTCTTCGGACAAAGGTAACGCTAAATAATACCGGGGGATTTCCAACGCATTGAATAGGACCACCCCTTCAATTGAATAAGCAAAGATACAAATGAAGAATCTGTTCTCATTCTGCCACCAATCACAGATGAGTGTGCAGCCAGTTCTAACCCATGATTTCTTCACATTTGCCACATACTCTCCGATTTCCTTTTGCAAATCAGGCACTAACTTTGTTTTAACCACCGAACAACGTGGCAACTTATAATGAGAACCATGTTTAGCCACAGCATTCACAAAGTCAATGAAGGATGGCCTCTGCACAATGTTGACATCAACACCATTAAAGAGGATGAACTTAGCGAGCAATTGATCCGGCATAACGCCATCCTTACTGATAAGCATTTTTGGCAAAGTCTCCTCGGTCTTAACTGAACAGGCTTCAGCCTTGGCTCTCTTGTGAGGATTAGCAGAAATTGCTTCAGCAGCGGCAACTCGAACATCTTCAGAGACCTCGGTGCATATGTCTATACCACCGCCTCTAATCCCAGATAAATGCGACTTAACTCTTGAAACACCGCCGGGAAATGTTTTGTGGCAGAAATTGCACGTAAATTTGCCATCTTCTTTCTCTGCATGATCCCAAAAATGATCTCTCTTTCTAACCATGTCTACTTCCTCGGCCTATATACACAAAAGAAGAGCAATTAATTGTTTTCCCACGGACGTGAATGAAGTTGTTGATAGTCACATTATTGACAACACCGAGAACTATAAACCACGACTTCCAATCTATGCAAGTAGGTTTTAAGGTTTAGCGGCCACATACTCCCTTAACATCTTCACTGAGCAATAATTAAACCCCTTGCAATGAAATATCATGCAATTGACATTCACGCTAAAGTCCCTCCTTCATCAAAGTAAGGGAGTTTCACCAGAATTGTCCGTGGGTCGACGAGACCTAAGCAAGCTTTTTTTACCACTACTAGCATACACACATATTGCTATGAGAGCTCCAAATCATAACACTAATATCTAAGCTGACCTTCAATTGAACAGAAATAAAACATTAAGTATCTTGACAGATAAATGAAATTCATTGTTTTGAGATCAAACTCAATAAGAATTGCTAACTATATATATTTATTCTGGGATCTTCAGAAGAATGGAATAGACAAATAGTCAAAGGCCACTTTACTCAACAATTGTTAAAATCGAGGGGTATTCATACCCAAGAGACCCAGCTATGTTGGAAATAATCAAACAAATAATGCCCTCGAGATCAAACAATATCTCTAACCAGAAATTATCTGCTATCCATAACTTTACTTCAACGCTGTACACTAGCATGCTTCCTGAGAGCAATACAGAGTACCTAGAATAGCAACTATCCCTTCAGAACCTATTACAAAATGACGAAAAGGACTTAAAATAATTGAAATGCCCAGAACCTATTAATCGTAGCTCATATTCACATATACGGAAGTTGAGAGAGAGAGAGAGAGAGGATGTGACCTGATTATAGCACGAAGAAGATGCAGAGGGGAGCGATATTTCTCACGCGGCGTGACGCCTGAAGAGGGAAGAGTGACCAAATCACACACTTACACTGAATCGGAAGCAGAGGGAAGCGAAATCTCTCACGCGGTGCGACGCCTGGAGAGTGAAGAATGACCAAATCACAAGCTTATGTAGTGTCGGGGAGAACGAGAGGGAGCTTGCATTAGGTGCTTGAGTTTTACCAGTTTATATAGGCGCTGTGGGTCAATGTTCTGTTTCTTTGCTTTTTCCCGCGGTCGGCGTCTAATTGGTAGGGCACGTTTCTTTGACTTGCAGGTGTGCGTACGCGAATTATTGCCAAAACAAAAGTACGCGTTCTTATCAATGACACGTCTTTACGTTTAGTCAATTGTCCCGAGTCCGAGAAAATGATATGGTGTGTTGCAGGTACATAAATAAAACAATTGCGGTTCGAACAGTACGAGGGCAATAAGTTAAAGAGCACATTTAAATCAATAACTTGTGTAGTTGCTTCCTAAAAGATTAATCGCTAATTAGTTTTCCAAACTTTCATACATTTATTTTGTTTGAAATGGTTAGTCAATAGAAAAATATTTTTGACTAAAAAAATGCATAAAAAATTAGGAAAATATGATCTCGGTCATTAGATCTAAATAGGTTCTTAAAAGGTTTAAGGGGGAAAAATAGATAGAAGATCCATCTTAAATTGAGAGATCTTATGTTCCTATTCTCTTCTGGTCTTGTTTTGGAGTGTTGCTTTGCGGTCAATGTTCTACTTTTTGGCTTTTTCCCACGGTCTGCGTCAAGTTGGCACGCATGCCTACGCGAACTATTGCAAAAACAAAAGTACGCGTTCTTTTAAAAAATTTGTCGTCCCTTACATTTTATTTGATTGTTGCGTCCGAGGAAAACATATGGTATGTTTCAGTATATGAAAAGAACGGTTGCGATTCCAACAGTATTAGGGCAACAAATTGAAGGGCATATTTAAATCCAAAACTTGTATAGCTACTTCCGAAAAGATTAATCACTAATTAATTTTCTAAGCTTTCATACATTTATTTCGTTTGAAATGGTTAGTCAATAGAAAAATATTTTTGACTAAAAAAATGCATACAAAAATTAGGAAAATATAATCTCGATCATTGGATCTGAATAGATTTTTAAAAAGCTCAAGACGAAAAAATAGATAGAAGATTCGTCTTGCGAGAGATCTTACATTCTTTTTCTTTTCTGTTCTTTTTGGAGTGTTGCTCTGTGGTCAATGTTCTGCTTTTTGCTTTTTCCCATGGATGGCAGCGCACGTTTCTTTGATTTGCACGCGTCCCTACGCGAAATATTGTGAAAACAAAAGTACGCGTTCTTTTCAAAGACACGTCCCTTACGTTTTATTTAATTGTTTTATATCCGAGGAAAAGGTATGGTGTGTACAGTACATAAAAGAGAATAACTGCAGTCCGAATAATATTAGCGCAACAAGTTGAAAAGGGCACATTTAAATCCACAGCTTGTATAGCTGCTTCCTAGAGGATTGGTCGCTATTTAAATTTCCAAACTTTCATGCATTTGTTTTGATCGAAATGGTTAGTCAATGAAAAATATTTTTGGCTAAGGAAAACACATACAAATATTAGGAAAATATAATATCCGTTATGAATTAAGGATACCGAACATAAAAGCATCTCTTGACAAAAACTCATCAGCTTCTTCACTTTCTATTTTACGATAGGGTTTTACATACTTTTCCACATACCACCAAATAAAACAAAACTGATAATTTAAAATCCACAGAAAGCATTTCTTTTATCAAGAAATTTATTGCGAAACAAATGCACCATAATTACCTTTCATCTTTGCATTTTTTGAATGAGGAAAAACACCAAATCTACTTTCAATTTGCAGATTGATAGATGAAAACGTGTTGGCAAGTTCATGGCTTCTTGTAAGGCCATCCATCCTTATCCAATTTTAGCTGAGTATAACAAATTTCTAACGTGAGTTCGATAAAACTTACTCCATCGAGTAAAAAGTTTGTAATGTATATATTAGGCACATAAATTTGTTATATTTCATGCTAGGATTTATCGAGAAATTAGGCTTCGTTCGTTTCACATAAAATGATTTCTAGGAAAACATTTTTGAATTTTTTTATGTTCGTTTCATGGAAAATGAATTGGTTGGGGAAAACATTTTCTATCAATGAAATTTTTTTCTAAAATATGGGAAAGTATTTTCCACTTTTCAAAAAGAGGAAAACATTTTCCATATATTCTTTCATCTCATTTGCTTTCACCAAACACCTTTTCCTTTTATATTTTTCTTTTTCATTTTTTTCATTTTTCAAAAAATTGATCTTTAAATTATTTTTAATCTTTTTCTTTTTCTTTTTTCCTTTTCTTTTTCTTCTTCATTGGCTGGTGGTGACCATAGACAAGCTCGAGCGACGCTTGACACCGGCGAGCTTGAGCCCCACTAAACGTCGACAAGGCTTGACGTTGGGCGAGGCTCGAGCTTGTCGGTATTAGGCAAGCTCCAACCTCGCCTCCCTATAGCGAGGCTCAAGCTTGGCCAGCCAATGAAGAAGAAAAAAAAAATAAAAGAAAAAAAAAAAAAAGAATAAAAATAATTAAAAACCAGATTTAAAAAGTTATAATAAAAATTTTATTAAAAGGGGTGCGTGGAGGAAAAGATTTTTCTTACCGGACAACGGAAGATATTTTCTATTTCTTTTCAAGTTTCAGCCAAACACCAGAAAAAAATGATTAGAAGATAACTCTCTAGAAACGCCACATTTTCCGCAAAACGAATGGAGTCTTTTATACTTCAATGGCCAATTTTGTCTTCTGGACATAGGGTCGAACTTATTATATTGTATGAAAAGGTAATATCAACGAGACTTTAGGTGTGTTTTGTGCGAAAATAGGCTTTAATTGAGGATCTATTTTCTAAGGGAATCTGCTTTGATAATGTTTTGGTTTAACTGCTCTGAATCCTTAGATA
Source organism: Eucalyptus marginata (assembly GCA_014182565.1). Taxonomy (NCBI): domain Eukaryota; kingdom Viridiplantae; phylum Streptophyta; class Magnoliopsida; order Myrtales; family Myrtaceae; genus Eucalyptus; species Eucalyptus marginata. The sequence goes on from CM024589.1 coordinate 28,959,855, forward strand.
TTCTCCGGGATCTGGAACATTGGACTGAAAATGTATATCATGTGTTCGATGAAATTCTTGAACGATGTTAGTGTCTGTTCAGGTTCAAATCTTACCGAGATTGAGTTCCGTGTTCTAATTTGTTTGTTTGTTTCTATCAAATAAGTTTTGTTTGAATTTGGTTTCCCTTCGTCCCATAGTTGTCCGTGTTGCAGCTCATTGACTTCTAAGTTTTAGTTTAGTTCAATAGCCGAGAATCACTCATACGAAATAAGTTTTAATCTGATGTGTTCTGTCGATACCAAATGAAACTGAGTTTGATTTCAATGTTCAAATTGTCATTTCTGAATTAAAGCATGTTCTGTTCATGATTTCCTGATTGATTTTTGCTAGATTAATGTTGAATTCTTGAGCAATATTTTCTCCTATTCTGACTCATTTATCTTTCATATGCAACCAAACCAATGCTCAGACAACTTCATCCAATTGTAACCAGAGATAATAAGTTTCTCACGCGAGTCAAAAAAAAAAAAAAAAAATTGATGTGTACATGCATACAAAATTATTTTCATATATATAAAAACTTGAAATACCTGTCACACATCAACATTACTTGTAATGAAAACCTACTAGCCACATAAAATTCTTTATTTCTGATGCTAAAATTTGTTTGAGAAAGGCCAGTTTTTATTTTATTTAGGGCATGGGGTTCCTTATTTTATGGGTATGAAAAGTAAATATCAGCCTAGAGAATTTGCGAACTATCGAAAGGCCAAAGATTAATTTTCCTAGTTTGGACTTACTCATCACATAAAAGAATACAAGTTATCAGTAGGCAATTGCTTTTCTTTTTCCTAGTGCGGACTTACTCATCACATAAAATAATACAAGTTATCAGTAGGCACATGCTTTTCTTTTTCCTAGTGCGGACTTACTCATCATATAAAATAATACAAGTTATCAGTAGGCACATGCTTTTCTTTTTCCTAGTTTGGACTTACTCATCACATAAAATAATACAAGTTATTAGTAGGCACATGCTTTTCTTTTTCCTAGTTTGGACTTACTCATCACATAAAATAATACAAGTTATCAGTAGGCACATGCTTTTAAATAAGAAAAAATACAAAGCAGATGGGAATTCGAACATGTGAATTGAACACGCAAAGCAAAAGAGTGATGCTATGCAAAAACCAATTTGCAAAAACATTGATAACCATTTGCCTTATTACATCTGATATGTGATGCACGATATAATTGGTCATCTCTTTCTCTTGCTCCTTGAGTGACCTTCTCATGATTCTCATCATGCTTTGATTTGGTTTTACTTTCTTAATTGTTCTTCAATGAGATGCCTGGAAGATCGATTCCCTTGCGTTGACCTTCTCTTGACGCTCCACCAATGGCTGAAGACTCAAAATGTGCAGCAATTTCACGTCAAATTTGCTGTATTGGATTGAGGACGCCAGCATTATTGTCTATCTCTTGTTGATTTTTGGTTCTTCCGTAAAAGATTCCTCATATCAACGAACAAGAGTCTCATCAAGCATGCCCGAAAAGAATTCACTAGAATGGGTGAAATACCTGTCGAACTCACAAACTAGTCCAATCTTGTCCAATCCACAAAGGGTTTGTTGAAGGGTCTCCTTTATGCGATGTGTGAATAATATGAATAATTGTTGTCAGCAATACATAAAATACACTGGAAAAGAAAATTACGTTTTAAGTAAGGACAAACAACAAATATATAGGCAAATATACTGAGAGGGAAAAGAAAATTATGTTTTAAGTAAGGACAATCAACATGTATTATTTGATTGATTGAATGGTCTTTTAGAAAGAATACAACTCTGGTATTTATACCAAAAATTATACATAAAAGGTCACTAAGAATTTAAACATGTTTTGCGTGGCTCTATCATTTAATGGCACTTATCTACAAACGGTTATGAAATCTGAGATTATCAACTTCACTACTTGATAGTTACATGCCACATTTCTCCTGGTCGACCGAGTCGGTGTACTTTACTCATCGACTCTTCACTCCAACACCTAACCATTTTTCGTTGACATCTCTATTAATCAAAATTAGGCCTTTTTGTCGACCGACTGTACTATATGGATTAAATGCTTCCAACACTTAGTGTAATCTTCTGCTCCTGTTGTCAATTTCTGTAGCTTCCATCGATGAAGTTACAGGTCAAAACACTTGGCCATTTTTCGGTGTTAATAATTACGTAATCTACATAAGTTCACATTGACGCCAAATTTGGTAAATTGCTTTCTATATCAGCAAAATAAAATTGTTTTATGTTTGCAATTTTAATGCCCATATAGGTTCTGACTGTGTAATCTGCTCCTTTCGCATTAAAAAAATTGCCTCCCTACATGATTCTACCTCGATTTTAAACTTCCACGGTTCTTTTCCCTTTTTCTTTTCTCAATCTTTTTCTTCTTGTGATTGTTTCTCTTGTTTTTTTATTGTTTGAATGGAATTGTCCATATACGCCAGCAATGCATACAAACAATTAGACGAATCAATTAATTGGATGATAAAAGAGTTCGATATTGATGAAGTTAAAATTGATTGCGAAAAAGTACATGAAGAAATTGCAAAAGCAGCACGAATGTGGACTTAGTCTTAGACAATGTCCAAGCATTGCTAAAAGAATGTGTCGTAAGGTGTTCGTCAAATATAACCCAAACATTTCCTTAACTACGGCTATTTTCATATAATCAGGTATTTTAATTATTAAACGACTATATAATCAGTATGACAACGATATATTGGTGAGACGACGATGATCATTGACTGAGCGAGCGAGAGCAGAGCAAGTGAAGTCTGAGCTTTTGGAGGGTTGCAGAGATCTACCCAGAATGGCAGAGCATTTGCAAAGCATCACATCGCTTGATGTTATATGGGTTTCGGATTCCTTCTCCTTCCATTCACATGCCAATCAAATGGCAGAGTTCCTCTGCGTCTAGAGTACATCAGCCTCTTGCCCAATTGCCTCAACCACCACATCTTCTCCCTCTTGCCCACTAGAGACGTCGTCATGACTTGCATATTGTCAAACAGGTGGCGGATCCTCTGGAACACCGTCCCGAATCTTTCCTTCTCCGTGCTGCGGGACGGTCACAACTTGACCCTTTATCAGCGTCCCAGATCAAACGCTGCATGTGTTCTTCTTTTGTGGGCAGAGTCTTACTTTCCTACGCCTCGCCTTAGGTAAAAAATATACCTGGAAAATGTCCATGTTGTTGATCACCCGTCGAACCGGGGGGCGAAGAGCTTTTTGTTGTAGTTAAAAGTATTAAGGGTAACGTGATGTCTCTGTTCCTTTACTATTGCTCTTCATTCGAGGATCTGTGTATGAAAAATTTGCCACTTCATGGACATCAGAGGCATCGGTTGGCATCATCTTAAGTCCTCGTCCCTCGACTCCTCGGGACTGTGTAACGAGGTGGTGAGTAGAATTTTGACGGGTAACCCTGTTCTTGAGTACCTTAAGTTGGAGGAATGTTGGGGTCTAACAAACACCAAAGTCCATTCGAGAAGTTTAAGGGAGTTGGCATGGTTTTGTAGATTATTCGGAAACGGATTTCCCTTTTAAGGATCTCAGCGCCTCATTTGCTGCTGTTGCGCATAAAGGGGTATCTGTGTGAAGAGGATGAAGATAACTGAAGCGATGTCCCTGGTCGAAGCCAAGTTAGATTTCAAAATGGTTTTTGATCAAGGTAATTTGTGTGGGGTATGTTGCGAAATGTTTGTGGAAATGCTTGGCAAAATTTGGAATGCTACTAAAATAATTGTTGCTGGTCAGTGCCTTCAGGTGACAAATAATTTTCTTTTGGGCATTCCTCTTTATGGTCTCACTTATCAAACTGGAAATCTTCTCATACTCATGTAAATTTAAGTCTTATATTTGTATGTTGCAGGGTGTATTTACCTATACCGAGACTTTGGGAAGTCATTGGCATGTTGCATATTGATTCATAATGATTAATGCATGGCTAAGTTTTTAGTGGGAGAGTTTTTTTTTTTTTTCTTTTTTTTTTCTTTTGCTGGGACAAGTATTGGAAAATTCGTGGTTGTTTGGAATCAGTTTTTTCCTGCACGAAAGCTTTATCACACTAAAATTTTCTGCTGGCAGAGAAGCAATATCCATTCTATAATATGTTATCCTGCGGAAGATTTTACTTCCCAAGATCTTTACCTTTTTATGGTCTTAAGGAAACATGAGACAGTTGCTTTGTTCTTTATGAATGTGGCTAGGTTCTTTCGTTTGTGGATATACATACGGGCGCCAGTTTTACTGCAGAATTGCAAGTCTATGATACTAGACATTTGTGTTACAAATTTGGAGGGGAGAAGAATATCAGGAGTGCCACAATTTTCGTACAACATTTATTTGAGTACCATAACTTTTTTTTTTCGCCCACTTGAGTACCATATCGAAGTAAAATCGATTACTTGAGTAATCATCCTATGTGAATTTATTTTAGAATTTTTTAAAATTTCTAAAATTTTCTTAATTTTCTTTTGCTTTATTTATTTATTTATTTATTTTTAGGGCCAACTAGGGTCACTGGCGACTCTCACTAGTCGAAAAATGCTCGCCCTCAGCCGTAAAGGCCCTAGGCGATGCTGTCGTGGCCTTATCAAATCTGGGCAACACTGCCTTGCCCAAGTCTGGCTAGGGCCTTCATGGCTAAGGGCGAGGGTTTCACTGCCAACGAGGGTTGCCGATGACCCTCATCGGCCGTGAAAAACAAAGGAAAAAAAGAAGAAGCAAAATACAAATAAAAAATTTTAAAAAATGATTATAAATATTAAAAGATATCAAAAAAGTTTTCACATTAGCGCCGTTGAAGCCATGTAGGACGACCAGCTATCACGTTCAATTTTCCAGTGAGACAAATTATTGATGACACTTAAGTTATCGATTTTTCAAATATGTGACATTCAAGTGAGTGAAAAAAAAGTTATGATATTCAAGTGAGCATTGTACAAAAGTTATAAGACTTTTACTAGTCTTATTCTAGTTGGAGTGTCACTCCTACTATTCTTACCCCAACTTTGGATTGTCCTGCTTTAGCATATAATGCTAGCAAGTTCGTATTTGGAGAAGCTGGTTATATTTTTTAAGACATTACGCTGTGGCTCCATCTTGGTTTTCCTTACTCTACTCCTTGATATATTGATTTGGGTATTGCATGTGAAAGAATTGACCAGAGCTTTATCAAAAGGAACTGGACGTGTTCCCTTCTTTATCAATTATAAAAGTTACGTTTCTCTCACTCCCTCCATGCTTTCCCAGTCTAAACTTGTGAAACTCGGTATTATGTTTCTCTTTTACATGAGAAACAAGAATATTCTAGAGCTACAGAGTGAGTTATTAAATTGTTAGTAACGCATGAAAAATTTCTCCTAGGGTAGCCATTTAAAGGAATAAGAAAACTCTATGAAAGGGAATTTTGTACATTCAATATACTCTATCGATAGAGGTTGCTCTATTCCCTCACCATGTTAGAAATATTGCTCGTAAGGAGTCCTAGTGAAACCAATAAGTATAGGCTTGCCATCAACATTAGAATAAATGGAGTTTTTCAAAAAAACTTATCAGTGGAGGAAGACCTTCTAGGGATAGGAGACAGGGCTAAAGAGAGGACCTTTGCAGCCTTGCTAGCGTCCGGTCAGGTGGCCATTGTGCAGATTGGGCGAAGGTTTTTTGGCTTGAGCCTCACTGGCCCTAAAAAACCAAGGAAAAAAGGAAAATAAAAATGAAAACAAAAAAAGTTATAGCATTTAAGTGAGTGTCGTACGAAAGTTATGACACTTATACTGTTCTTCTCTCAAATAATTGCAAGTACAAAGTGGCCACTAATTTCTTATGATACATATGTTAAAACAATTACAGCAAAGTTAGCCATGAATAAATTTTATAGCGACGATGGGCCAAATCCAGTTGATTCCTCAAAGTCTTCGCGTTCAGGAAGAGAAAAATAAAATTGATCATAAGAAAGCACTAAAATCAGGTTGGAACCATGCGGCTGCATAATCGTGACAGCTAGTTGCATCGAAGTATGTCCCAACCTCACCGTTGTCCATGCTGTAACTCTTCTTCTTCTCATCTATGTTATCTATGAAATAGACGTGGTTTGGCTTGACCCCAGGAAGGCAAGACTCGTTGTTGAACTCCACCGAGAACGAAGAGTTGCCATTCAAGAACAGAGATGCGTTCCCCAAGCTCTTGACCTCTTCCTCAGTTCCCTTCTCCAAATCAACTTTGAAAACTCGGATCTTTTTCACGGTTCCATACCCTTCGCCCCACATCGTCCATGCCGCCAACAATGAGCCTGAACACTCCACGAGGTACGGATGACCTTCGAAAATGTTCTGCCCTAGAATTAGTCGCGATTCCATGCGATGATTTCTCTTGTTAAAAGTCATTATTTGCTTGTTCGCATCCAAGGCCACAAATAGCCCATCGTAATAAATCAGTTGAAGGACGGTGGACCGACGCAGATACATCGCTGGACTCACTGCCGTCCATGCATCTTCTCCTGATCTGTGGAAGGCAAACCCTAGTGGTCCAAGACTCTGATGAATATGGATCATGACTACGTAGCTCCTGGTTGAAGAAGGGCCTGAGGACAACGCGATCCTGTTGATTCTGGGATGGCGGCACTGGAGCCTCTTCGGCCCATCGAGTTGCACCCTGAGACGTGACTTGCGGCGAAGCTTCTTCAAGGCAGGGAGTTCGATGCCGGACGCGCGAAAGCGGATTGAAGATATGGTACTCCCTGTTCCCCTGCGACGCGAGTATCCATCCTGGTGCAGACAAGGTCCGGACGTGAGATCCTGGCACCCGCATCGGGTAAATTCTCCCTGTGGTGGGGCTGCGGAACTCAGGTCTTCGGTTGTCCGCATAAATCATGAGCCACGGGGCTTTCGACTTGGTGTTGTACGTCTCTTTGGCGGCAGTGGACCGCCATGATGGGCACACCCCTCGAAAAGCTAAAAAGTCTTCTATGGCTAGCCGTCGAGCAATGAGTTCTAGGATCTCTCGTGGGAGTTCTTCCCAATTCACCATTACTTGTGATGGTTTTATTAGTGATGGGCTTAAGGCCCGTCCGCCCATGTTGGGCCTAAAAGCCCGGCCCACAGGAATAAGGCCCATGGATGGAGGGACGTATAAAAGGGATGAGAGAGAGGGAGAACGCACCTTTTTGGAAATCAGTACGTACGTCTCCCTCTCTTTCCAACGTTTCTCTCTCCAAAAAAGAACAGTAAGCAAAAAGAAGCGACGCCGTCTTCCTACCAAGCGAATTGTCGTCATCGGATCGAACGGGGCTAAATTCTCTTCCTCTTTTCGGCGTCGGTGTCTAATCGTGGCTAACAAGGTACGCTCGAATCCGTGGTGTGCTTTACGATCGGTGATACGTGATTTTTCCGGGCTTGTCTTCCGCATTCGATTTAGGGGTTCGATTTAGTGTCGAATCCGGTTTTGGGGATCCGTTATTCCCAACATTGGTATCGAGCCCTAGTTCACGTTTTCCCGACCTGATTGATGTTTTGATTGATTTTTCGCGAAAGTATTTCGGCCGTACGGATCGGGCGAGAAATCCCGACACCCGAGCGCGTTGTTCGCCCATTTTTCCGAGTTTTCGTAAGTCGAAATCGAATCTCGATGCATAGGGAGAAAGGGGTCGTCGAGACGAGTCCGGCGATATGTTGAACGTCGCTTAGGGAGACGCCGCACGCGCCCACACGAGCGGCCGAAGCGCCGGCGCGTGGGCGTGGGCGCACACGCCGGAAGCGGCTGGCTCGCCGGCGCGTGCGGCGGGCACACGCGCCGGTCGCGGCGAACCGCACGTGCGCGCCGTGACAAACCGGTGGCCGCACGTGCCGGTCACGGACCGGCGCGATGCGTCGGCATGGCGTCACCCAACGGTCGGTAACCGGCTGGGATGCGTCATCGATGACGTCGGCGCCCGGCGCATCGGTTGGTCGGGCGGTCACCGGCGGCGACCCGACCGCGACCCGACCCGACCCGACCCGCGGACGCGGCACGCACGCGGCACGTGCCGGCGACGTCTGCGTGGCGTCGGCCGCGCATGCACGCGGCACGTGCGGTTGGTTCGTCCGACCGGCCCGACCGGTCCGTTCGGCCCATCCGGTCCGACCGGTCCGATGACCGACGACCTGACCGTTGACCGTTGACAGTTGACCGTTGACCGACGACCTGACCGTTGACCGTTGACCAAAAAAAAAAAAAAAAAAAAAAGGGAAAAGAATGTGTTTCTTTTTCAATTAAGTCTATGTGGATTATATGTAATCCCTTATTTATTCTGCATTTGTTGCAGGAACAATGCCTCCCCTTCAGTTACGTACGCCTATTCGCGTAATTACCGATAAACAAAATGAAAGGCTTTCTAAGTTGATAGCTGAGCTGACTGATTATCGATGGGAGAATGGTGACTTAATTGATCATGTTCTTGAAGTCAACGGGAAGATTCAAAAGGTCATATGGAATGGTCGTCCCATGCCACGGTCGAGATGGTGCGATTTTTCATTAACACTCTTCCACCGAATGGCAAGATGTGTTGAATCGCATATGGGATGTCAACGGAGCTGCTTCATATAAGAAAATTGTGATGGATTTTGTAAAAGAATATTACTGCATTGTTACAAGGGAAAAGATCAAGAAATTGAACAAAAGAGGATCTTTCCCAGTTCGTGTGCTGGCTTGGTGTTAGATGTATTGGCTGTTTTTTGTTAAGTGTGCTTTGTGGACATCTTATGTAATGTTTACTACCTGATTGTTGTTGATGTAGCAACCTATATGTTAGTTGTATTATGTGAAAGCATTATTATTATATTGTATGTCAATTATCTTTTGCTTTACATTATTCTTTGGTTCTTTGTGGGTAGTTAGCGTGGGTAGTTATAGAAGTTTTTGTAGCTTCATAGAATTGATTTTGCATATGACAATCATATTAATGATAGTTTTAAGTTAGGATTTTTGGAGGATGATTGGAAACGTAGTGACCTTTTGATTCTAAAACCTTACTTGAAATTATTCATTAATAAGATGGGTACAGTGCAAAAGGGATGCATAAATGATAGGCATTAATAACTCTTGCATATATGTCGATGTGTTGGATCAATGGCTTCAGCCACAAAGAGCATAGTTGCCAAGCTGAACAAAGGTGAAAAGCTCAATGGTGACAACTATGAAATTTGGCAAATGAAAATCCAGTATGTGCTGGAAGAGCAAGAAGCACTTGAGGCTCTTAACCTGACCATGGTAGAACCTGAAGAAGGAAACACTGCACAGTACAAGAGAGACAAGGAAGCTTTTGCTACGGGGAAAAGAAAGAACTCTCTTGCTCGCATCACGTTGCTGAGCAGCGTGGAAAATGACGTCATGCGAGAGTTTAGGCGTTTTGACAATGCCAAAGAAATGTGGGAAGCATTGGCGGCAAGATTTGGTCATACTTCGGTGACCGGGCGAGGCAGCTCACTATTAGGTTTGACTCTTATAAGAAGCCTCATGGTCAGACCATGAAGCAACATCTTAGAAAGATGTCAAACATGATAAATGAGCTGAAAGATCTGGCCATGTCGATAGATGAGCAGCAAGTGCAAGCGGTGATTCGTTCCTTGCCTCGAGTTGGGAGCATATGAAGGTGCACCGACTCATAATGAAAATATCAAAACCTTCGATGATGCAATGCGTCATCTTAAGCTGGAAGAGGACCGCCTTTGTTGGCGGCTAAGCCGGATCTTGAACTCTATCATGCTAGTTCTAGCTCAAATGGAGCTTCGAGCTCCAAGCGCAAGCGCCCTAACTGGTTTGATAAAGGGAAAGGCAAGGAAGCGGGTCCTTCGGGAAGAAACCCAAGTTTAACCAACATGAAAGAGGAAAGCGTCCTCGCATGAAAAAGCTTGCAAGGGTGAAATGCTACAAGCGTGACAAGAAGGGTCACTATGCTCGCGGCTTGTCGTGAGCCAAAGAAGGTATGCACCCCTTGTATTTTTCAGAACTTTGCTTTTGTGTCGAGTTCTGTATTCTTAAGCGAGTCTAATCCTTTGTGGTGTGGATTCGGGGAGCGGCAGACCATGTAGCGAAGGATAGAGGATCCTTCGTGGAATTCCGGCAGTACCAAGCGGAACTAAGTGGATCTATGTGGGAAACAACTCGAGCTGAAGTGAAAGGAATTGGCACATGCCAAGCGAATATGCGTGGTGGACGCACTTTGTTCCTACATGATGTGTTGTATGCTCCGGAGATTCGTCGGAATTTAGTGTCTGTTTTAGTGTTGGTTAAATTAGGTTTTAATATGAACTTCTATAATAGAGGTGTAGATTTGTTTTTGAATACAAATTACTATGGTTGTGGTTATTTTCTGGATGGTTTCATTGTATTAGATATTGATTATGTTAATGCAAATGTTTGTTATTCCCTTCTCACGTCTCCTAATACATATGATAATGATGTGAATGTATGGCATGCTAGACTTGGTCACATTGGCCAACAGCGTATGAATAGACTAGCCAAAGAGGGCTTGTTGGGCAACATTGAAAAAGTCGATTTGCCCATATGTAAGCATTGCCTAGAAGGGAAAACGACAAGGAAACCATTTGGAAAAGGTAAAAAGCTGAATTTCCTCTGCATTTAATCCATTCGATGTACGTGGTCCAATGAATGTGAGAGGAAGGCATGGGGCTGTTTATTTCATCACTTTTATAGATGATTATACTCGATTCGGATATGTCTATTTGATTTCTCATAAATCTGAAGCAATAAGTTGTTTCAAAAGGTTTATGAACCTGGTAGAGAATCAATTAGACAAGAAAATAAAAGCATTGAGATTCGATCGAGGTCGAGAATATTTATCGATGAGTTCAGAAAATTATGTGATGAAAAAGGAATAGAAAGACAGTTGTCTATTTCATATACTCCTCAACAAAATGGTGTTGCGGAGAGAAGAAACGAGAACCCTACTTTTGGAAATGGTTAGGTCCATGATGGCGCATGCTAACTTACCTATTACCTTTTGGAGTGATGCGTTGTTAAGCTGCTGCCTATATACTTAACCGTGTGCCTTCCAAATCAGTTACTTCCACTCCATATGAGTTATGGACAGGTAGAAAACCGGACTTAAGTTTTCTTAAGCCATGGGGTTGTGCTGCCTATACACATGAGTCCTCTCACAAGTTTGGGAAATTGGGTCCCGGAGGAAAGAAGAGTATTTTCATAAGATACTCGGAACACTCAAAAGGGTATGTGTTCATAGGTGAGCAGGAAAGTGGGAATATAACTGAATTTGAATCACGGGATGTCACATTCTTAGAGGATGAATTTCCTAAGAAGGGCGAAATAGGGAAGATTACTCCCTATTTGAAACCTTGGATCAAGATAATGATCTTAGTGGAGTTCGTCCAAGTGGGAGTAATATGAGAAGTGATGAATTGAATTCAACTCATTCTCAATTGCAACCACATAATGAGACGACATCATCATTATCTAATCCAAGTGGGAGCATAATGGGGAATGATGTGCAAAGTGTACAATCTCCCATACGGCGAACAAGTCGCCAAAGTATTCCCCGTCGACGTTTTGACATTGAAGGGGAAACTTTTATGGTTGCTCCACAAGATGAGGATAAGCCAAGAAATATTAATGAGGCTCGAATTGCCCTAGTAAGGAAAAATGGATTCATGCAATGGAAGAGGAAATGGAGTCAATGAAATCAAACCAAGTCGGGAAGCTGGTTGATCTTCCAAAAGGACGCTTGAGCTATTGGGAACAAGTGGGTTCTCAAAATAAGCGAAAGGCTGATGGCTCGATAGAAAGGCATAAGGCTCGCCTTGTGGCGAATGGGTATAATCAACGGGAAGGAATTGATTATGAAGATACGTTTTCTCTGTAGTGAGATTTACCTCGATTCGCATTATTCGGCAATAGTAGCTAGTATGGATCTTGAGTTACATCAGATGGATGTAAAGACTGCTTTCCTCAATGGAGAATTAGAGGAAGAAATATACATGGAACAACCTGCTGGTTTCATAGTGAAAGGCCAAGAAGAAAAGGTATGTCGACTTTTGAGATCGATATACGGCCTTAAGTAGTCATCGAGACAATGGTATATACGTTTTCATAATGCCATAATGGCATATGATTTTACAATGATTGATGAGGATCATTGTGTATATATCAAAAGATCCAAGGATCAATTTGTGATCATATCATTATATGTTGATGATATGCGATTGCCGAAAGCAATATGGAGTTTGTTAATCTTGTCAAGAGTTGGTTGTCTTCCAACTTTGAGATGAAGGATATGGGTGAGGTTGCATACATTCTTTGAGTTAAGATTTCAAGAGATCGTTCGAAGAGATCGTTGTCTCTTTCGCAAGAAACATATATAAATAAAGTTCTTGAACGATTTCGTATGCAAGATTGTAAACCCATAGACACTCCTATTGCGAAAGGTGAAGGATTGAGCCATAGGCGTGTCCGAGGACTCCACAAGAGAAGGAACAAATGAAACATGTTCCTTATGCTAGTGCAGTTGGGAGCTTGATGTACGCTATGATGTGTACAAGACCCGACATATGTTTTGCAGTTGGAATGGTGAGTAGATACCAATCCAATCCAGGTCCAGCACATTGGAAAGCCGTTAAAGAGAATGCGAGGTATCGAAGGGAAGCTGCTGATTTCAAGTTGAATTACCAAGGAAAGGATGCGACTTGAAGGCTATTCGAGATGCTGATTGGGGAGGAGATTTAGATGAAAGAAAATCTACATCGGGATTTGCTTTCTTGCGAACAATGGCGCCATATCATGGAGCGGTAAGAAGCAACGTGTATAGCCTTGTCCACGATAGAAGCTGAGTTCGTGGCATTATCGGCATCAGTACAAGAAGGAGTTTGGCTTAAGAGATTTTTGGATCATTTAGGTGTTAATGAGAAAGCTGCAAATCCATTATTGGTTAACTGTGATAGCCAAGCAGCTATAGCGTACACCAAAGATCCAAAATATCATAGCAAGACCAAACATATAGATACCAAGTATAACTTTGTCAAAGATATGGTTGCACAAAGGATGTGAACTTACGGTACATATCTACGCATAGAATGGTAGCAGATCCTATGACAAAGCCAATACCTAGAGATGTGTTTTGTGGTCATGTAAAATCTCTAGGATTGCGTAGAGTCTGATGTATTGGATTGTAATTTCCCTGAGTTGTTCACATTTATGAACTAGTGTTGTTTCATTATTAATGCCTATGAATCTTTGTTTGATCTTTATGCATCTTAATGCTCAGTGCATTATTTTAAGTTAAGGAAGTATGTCAGACAGATAAAAGATTAGTCCACTCACACGGGTAATCGCCTCTATTTAATGTGTGATAAATAGAGATGAGACTGTTTTTAAGCTTATTATCTAGGTGATAATCGAGCTCAAGCTTAAAATACGTATGTCGCCTTAACTGAGTGTTAAGATGAGGACATAATACTTACGATGTCCGAAAGTAAAATAACCCACATATTTTACTTTATCTGTCTAAGATGCCAGATGTGAGTTCTGATGAATTTTGTAAATAAGTAGATACGTGAACTTAAGTTAGACATTGGGTATGTCTGAACTATCATCTGTACGGTATTGAAAAATGTAGACATACGCTCCATGGGAAAGGAGTTAATACCATAATACGTATTTCATACTACGTATGCATGAGACAACCAATAAGAGTGGAAAAAGTTTGATCTCAACTTTTATGACGTGTGAGACTCTTGAGGAATAGAGTTCCTCAATTTTAGTGCCCTCATGACTTTTATTTATTCTCAAGATTTCTATTTAGTGTTTGCTATCTTAGGATGTTGCCAATGGTCATGAGTTGATTCGATCTAATGGGACATTTCTAGAAAAGCAAGCTGAATTGAAATTGAGAGTTTGAAGGAAAGAGGAAGATCGATTTTGGAGAATCACATTGTACTTTTGTATTCACTGGTCGACCAATTATGACTGTCTTTGTGATAACTATAATTATGAATACAATATATATATATATATATATATATATATCATTGTTTAAAAGAGATCAAGAGAGATATAAATGTGATTGATCGATCTAGGGTACTGCATACTAAATCTACTCAGAGTGTGACGCCCAATATGAGCTGCTATATATTCCTAACAGATGTATAGCAACGAGCTCTCAAAGTATGCTGGTCGCACGGATTATTCACCGATATGAATGTTGAAGAGAGGTAAAGAGAATCCTGTTTGGCCCACCATGTGTGCGAGTGGGAGATGATGGTTTTATTAGTGATGGGCTTAAGGCCCGTCCGCCCATGTTGGGCCTAAAAGCCCGGCCCACAGGAATAAGGCCCGTGGATGGAGGGACGTATAAAAGGGATGAGAGAGAGGGAGAACACACCTTTTGGAAATCAGTACGTACGTCTCCCTCTCTTTCCAACGTTCTCTCTCTCCAAAAAGAACAGTAAGCAAAAAGAAGCGACGCCGTCTTCCTACCAAGCGAATTGTCGTCATCGGATCGAACAGGGCTAAATTCTCTTCCTCTTTTCGGCGTCGGTGTCTAATCTGTGGCTAACAAGGTACGCTCGAATCCGTGGTGTGCTTTACAATCGGTGATACGTGATTTTTCCCGGGCTTGTCTTCCGCATTCGATTTAGGGGTTCGATTTAGTGTCGAATCCGGTTTTCGGGGATCCGTTATTCCCAACAACTTGGTCATAGATTGAATGACCCAGTCGCATGGTGTGCAACTTCTTTGATGAATACATCCCTCAAAACATGAGGCGGGTCCATGCTTATCTGAGGCGGGTCGTTGCTTATGTAAGGAAAGACCACCATTGGGAATTCGGTTTCCTTTTTAGTGTAAGATTACCCCAATCCGAATTCCTCTTTCAACAAATTGCTTCACAAAACTTATGGCTCGATAATTTCTTTTTTCTTGAACGGATATTCCTTTGTCCTGGTTGGCGAGATAAAGCTTCCTCTTATTTGATGTTATAAGATTCAAATCTTTCTATAGAATATAGCATATCTATGAGATAGTTCATCTTCAAGTTTTTACGAATAAAACCCCATAAAGATCTCATACATAATATGTTTAAGTAAATGTATTAATTTGAGGTTTTTGAAGATTTATTATAAATATATTTTAAAAAATTTCGTGGTATTTAACCCTAAATTTTATTATCTCCTTCTTGTAACGCGTCATCGTCTTGAAGAGCTTTCCAGTTTCTCTTCGTAAACTATAAAACGAGGAGTCGGAAACTATCTGGTTTATGGATGATGATAGAGTTGCAATCTGTGATGAGATCAAGGACAGAAAGTTCGTCTATAACTGCCGGTGGGAATCAAAGCCAACAAATAGATTTCGGGAGCGATTTCATTACTTCGGAACCGGCCGCAAAGTAGAGTAAAACAGAGCACGCCTCGCGCTCTTCCGAAATCAATTGTTGGTGGCGGCGAACGAAGGAAGATTCTCAGTGACAAAGAAACCGAGAATCAAAGCCAGCAATGGTGTGTCGAGCCTGATCCGAGTTCTTTAAGTACTCGGATCGCAGAGCAGAGAGTAGAGCAGGACAATTCACGGCACATTGATAATATTCCGACGATTGAGAGTGGATGACAATTTGAAAGCTCTATAACATCGAGAGCTTTTGCTTCCTTTTTCATGTGAAAAATGTGTTTGTGGACACTATACCCCTCCCTCCCCCTAAGTTCTCTGTGTTGTGTGTATGAACCCTTAGAAAAAGGAATCCTACTCTATCAAACCGCAAAATTAATTATGTTATATAGCTTTTTTAGAATCTTCTCGATAGGACATTGCTTCGCCCAGCCACATGGAAGAGGTGCAGGACGCACGTTCGAGGCTTCAGGAGTGGGTGAACAGAGATTCAAGACAGACAGGCGAGCTCTTTAAAAGCGAAAATTGAAGACACGAAAAAAAGGCCTCTCGGCCAAGCTTGCCGGAGACAATAGGGGTGGCTCGCGAGCGACACCAACACTCGTCCAAATCTGGTGGAGACTTCACTGGTGGCAAACCATGGAGGAGGGCTGGAGGTCGAACTCGGAGAGAGGGATGACCAGATGGGTTTTTCGACCAAGAGGGACCGGAGGCGTGCGGGTGAGGAAGAGGGCCGACACCATTATTGCAGAGAGCGAGCTTACGTAGAGGATAACAGGAGAGAAATAAAAAAAAAAAAATTACCCATATTTTCTCTTCTTCTTCGTTGGACAGCAGCCAAAAAATACATGGACTGCTTTTTTTTTTTTTTTTAATGCTAAGTTATATTAAATTTTTATTTATAAAAGTCACGTAATTTTTTGCTAGAATTTCTCATGAGAGTCACTTAAGTGATTGTTTTTTCTTTGATTTCACACTTAAGTGAGCCGGCGAAATTTCGGCGAAATTTTTGGTACTAAAAAGAGTGCCATACACAACTTCTAGCACTTTTAGTATGCTTATTCCGAGCAAAAAAAAAGTTATGGAAATGCAGGAGAGTGGAGAAACTGTGAAATAATGAAAATTACTCCAATACTCTTCTATTCATCAAAAATTGACAAGGGCATAGCATGGAATTTTACGGTTAAATTATTTTAGAAGAACTCGCCACCTATTTTTTAAAGGAAAATAGAAGAAATAATTTAACAAACTCATTGATAAAGAAATTAAAATGACATATCTGATTTTAAATGCACTTTTTCCGTGCTTATGTCGTCATACAACTTTTTTTTTTTTTTTAATCTATCTTCATAACCATACATACATGCAAAATTGAGACATAATTATCAATCAAATATGTCACTGTTATATTTTAATACTATAAAGCCATATGTATTATAGATAATACTATTATGTTGGTTTATTTCTTATATTTCAATATGCTTGTGGATATTGAAAGAGATTGTAAACATTTAATGATGTTCAATTTTTTTATAATAAAACTTATGGTATATTTCTCTTGGATATCACAAGTTTTCAGTATTAGCTATTTAGTTTTGCTAAAATTTATTAAGAGCTAATGAAAGCTAGTACTCAACTTGCCCTACAGGTATGCGAAGCCCTTGCTTGATCTGGTGAGGCCTGTAGGGCAAGCTAATTTCAATAGCTTACATTAATATCTTTTTGCTTTTTTTTCCCCTAAGGGATGCGAAGACCTTGCTTGATCTGGTGAGGCAAGAGTTCACGGCCCTTGCCTAAAGGTATCGTCAGCCATTGTGGAAAAAATATGTAAAAAAAGAAAACAAAAGAAAAGATTAGAAAATTTTGAAATCTTTTAAAAGGGGGAATTATCCACGTTAGTGTCAGTAGCGCCATGTAATGCAAGCGGCGTCTAGATTAACGATTTCTATAAAAAAATTAGTCGGAATGATTATATTGACAAATTATTAAAAAAATTTAGGTTTAAATTGGTACAACTATAAGGTTTAGAACTGAATTAGCTGCCATATAATATATTTGAAATTTTAGGATAGTTTTCTTCATGCCGTGTCATTGTTATCATGTTCGTAGAGGGGAGGGGGAGGGGCGCTATTCTCGTGTTTGCTAGGTTTGAGTTAATTATTTTCACGAAAGTGCCGAAGTGAAGAAAAGCTAAAAAAAACAAACTGTTAAAATTGACTATATGCAGCATGCACATATCTATACGACAAGTGTCATGGCACAATAGGGGCATAATAGGAATTGTATCATAACCATCTTGTTTTTCTATTTTTCTATTTTTTTTTTTAGTTTTCAGAACAGAAAAATAATATAAATCCATTTGGTAATATCAGCTAATATTTATATTTCCTATAATAAAAATGTGCCTGGGAAATAGATTTAGAACATAAATAAGAAGTAAAAAAAAAAAAAATCTTTAAACGGAAGTTATTTTTTGGAATAGAAATGTTACTAAATGTATCATAAGGGTCACAAATATAATTTTTGTTAATGCCAATCCATTCGGGCATAATGGAGAGTGTCAGATTTCCATTTCTCAGTTGTGTTCAGCAACTTCCAACAATATTAGGGATAATACTCCCTTTCTTCTAGGCAAGGGTCAAACTTTATTGTATGAAAATTTACTAACTATATTGAAAGGTCAAGATTAAAATTTCTAGTTTGGAGTTACTTATCACATAATATTAGGCACATATTTTTCAATAAAAAAAATGCCAAGCAGATGGGAATTCAAATATGCGAATTGAAAGCGCAAAGCAAACAAACAATGTTATGCCAGAAAAATTTGAATGGGATTGTTGGCACTCAAATTTTTACCCAAAAACCTAATATACATTTGTCATAAAAAGATAGTACTAATAAAATAAAATAGAATACAAGCATACTAGATTATAATTGACCAATAAAGGAATAAAAATAAAAATAAAAAAAATAAAAAGAAAAGAAAAAAATCAAAAATATTAAAATATTATTAAAAGTTGTCCACGTTAGCGCCGATCAGGTCATGTCAGCCGGCCAACATCTAGTCAGCAAAATCCGACAAAAATTGGCCGGAAATGACTGAATTGGCACAACGTAAAAATGTTTAGGACTTAATTGACACAAAAAAAAGGTTTATGACTTTTTTAGCACTTTTCCCCATATATCTCATGAGCCACGGGGCTTTCGATTTCATCTTGTATGTCTCTTTGATGGCAGCGGACCGCCACGAGGTGCACACACCCCTCTGAGAGCTATGAAGTCTTCTATGGCTAGTTGACGAGCGATGAGTTGTAGGACATCTTGTGGGAGTTCTTCCCAATTCGCCATTACTTCGTACATGGTGAATTTACTCTTAAAGAGACGAAGCGGGTCCTTTCTTATGTGAGGAAAGACAGCTTTTGGGGATTCAGTTTCTTCTTCAGTGAGGATTACCCCATCTAACTACCTCTTTCAACATATTATTTCACGATTCTTATCGCTTCTTTTTATTTCTCGAATGAATATACCTTATGGTAGCCGGCAAGATACAGTTCCCTCTTGATTTGAGGTTTTAAGAATCAAATATATATATATATATATATATATATATATATATATATATTAAAAAGGAAATTCGACAAGATAGTTCAAATCTTTCTAAAGAAAAGGTAATCTACAAGATAGTTTTATTTCCAAGCTTTTTCGAATAAAATATATAAAAATCCCATATATATATAATATTTAAGTGAATGATAATTTGAATTCAAATCTATGTCATATGTTTTGATGAGTTAAATCCTTTTTACTTTGTAAAAGAGTTTGGGCTTATTTTGCTAAATAGACAAAAATTTCAAATATTTTTTCCCCGCATATTATTTTTCTTTCCATGTACAAACAATATGCTCTTTTGCAGGGCAATGTTTTAATATGCAAAATCAACGCTTCAAATTAAGTAATTCTTCACCAAAACAAGACAAGGAACGAACAAAAAGGGTAAACAAGGAAGTAATGACCGGCCGTAGTTGGACCATAACATTAGTTGCAGCATGGTGATGATGTTATGCACTAGCAAGATGAATTTTTCAAGGGGATAATCATACTAATACTCCCTCAAATTTTGTCCCATGCGAAATACTTCTCTTCAATGCGCAATGTCACTTCGAATTGCTTTAAAATGTTCGATTGTCACCTTTCCATTAATTAGCATATTGAAATTTGTCGTCATTGACACTGTTTTAATCAGTTTAACTCTTTAGAGAATTATATGGGTATTAATAATAGGGAGGTGTTTCCAACATTTTCTAATTGTGTAAATAACCTTCTCTTTTGATCAATCAAATAGCTTTTTCTCTATTATCTAAAGTATTTCTGTCCTCTAACCAATCAAATAGCTTTCTCCCACCTGTTTATTCTTATCTATTCCCTTTTCCTTTTCAACTCATTTCTTCTACCCTTTTTTCTCTTTCCACCCTTTTCCGCGGCCATATCCTAATTTCACATGTAAACATTTTTCAATTACTCCATCCAAACTCCATTACAGAATAAGAAATACTTCAACTTTCGATCATTCTTATTCAATGTTATATACATTCAATTTTTCTTTGCATTTACGTGATACTAAGCAAAAAGCTTTGAAAGGTATATTCAACCAATGCCATAGAGTTACGCATTCTTATCATTTTCACTCACTTGACAATATGAAGAAAAGATGGTTTAGAGCTATCAAACCTCCTTCAGCCTATGAAGGGGACGATACTCTTTCGTGGGAGGGTATTGGAAGTGGGTCTTTCTTTGTTAAGTCAGCATGCGAGGTAGTCAAGAATTTGATAATATATGGTCCATAATTTGGAAGTGGAAGGGACCACAACAAATTAGCTAACCACTCATAGCAACTATTGACTAATGAATTGAGTACGTCTCACAACTTGGAAGGAAATCCATATTGCTTGAGATGTGAGTCTCATGTGGAAACAACTTTATATAATCTAAGGGATTGTCCAATTGTTCGTAGGATATGGCTTGAGTTTGTCCCAAAACAATATTTAGGATCATTCTTCTCAATGTATTTGTCTTAATGGTTAAATTCAAATCTTGTTGGTAAGGGGTGATCTAATTTTCATCATGAGTGGAGCATAATCTTTGGAGAAGATGTGTGCCTTTTTGGTAGTTGAGAAACACGTCACATTTTTAGGACAACTTTGTTTTCCCTTTGAATCCAGCACAAGTAATTCGGTCATACACAAAGGAAATTATTAAAATCTCGTCTGTGAATAACTTGACATTAAGTGGATCATGCACCTTTCCAATTTTGGTTAGATGGGATCCTCCACCTTATGGGTGGATTAAACTGAATACTGACGAGGCCTCTTGTGTAGGAATATGATTGTCGACACAAGCAAAACTTTGGGCTTTGTGGTTGGGACTCAATTTCGCAAAACAACTTGGATTTCGTAAGATCATTATTGAGATCAACTCTAAAGCTATTACTGATTTCTTAGTCCAGGGCTTATGATTGATAATGTTGGCACTGCTTTTAATCTAATGTTTCAGTTTAAATCATATTAAATCTATTGTTCATAAGAAACTTGTTTTCCTTAAGGGCCTATATATATATATATATATATATATATATATATATATATATATATTAAATCATATTTTGCAAAACGCGAGTTTTGATTTCTGTTTCATATCTCTTTCAATATTCACATCAAGCATATGAATAATTTATATTAAAATCTACATGGCTTTAATAGATATGATACTAAAATTTTTATTGCATTTTATGATGTTTTTGTTCACGTTCTTTTAAGCTAATGTTTCAGTTTCATGTGGACTCAAAATAGTCAACTTAAAAAATTGCTCGAGAGACAACATAATTTTGAAGAAGTGCATTTAAAATTACATGTCAGTTTAATCTCTTCATTAATAGATTCATCAAATTATATAAACTATTTAAAATTATCTTTAAACGGTAATTTTAGTTCAAAAATTTTACCATAAAAATTTTTGTGTTATGCTCTGTTAAAAAAATAAAAAATCATCTTAGTGTATTGAAAGATGTTGTAGCCATTTTCTGTTTTTCGCTTTCTCGTGGCTGGCAAAAACACAATTTGCTTTGGCTTGATGGTTTAACATTTAAGTCTTTTCATATAATAAAAGTAGAAAGAGTTTTTAGCATCGAATCATAACACTTTAACACTTTTCAACTTTTAAATATAGATCTTCTTTTTGTATCTCGGTATATTAAGTCCTTCTCACTTTGTAGAAAAGTTTAAGTTAATTTTCCTAAAATATTTCACTAAAAAAAGGAAAGCAATACAGTAAATTAAGTAATTCTGTATCAAAAAAAAAAAAAAAAAAAAAAGAGTAGTGACGAGCCTTTTGTTCGACCATAATCTTTGTTGTGGTGGAGCGATGATGTTATCCGCTCTTGACATGAAATTTTTGAGGGGACAATAGCGCTACTAGTCTCTAGATTTTGCTAGATATACAATGTCATTTCTAAATTTTTACTGGGTAACAATTAGGTCGCCTCCTTTTGTTCAATTTGCAATGTCATTTCTGAAATGTGAGAGGTAATTAGGATAATTTTCTAGGTAATTAGAATATTTCTGTTGGTTTTATGTATTTCTCAAAATCATACAATATCTCTTTTAATTGTGCATTTCTTGATTGAAAATATTACTTTAATAATCTCCCATAAAGCCTATAAATACGCCGATGTATTTTATTATAATATATCGAAATATATATAAATTCCCCAATTTCTCTTTTCCATATTCTTACATTTAACTTGAACTTTCAATCAATTTGATTATGTCCTTGAATTACTTCGAAATGATCAAGTGTCATGCTTCCATCAATCACCTTATTGAAAATTAACAAACACCAATCTATCTGATGAAAATAGAGTCATTGAAAATTATATCCATGATTATCATATGTAAAAAGTTTTTTTTTGAAAGTGGAATCTTTTTGCTAAAGTACTGTACAATTTAGAAAAAAATTATTTTTACCCTCTTCTCAATCACTTTAAGCAGATGATTTCACCTAGTTAAGAGTCTCCAGTAAAGATTTTAAGATTAAGCATTTTGGATGGTTTGAAAAACGAGGAAAAGCCACAATAACAGGAAAAGTGACTTTTAGTTTCTTATTTCATCTGTTCATTCTCCATTTAACATGATCTCAGTTGAAAATTTGAGGATGAGAATATGACATTCCCAATGAATGAGTGATAACTTCCAAATTTAGAACCTTCCTTGAATACAAGATGTCACTGAACATTTTGATATAGTTTAACAGTCCAAATCGAATCAGTTGAAATTTCAGAAATGATATTAAATATTAGGCAGAATTTCCGAGACCTTTTAGGAAAATGGCTTTTTCTGCCGATGGATTTCCTTCCCAATGAGTCCCAAACTTATGCGGACGGTGAGCTTTGAAATCTAGTTTTGGCCTTAATATTTTCTTATTTCTTGTGGTCAAACTCACAATTTCCCCTACTTCTTCGTTCTTTCTATGTTGTGCACATTGAAGCCTAAACTCTCAAATCCAGTCACAGAGAAGATAGATGGTGGTGATCAATGGTGTGCCATGGGAAAGTGAAAAATTGATTGCATCCTTAAAACTAGCTTAACTTGATTTTATTTATCTATTTATTTTTCTCACCTCTATACGTGTATGCCCTTTCACTAATGTTGTTATAAGCCTCACATTTACACAAAGCAAAATCAGGGATATTATACAGAAAGAATTAGTTGCATGGTTAAATATTTGATTGATGCAGCAGATCCCCTATTTATATCATAGTCTATCTCACCTGGAGTAACCCCTGCGGGCATGCTCACCAACCTTTGAGTGGACGTCTTACTTTGCAAGTGGTAGCATGGATTAACGCATATCCTGAGGGACTAGTTGAACAAAAAGGTTTGGCTACCCTTTACGGAGATATTAATGAAACAAATTAAAAGCCCCTTTGTTTAAGCTGTATGAAATGTAAATATTAATCTGCATGTGAATTTACATATGTCAACGGTTGCATGTTTGTACTGTTTCAAGTGTTTCGAAATTTTCTTTTAAAAAAATTCAAATGCACGTGTCGCGAGACTTGGTATAAATAAAAAGTAAAAATAAATACTAATTCAATTAAAAACTAAATTTATGCACGTATGCAATTTCATCAGCTCATAGTAGGCGAGTAAAATACCAAATCAACCCATTCTCACTCATTTTGACCCTTGTTTAATTATCATACAAACTGAACCTGGTAATGTATTATTGATTTTAATATATGATGTTAGATCTTGAACTCCAAGCTTAAACAAAGCACAACTCCAACCTATGTGTTTGGGTTACTGGGTACGTATCAACTTGAATAATATTTGCATTAACAATAATAATTTTATTAAGATCGCAATGCGCCATATGTTATGGCGCGAGACCAGAAAACTTAACAAAAGTTAAGTCAGTCTTTTCCATGACAATGATTTCGAAACAAAATCGAGGCATTTTAGTAGTTTTCCTTCTGAATTACACATGGTGATTTAAATCAACCAAACATCGAGTTAGATATCCGAGTTTTCTCACAGCCGCAATCCAGTAACCTTTGTTCAAAGAGTATTTTACATTTTCTTGTAGAATTAATTAGAAAAATTGGATAAAGTTGCTTATTTCTCTTAATCTATAGTTGTACAATTAATTAGAAAAATCAGATGATCAAAATATTCTTACCTCATCTAACTATTAAAAAGTAAAGAGGACATTATATATTATTAGTAATTAAATTTTGAATATCCTTAGGCGATTACCTAACAAATGTCCTATTTCATATTTGATGAGCACATATCCTTAAGTTCTAAATTCTTTTTTAGTTTCTCCTACTTAATACATCAAAAGTTAAAATCTAGCAGATGGTTACTACAAATTACGGGTAAACTAATGATGCACATCTTTTTGGACGATCCTTCTTTTAATCCAATGACTGATCTACCTGAAGCTGCTGAAGCATAGTAGGCTTCGATGTATCTTAGAAAACCCCTCTCACTGATGGGGTCGTCAGAATAGGCGCTAGTAAAAAAAAAGCCCCTAAAGATCCTTTCTTACAATTGGCATATATTAAAGCAATTAAAGGAAAGTTAGCAATGAATATATTTTATAGGAAATAGGAATATTCTTGGCAAACCGCCCTGAAAATATTCTTTGAATACTCTAGGGCCCTCGTGATCAAGGGTGGAGATGAGCGTACTCCTGGCGAGTTGGTCTGACGTCAAAATCTTCCTATTGAGAAAGAGATTTCACTATGAGAAAGTTCAAAGGTCAGGCTGGAACCATTCTCCTGCATAACGGTGACAGGCAGCTGCATCAGAGTATGATGCGTGTGTGGGCGAGTGATTTCGAGAACGGGGACTTGTAGGGGTTGAGTGTATGAAAAGAGATGTGTATGGGAAAGATGTCAAAGGGTGAAATACAAAATGCAAGGATGAATAACGATCTCCACTAAGGCATAAAGGATGAGCCACCAATTAAGGATGAGGATCGGCATTAATGAAGTTCACCATCAAGGCTTAAAAGACGAACCATTCGCCAAGAATAAAGGACTTGAGGATAAGAGAAGCTCACCACCAGGGCCTAAAGGAAAAACCATCAGTCGAGGATAAAGGGCTTCTTGGCTTACCACAGAAGAGTAATCCACCTTCCAAGGATAAAGAGATCGAAGTAAAAGTTATCCACTCTCTGAAAATATTTACTCATACAGAGGAAAACTCAAGTATTTTCATTCATCAAAATTGTCTCTATTACAATGGAGAGGCTTCCTTTATTTGTAAGATGAATACAACTTAGGAAATAGAGAAGTAATAAATAGACTTGGGAACTAGCCTAACATTAAATAGCTAGAAACTCATAACTTTGACTCTTGAAAATTACATAACATTAAAGACTCCTAAGAGAATAGAAATGCATTAAATGACTTGGGAACTTGCATTCTTCATTCTTCAGCCTTGCAAAATTTGTGCTTCCTCCTTGACTAGAAAATAAACATCCCAAGACTTCAATAAATATCCAAGAAAGTTCTTCAGAATGACCTCCCATTGATAAATTGTTGATAAACTTCGAGATCAGCAACTATTAAAGCGAACCAAGAAATCAGCGACTAATATTCCATACCGATAACTTCAAAAACTCATTAATCATCGATATTGATAACTTTGATAAGAATGATTTGGTACCGCTTTAGTTGAAAATTTCAGTCTTGACACATTGAAGCACGTTATGTCCAAATTCTATATTGGCTTGAATAAGGAGTGGGCTGATGGAGCTAAGTCAAATGATCCTGCATCAGAGTATGTCTCAACCGTTCCTTCGTCCATGTTGTAGATCTTATTCTCATCCATGTAATCTGTGAAATAGACGTGGTTCGGTTTGATCCCTTGAAAGCAAGATTTGGGTCCTCGGCGTTGAACTCCACCGAGAAGGAAGAGTTATAATTTAAGAAGAGAGAAGCGTTCCCCAGGCTTTTGACCTCTTTCTGAGTTCTCTTCTCCATAATCTTCCTTCATATTCAAAATTCTCTCTCTATTTCAAAACAACTGCTTTCTTAGACATGTTCAATAAAGCCATATATATTCATAACCGTTAGTAATATGCTAAAGTAACAACATTGATATGCTACTTCAAGAACATGGTCAAAAGTCACATTGGGCACAAAATGAAGTAATTAATTCATAAATTATCTCAAGGACTCATACAATGAGTAAATATGGATAATTTAACTCACCTCCCTTATTAGTCGAATAAAGCACATGTAGTAGAAATTGCATGCTATAGTGGATTTATTTTTCTATAAGAGCATACATCATTTATTAAACATATCTATTATATGAATCTTAGCCTAAACATAGTCACATGCTTCTCATGTAGATATGTTTAGCTCAAGTGCTATATCAACTTGTTTTTTATAGAGCCCAATTAAGTACTCGCATCCGACTTTTCATCAGGCATACATGATTATGGAATTATGATGTTTGGCCTTATCACATACAAATCACAGACCTCATTTGATTGTAATCAAGGTGACATAAAATTATATTATGTACTAAATTTGCTCTTTCAACATCTATAGTACATATCATCTCATCTCAACTTGCTTACAATAGCACTTGAAGTATCATTGCTTGGTGACATATCTTTCTGTAATATATGTGTGTTTGTGTAGTCTCTTAACAAATTTGTACTCATTGATGAAAGATTAATTTATTAAAAAACAAAGAAGCACAATACATATGTTTACATATACATAATCCAATGATCCTCAATAGTATTACATATAATATTTTATGTAACCCTAAAGATATCTTATGGGTCAAGAACACATCTCTAGGAACAGCTTTCATGAATGGATAAGCAACCATTATGTTAGTTGAAATATATTGTAGGACCACTTCCTTCTATGCTATTATATCTCTAATAATATGTCAATGTACTTTGTACTATCATGATATTTAGGGTCTTTCATATAGACAATAGTTACTTGACTATTACAAAAAATTCTCACTAGTCTTGGAACGTTAGTGACAATAGCTAAATTTTCCAAGAAACATTTTAACCATGTTACTTGTTTCACTATAGTAGGGCATGCAATAAATAATGCTTCTATCATAGATAGAACTATGCATGTATGTTTCATTAAACAAAAATGCATATCTAGAT
Source organism: Eucalyptus marginata (assembly GCA_014182565.1). Lineage (NCBI taxonomy): Eukaryota > Viridiplantae > Streptophyta > Magnoliopsida > Myrtales > Myrtaceae > Eucalyptus > Eucalyptus marginata. Next base: position 28,986,998 of record CM024589.1, read on the forward strand.
ATTGATTTGCCCTCATCTAAGTCTCCTCTTCAATTAGCATTTGAGTAACTTAATAAGCGTAAATCGTTCCTTTGAAAACAAAGTTGATAGTATATGGTGCCTTTCAAGTATCTTAGAATTCTCTTAACTACTTCTAGTGTGATTGACCAAGATTTGACTAGTATCGACTCACTAAACCTACGGTATGACATATGTCAAGTCGAGTACACATCATACCATACATCAAACTTCTTATTGTACTAGTGTAAGGAACAATTTCCATTTTTTTCTTTTCTTTTGGATTCTTAGGACACATCTTAAAACTCAAGCCTTCACCTTACTTGACGAGGGTATAAATAGGATTACAATGCTACGTATTAAAACGTTCAAGAATTTTCATTATATAAAATTTATAATAGAGTAAGAAATTTTCTTGATCAATCTCTTTTAATCTTAACTCTCAATATATAAGTAGTTTTTCTCATATTTTTCATTTCAAAATTAGAGGATGGCCATACTTTCTTAGGGATAATCAAATGGTTATCATTCCCAACAAACATAATATCATCAGTATAAAGTGATAAAATCACAAAATTATCTTTGGACTGTTTAATATGCATAAAGTGATATTCTTCAATCATTGTAAACCCAAAAAAAAAAAAATTATGGCTCAATGAAAACAAAAATATCACTGTTTAGATCATTGCTTAAAGCCATCTATTGATTGATGAAGCTTGAAAACTTTGTGCTATTGACCTTCAGCTATGAAACTTCTTGGTTATTTCATATAAATTTCATCATCTAGTTCTTCATTGAGAAATGATGTTTGTACATCCATTTAATGTAATTCTATGTCCAAATTTACGACAATAGCTAGGATCATGCGTATGGAGATAAATCTTACAATTGGTCAAAAGAAATTATGGTTTTTGCATGAACACTTCGCCATATTTTTTTTAACCGGTTCTCTACCAAAACTATGTATCGTCATATTTCATAGATTACATAGATGAGAAGAGGATATATATCATCATTTTGGATTTTATGCTTGTTTAAGATTCAAATATAATGAAGTGTTCACGCTAGTAAAGTTACCACTTGGACATACATCGATGCTAGAAAGTATGGTCATCAATAAGAATCATAAATCACATGAAGATCTTGAGGAAGTTAATGCACTCAAATTGCTTGTAGTGGCCCAACGACTTCAAAACTATCACAAAGCTTCTCAGCATGCTACGGTTGTATTCAAATATCTAGAAGAAGGGCTCGCGAGACAGCACAATAAAGGAGATAAGAGTAACAACAAAATATTTATGTGTGTCATCCATTAGAATGCAGGATTGGAATAGGAACATGTTAAGCCACGATATCAACTTACTTAATCTGTTTCTAGTAATCTCTCATGTATGATTTTTAGTATTTGAAGCCATTTTTGGGATTGTATTTTGTTTCAAAATTGTTCTATAATATCAATCTATTTTTGGACTTGTTTTCCTGAAGAAATGGTTAGCTATCTTCTTTACTTATTGAGAGCATATCCTTTCATGTAAACATCCAGCTAGCTTTAGCTAATGTTTATAAATTTTATTTTTGATATCCTATGATGACACCCAAATTTTTGTTGACATTTTAAATATCCATTTATTTTGCAAAAATATAAAATTTATAAAAATGTAAAAAAGAAAAAAATATATTAAAAAATCGAAAAAATGAATGAAATGAAATGAAAAGTCGGGTCCAGTGGGCCGGCTTGTTCAGCCCATCCTTCCAATCAATTTTCGGCCCTTTCAAAAGTTAAGCTTAGCTGCCCATTCATTTCTTCCTTACGGCCCACTTTTTCCCCTTCTATGTTGAGCCCATCTCTTTTAATGTTTTTATGGCCCATTAAAGTTTAAAATAACAAAGAGAGACAAGAGCCCAAAGTCATTTCTTCCTCTTCGCTTACACGAACCGACACTCACGAAGAGGAAAAGGAAAAAGGCGCGGATGAGGAGAGGACCGTGACGAGCAAAGCATGAACGTGTGCCCGTGAGCGATGGAGGAACAACAAGCTGTGATGCAAGCAAATCCAAGCCTTCTAGAAGGCTATGCTGGCGTGAGGGATGAGCATGGCTAGCCGGAAATGATACGGAAAGGGGCATGGGCTGCGTGCATGAGGGGGCTAGGCCAGAGGAGGCTTCGCAAAAACCAGAAGACCAAGTTGCAGAGAGGAGCAAGATGGAGAGAGAGAGAAGGCGAAGGCTGGTGTTCACTGAAGGTAGAAGCAGAGGGATCGTCGGAGCTTGGCTTCAACCTTGGTTGAGCGCCGCCGGCCACCGCTTTCATCTGTAGCAGGTTGCGGTATTCCGTCGAGTTCGCTGCTTGGCCGGAGGATGGAAAGGGGCATCGGTTCTCCTTTAAAGACTCGTCGGCGATCGCACCAGAGCAAGAAGCGTCTTTAAACCAGGTGGGCTCCCGCTTGGCTTTATTACGTTCTGTAAATTTTTAGTAAATTTGGAAAAACATTAAAAATTTGAAAAAAATCAGAAATCCATAAAAATCTAGAAAATCCAGAAAATCATTAAAAATTTAAGAAAAATCAGAAAAATCATTAAAAAAAACTTGAAAATTTTCAAAAATAAATAAAATAAAGAAATTTTTAGAAAAATTGGAAAACCATTTTAAAGAAGTCAAGTCCTAAAATTGGATAAGCCTTTAGGGCTTTACAATATAGATTCTTGTTTTGCATTGTCTTTTTTTTTTTTTTTTTTTTAAAGGGATAATTTTAGGATGCTTATATACTTTCTATTATAATTATAATTTACTGCACTTTGCAATATTTAGATATTATTTCCTTGTTTTATAATAGTTAGGACAAACCTTAGATTTTTCTTGATAGGCTGGTCACATGATTAGGTTAGGTATCAAAAGAGTGTTAGCCCTAAGGTTAACGTGATCAAGTCCCCAAGTCCAAAATCTCTAATTGCATAAATAGTAAGATATCCTCCCATTAGACCCAAAAAAGCTAGTGCCAACTCCCTAGTCAAAACTTGTATAGGTTTAATTGATTAAAAATTTGAAAGTTTGATGAAGTGCGAGATATGAACTCGGAAGAATTCGAGTCAATGGATAACCGTCGGCCCAAAACCCCGAAACTTAACAAACTTTCCCTTCCTCGCGAGAGGGGTATCGAGACATCCTAGAAATTAGGAGAAAAGCATAGTTGTGGGAAATTTAAGTCTATTGAAAAACAAAGCTAAAAGATGAAAGCGTTTGAAAAATTATAAAGCTCAGCGAAATCTTAAATTTTTTAATGATTGGGTATGCTAATTCTCATTTAAGCATAAAAGAACATTGTATTTCATGGGTTGAAGAGAGATCGAAGTCGCAAGCTATTGGGATGGTTCAGTAAAAGGAAGTAGATTGCTCATTCTATTATCTTCCTTCTTCAAAAGGCTAATAAATAAAGTTTACCGCAATAAGATATTGGCAATTGTCGGATGTGATGTATCGGATCCAAGTATTGATAGACATGACTTGGAATTGAAATGGTTGCGATGATATCCATTACTGGGGCGATCGATGATGTGGTATATATATGCTTGTATTTATTATCAACCACTGTAGTGTGGACATCATGCTTGATGTTAAATTTAATCAAGTGATTAATCAAGAGATAAAATGATGATATTGCATATTGAGTCAAATTTTAGGTATTATTTGTGTCATTTTTCCTATTATCAATAGTGTTGTAAGTTTTGTTGTCTTTACAATCTTTACCGTTCAAGTTGCTATTTCAAAGATGGATGGAAATTTTTTCCAATAAATTTATGTCATAACCCACAATAGAAATTCTTAAATGACCATGAATGTTGCAACTCTCCTGACAGGTAGGGAACACATATTAAGAGGTAATGTCAAGTTGAGCACTAGAGACCCTTAACTGACATGAGTTCTCCTAAACCTTTACCTCACTCAACGTTAAATGATTCATTTTTGTTGATTAACCTATAAAAATTGTGTAATGTGAAGGAGTTGCCGGTAGCTCATCACAATCGGCTAAGATCCAAGTGAGATATGGAATGTATCTCACTTCTTACACAATGAGACATCTAAGTAAAAGTACTTTATTATACTAATTATTCAACTAATACCCTTTCATTACCTAAACCTAATCACTTGTCAACTAAAGTGACCACACAAATTTTGTTTTATCAAATTATAAATCCTAAAATTCTCATCCACCAAGTGTCGATCAATATTTTTGTAGTTCATTATGATCCTAAATCGTAACCTAATCAACAAATTAAACAAACAAATCACAACAACAAAGTAATATGAAAAGAATCACTACCAGTTTACCAAGAGTGGTAAGAGAAGACAAGTAAAAAAAAAGTGCCTAAATTAACTAGATATAAGTCGGGCAAAGAATATACATTTCCTCGTTTTAAGCCCTAAGACAACAACCTCTATGAGCCAAATTCATATTGTATGTATTTTTCCTTAAAAAAAATCTATGTAAAATTAAACTTAACCAAATGTACCCATTAAAATCCCCAACCTATATTTATACTAACTAAAAAAGACTAAGCTAAATCAAATACTAATTCTAACCATTTTCCATTTTTTATTTTGATTTTATCTTTATTTTAATTTTTCTTATTATTTTACTTATTAGGTCCAAACTCAGTTTATAAGATCACAGTTTCGTTTTATTTATCTATTAGTTTTATTTTTTATTATTTTTATTTCCTTTTATGTTATTTTTGTTAGGACTAGAATTAGCACCTAGAGGGGGTGAATAGGTGACTAAAGCGATTTTATAAATTTTAACCCGAATGAGAGATTAAGGAATTAAAAACAACAATCGCTGCAAATGAAAGTAATGAAAAGTAAAAGGATTAGGGATAGAGAATCAAGACTCATTTATAGTGGTTCGGCTTAGACCAAGCCTACGTCCACTCTCCCGCACGGACAGCTCTTCTTACGCTGGATTTCACTAAGAATCAAAAAGAGTGTTTACAATCTCACGCCCTGAATCCACGGTGTAGAAACTCTACTATACTTCCTCAAGGTCTCACCACACTTTGGTCTCTTTTTGATTACATGTATTGCTCGAAGAATAAGATCACAAAATAACAAGGAGATTCGGACTTTGGAATTCTTCTATCCGGCACCCTTCAACAACTTGAGCGTCTCTCTTATATACTTCTTCATGCCTTCATTACCGTTGGCACATTCCAAAGAAGTTTTTCCAATCAACCCGTTGGACATAATCAATTTAGAGAGATCTCGAGCTCTTTAAGGTAAGTGTAGATAGCCCATCAATCCCGCTTTCGCCCATACAATCGGGATCTTGGTTTCCATAAGTAGAACTTTCCAAATATAAGTTGCGAATCTTAGAGAATCAATATTTATTCGGATACGAATATAAGATCTTGTAGTCTTGATTCCAGTCGAAAGATATTCCTTAGCCGTTGGAGCCAAAACCATATTAGATAGAATCGAATATAAGTTTTTAACTTGACGGTCCGGAAACCTGCCCATGAGTAGACTTTGAAACTTGAGTCTTGTTATCGTCGACTTTGATCTTCAGACTTTGCCAGTAGAGTCTGCAAGTCTTCAGACTAGACTGATGAAAATGTTTTGTCGACTTCAAAATATCTAAAGAGAATTTATCCAACAATTTTAATACTTTCTCATTCCCAAAAAGCAGTCTATACGGTCTACGTTTGCACTTTCATCTTTCGTTTTTTTATGTTTTTATTTTGTATTTTTTGTAACTTTTCTATTTTTATTATTCTTACTTTCTTATTTCTGTTAGAAGAGGATTCGGAGCTAGGCCCTTGGGCCTGGTCCGAACGAAGGCTAGGCTTGGACTTCGCAGGTCTGGGTCACAGGACACTAATTGAGCTTTTCATGACAAACCTCTTTAATATGGACTTAAACTCAAACCGTCAAAGTCTAATTCTCTATCCAAACCCACCTAAATTAAACCAAGCCCAAGCTTGCTAAAAGCCAACTCATGCATATTTTTCTATTTTTCTTTTTATTTCGTTTTTTTTTCCTTTTTATAATTTTCTTTTAAGCCCTTCTTCCTCCTCATTTCTTCCTTTATACCAAAACGCATAAGCTTTTCATCACTCATTACCTAATCTAAGTCAGATATACGCACAGACCAACATGAAACTTCCGTAAACAGCCGAGGCAACCACCACCTCGCTAGAGAATCAATGACATAACTACTAACTTTTTTTAACCGCCACAAAACCTCCACCGTCACTCATTTGCCGCCCGAACACATACCGTCACAACAATCCAGAATCCCTGAACTCAAAACACATTAAGGAAAAATGTTTTGCTCTTTCTAGAATATAATGTCAGAAATGAGGATGGAAAGAGACAACGTAATTTGAGGAACAACTGAATAAAAATTTAAAAACGAGAGGGTGCAAATCTTTTATTGACTTTTTACTCAATTAGAGATAGAGTTAAAATTAAATAAATAAATAATGAGAGACATGAAAAGAAGATCTCTTCCTCAACTGCAAAGTATGCTAAATTATCTATTATTATACTTATAACAAACAAAAATACGCGCCTTCATTCAAATTTGCTTATGATATAAACTCTAAGATGAGGTGTCAAAACATATGATAATAAACTCATCAGTTATTTATTATTCTTTGATTATTTATTTTTACAATTATTCTCATGAAGGGTTGTGTCCTTTAAAGATCATTCCTCTTCACCACTTAGAGTTTTTTGTTGGTCGAATTATCATTATTGTGGCAAAATTGTCAAAAAAAGCCCTTAACTTGTTGTATAGAAGCTAATTTAGTCATAAACATTTTAATTGTGTCAATTTAGTTTTAAACCTAATAAATAAACTGAGGAAAGGATTATTGAATCTTGGCATTGACTAATAGGGATAGGATTTACATTGTAGTCAATTGGATTTTGGATTACCATGCATTCGGGGAAATCATTGGTTTTATGACAATATCATTGATATTCTTGCCTTTCTTTCTTTACTTAAAATTGATGGTAAAAGAGATTACAAGTAACTGATATCTCTTGGGATTTATTACTAATGTCAACGTGATTTTTTCCTAAAAGATCGAAAACCAAAGAATCATCTTCATCTTCAATCTTATGGTTGCATCAATGAAGACTTTGAAGCTGTTGGTTTCCTTTTTTGTACCAAATTTCTTGAATTTCAGATTCCAAGTTTCTTTCTTCTTACAGGATCTTCACAACTTACTAATGTCAACGAGATTGCTTCTCTTCAACATCTGAAACAAAAATGTGAATTCATATCGACTAAATTCACACCAAAAGAAGAAATTTCTCATTCTTCTTCTTGAGAGAGAGAGAGAGGCAAAATTATATGGATATTTAAGAATATAGTGTGTCTAATACACTTTGCCATTTCTTTCTCTCTCATTTTGAAAGCTCTAGTGAGCTTAATAAAATACTAAAAGGAAGTACAAAAAGAACAACAAAGCTGTAATGGGACTTCACAAAATCGTCTTGGACATTTAGGGTCTGTTTGTTTGAAGAAAAACTATTTCTGGGAAATTATTTTCTGACTTTCTGGTGCTTGGATGATGGAAAACTAATTGATCTATAGAAAATATTTTTCATAGGTTGAAAAAAATAAGTTTAGATTGAGGGAAACAAATTCCTGTTCTAGTAAGAAGGAAATTCTTTCTCTAAACTAGCAAATAAGTGAAAACTAACGTTTTTCTTAGAAATAATTTTCATGTAAAAAATTTTTCTTTTATTATGAAGATTTCAGTTAAATAAACGCACCCTCCGATAAAGAGAAACTGAAGAGGATCCAAGGGGTAGTTCTTTTATTAATGCATGCTACAGTGAGTCTGATGGAAGCAAAAGAAAATATTGAATAATTTTATCAGGAAAATAACGGGACGAGGAAGTGCAATTGCAACGTTGCTAGAGTGAAGACGTGAGACAGAAAAAAGGCCGAGGCAAGTTTAAAGATTGACCGGATTTCTCATATCAAGGGCGTTATGGTCACATGACAATTAAATGGGTGTTTTTGGCCAGAGAAGGGGTGGAAATAGCCACACTCCTCAAGAAATAATCACGCCATTAGACAAGCTAATAGCATACGATGTTTCTCAAATGGGTAGGACACTCGGGGTTACATTAAGCACCCCGTCATTTTTCCTCCAAGGACCGAGTCCGTCGACTCTTCGATGAATGAGCACAGGTCTTGGAACAGAAGACGATAATTTGTATTATCGATCTAGGATAAATTTGTAGTCGCAATGTTCGTCGATTACATAAGGAGAGGAGAATGATTAAACTTCAGAAGGATTAAAATTACCCGGCAATAGTAGAACAGATCGTATATGTAACTTTAGGAGAGAAAAATTAGTATTAATATCGCTACTGTTAAATAGCATCATAGAACTATCACATAAGATGACCTGTTCCACCGTTTCACTTTAGTTCATTTTTTTTTTGTCGGACTTTTTTTTTTTTTTTTTGGTCGATCCTACTCTACTACTATTTTAATTCTCACTCTCAGACTTTTGCCCTACCTCCTTGCAAGGCGTGGGAGTTGAAACCCACTCCTGAAACTAATTTGTTTAGAAAGTGTTTTGTCTTATCTTTTAAATGCAATTAGCGCCTTGCTTGTTTAATTCTCCTATTTAATTAGGTATGTGAATGTTTGAGATGCAGCGTTAAATTTTAGTGCTTGTTTTTCGGTGGGTAGATCAGAAGGTTGATTAGATACTAGGGGATTGATGCAGATAGCCTTCTGCATTGTGCCATAAACGCGGGGGCATTAATCATTAATTCCACTCTTTGGACCGTTAGTCGATTTAGGAGGAGGCTTCGGAAAATCGAATCGCACGAGATCAAAGGTCAATCCCAAGGCCATTCTATGATTGATTGGATGAGTTTTGCCGATTGCCTTGTTTGTTGAATGGATGACTCGAATGCAGATCGACACCATGAATGGTGATCGATGGCGGCACCCACTGAAGAGTTGGCCAATTGAAGACAATGACGTGGTTGACCGATCTCCGTGGCTGTCTTAATCTTTTTGTAAGAAGCTTTAGTTTAGATTTCTTAGTCTGGTCAATTAGTAAACTTAGGCTCTAATTAGCTTGGGCTATAATTGATAGGATCAATTTAGATTTAGCTTCTCTTTTTAAAATAAATGGTCAAGGTAGCTTAATATAGTCCCACTCTTAATGAAAATGATTAGTATTAGAATCATATTTGGCAGGTTCTAGTCTCTAGCTTCAAGCTTCCAAGGAATTATGTCTCTAGACGCATAATGAGGTCATGTGTATTCTTTGCTTGACTCCCATCGGGTTCTTACTTTCAGCCCCATTACTTGCTTTCAAAACTTGAGTGTTTATTTATTACATTGTCTTTCAATAAATTGGACATTTATTGTTTCCCTAGAATAGATCAAGATTAGTTTAGACTTCAATGTAAATTGATCCCACAAAAACATTTGCATGATCATTTTGCAATTTTGATGCCTTTAAGACCATAATTGGTAATCAAGACCATGTGACCACTTAGATTAAACAACTTTCCAAGTTAGAGGTATCGAAAGGGTGCTAATAAAAATATTAGCGTAATCAAGTCTCGGATGCTAAAATCTCTTATTGCGTAGGAATTGAGACAATGGTCTCACATCTCGATTGTTTTTTAGCTAATCCTAAAAGACTAGTGGTGACTCCTAGAATATTAAGCTATTAAGAACTTAAATACTAAAATCCAATGTAGCATAAGGTATGGGCTTCGGAGAGTCCATGAGAGCTATTGGCTGGCCTTTTAGGCAATGCCCCTAAAACTTATGCCTTTTCCCAGTTGAAAAGGGTAGGTTGCGACATTGGCATGGAGTATATTTAACTCTATATAGGTCAACTTATATTTTTTTTTTATTACATTTGAAAATTATCAATTGCCTAATATGAGTAGATATTAAAGGTAAATATTGTTAGAGAAATATGTCCAAGTGATTTTAATGATGCTCAAACCATCCTTAGTATAATGTTTACTATGACATGTGCAAATTTTTTTAATAAAGGACTACATAATATCCATGATGTGATCCAGTGGATAAAAATTTTAACGTGTCTTGATATGGTTTTCCATAAACAATACCAACAAATTTAAAAGATCAGCTTGTGACAATGCCTATGTCGATGCTACTAATATCAGGTTATTGGTACTGTGAAATGTTTGTTGGTTTGGTAAAATAGCCATTGTGGCTATGGATTCGCACAATAGCAAAATCCAAATGGAAATATTAATCGAGAAGTTAGGTAATCTGATAGGTTTATCAGAGACTGTTACCCATGTTATTTTTAGATAGCCTACAAATGTTCATGAAAAGGACTATATAGACAATTCTATTTTTGGATAGCAGCTCAATAGTAACTCTGACAACTCTTTGCTTCTCCAATCCCGCTCCAACAGATAGATTGAAGATGATTATAAAATATAAGATCTCTAAAGCCAAATGTTAGAGAGAGAGCGACATAACAAGATCGGAAAATTTGCTTCTACTTGTGTTCTAAGCGATACGTTCTCTTTGGATTGTTTTTCTAAGTATTGTATTCGTGCTGTTTTAGTAATTGTACTAAAAATTAAGTGTACAAGAGTAAGAGCAACAACTAAGTCCTAATAATGTGATCTATTATGTGATAGGATAAGTGTTTGCTAATTATGACTTTCTAAGCAAATTAGTAACGCAATCCAGCCCGGCTTAATGCTATTAGTTTGAAGAGCAAACGTAGGCATGGAGATAAAATCAAATCACTATATATCATTATCTGCTACTATTTTCTCTCTTATCACTCTCACAAGTACACAATACGATTATGAGTTTTGAAACATCACCTTGACTAGATCTTTATTTAGTGTAAGTTATTTTCCGCAAAAGATTGTTACGTTTTCTAAAACAACCTATTCAACCCCCCTCTATGTGGTATTATAAGCCCCCAACAAATAGTACAAATCTTAGAACCTTCAATTCAAGTAGTGACTTCAAGATATGGTACATTTTGTTAGTATAATCTAATCTTACCAATGAAAGAACATATATTTCTTTCACTCGATCTTCCATTATAGAGTGATATCGAATACTGCATCCTTTTTTCTTTTTTCTTTTTTTGTCAATTCCGTAATTAAATGAACCTAAAATGGCATCCTTTTTCTGTCAATTCCGTAATTAAATGAACCTAAAATGGTAATGAAGTAGGAAAACCTCCTTAAAAGTATAAAATTAATAGCCAATTCTTTTTTAGATAATTTTGATGCGGTGATTTTCATAGATGACAACTCTACACCAAAGGAGGCGCCTCGAAATTCTGTATAAATCGGCCTCTTGCCAACGTAATAAAATGTTGTCTTTGTTTCTTCTCATCCTAAAACAAATCAAGTATGCTAAAATCTGCGAATGGTGATTGAGGTAAGATTCCTTAAGCTTAATCTCATTTGACATTATTTTACGGGGAAAAGTACCAAAAAAGTCAACCTATTGCATTTGTACCAATTCAGTCCTAAACTTTTCAATTGGACCAATTCAGTTCTAAACCTTTTAATATTGGTACCAATTCAGTCCATCTGGCCAATTTTGGCCGGCCGGCGCTGACATGGACGTCGGCCGGTGACCGGACGCTGACGTGGCAATTTTATGATTTTTTTAATGATTTTTTCGAATTTTTTATTATTTTTTATTAATTTTTATTAATTTTTTTCCTTTTTTCTTTTCTTTTTCCTTTTCTTTTCTGCTTTCTTCTTCGCGGTTGCCGGCCAGCCTTCGGTAAGGCTCGCCGCCCCGGGCGAGGGCCGCGAAGCCCTCGCCCGCCGCCGGCGAGGGTCGCGGCCTTCGCCCGGCCTCTCCCGAGCCGCCGGCGAGGCGCTTCGCCGGATCTAGGCGAGGCCGGCCTCACCCGCGGGCGAGGCCATGGCGGCCATCGCCGGGCGAGGCGAGGACGCGAAGCCCTCGCCCGGCCGCCGAGGGTCGTGACCCTCGCTCGGCCTCGCCCGGGGCGCGGGCGAGGCCGGCCTCGGAATAAGGAGAGGAGGGTGTTGGGGGCGACGGGCTAGGGTTTCGAAGGCGAAGATCGGGCGGAGGAGCGGCGGCGTGAGGCGCGGGAGGTGGGGACCGGGGCCTCGGTGGGATTTCGTGGAGGTGAGGGCGGCGGTGACGAGGTCGAGAAGCTGCAGGATCGAATGAGCGGAGGAAGCGTCGGGGACTCGCCGGCAAGGCCGGGCGAGGCCAAGCGATCACGGCGGGCGGCGAGGGCTTCACGGCCCTAGCCTCCGCCCGGCGATGGCCGCCATGGCCTCGCCCTGCGGCGAGGTTGGCCTCGCCCAGATCCGGCGGCGCCTCGCCGGCGGCCAGGAGAGGCCGGGCGAGGGCCGCGACCCTCGGCGGCGGCGAGGGCTTCGCGGTCCTCGCCTAGTGGCCGGCGAGCCTCACCGGAGGCTCGCCAACAATCGCGAAGAAGAAAGCAAAAAAGAAAAAAGGAAAAAGAAAAGAAAAAAAAAAAAGAAAAAAACTAATAAAAAATTAATAAAAATCGAAAAATCATAAAAATTGCCACGTCGGTGTCCGTTCACCGGCCAACATCCACGTCGGCGCCGGCCAAAATTGGCCGGATGAACTGAATTGATATCAATATTAAAAGGTTTAGGACTGAATTGGTCCAATTGAAAAGTTTAGGACTGAATTGATACAAATGCAATAGGTTTAGGACTTTTTTTGGTACTTTTCCCTTATTTATGCAATGATATAGTATGGATCGCTCATTCTTCTTGTTGAATCAGAGAAGATCGGACCGAGCCATCATCAGAGCAAACGGAGCGTTAGATCTTCTCATACGATTTTAATCTAACTCTTGGTTCAAGACTCAGCAACCTCATTCCGGCTCCCACGTTCATACTTGCCATCCTTTTTAGGTCCTCCTTCCTCCCTTGTTAAGGATTATTTGTGATTGAGGTTTTGTTCATCAGTTGAAGACAATAGTCAAGATAGACTGGTAGATTAGCAACAGAACTCTTCACGATTGGCATTTTCTCTGTCATCATTTTGCTTACTTTGAGATCTCGAGTCCTGTTGTTAATTAATCAAAGTAGATTATCGAGTCAAACATCTCTAACTCTCTCTCTCTCTCTCTCTCTCTCTCTCTCTCTCTCTCTAAAGTTGCTTCTATTACTCGAGTGCAGGAACTATCATAAAGATCGATACCCCATACTCAACGCACTCAACCATGTCCACTTCCAAGGTATACCCCATGGTTGTCTTCTTATTCCTCTCCCTCTTGCCCAACCTCATCCCCGCCAAAAACCCCAACAGCCAACTCCAAGTTACTCACTCCACGTGCCGAGGCACTCCCTACTCGGACCTCTGTGTCTCCACTCTCGCCTCCTTCACGGGCCTTGCCTCCATGTCCTTCCCGGAGATCATATCCGCCATGCTTCACCAGTCCGCCTCCGAAGTGAGAGCTGCCTCAACGCATTGCACGGTCATGAAGAACCATTTCCTTGAGAAGCTCAGCATGCTCGAAAGGCAAGCCCTGGACATCTGCCTTGAGCTATTTCGTGACATCCTCGACGACTTTGACAATGCCGTCTCCTACCTTGAGAGCTCGAAAGTCACTATACGCCACTATTATGACCTTCAGTCCCTCCTTAGCGGAGTGATGACCAATGTTTACACTTGCGCCGACGAGTTCAATCCCCACACAGATAATCTGAATCTCGGGGACAGCATGAAGGATAGGCTCTCGAACATCTCGCGCCACGCAAGCAATTCACTATTCCTCCTGACAAAGATGCGCGGCGTCAATAATCCTTCTGGACATGGTATGAGAGAGAGGTTCCCAGCGTGGATGTCTTCAGAAGATAGCCTATTGGTGCAAACACCAACGAATGTGACAAAGTTCGATCTTGTGGTTGTTGACGCCTTAATTTTATTTAGGTTTTATTTTATTAATTAAGTTTTCGAATAATAAATAATAAATAATAAATAAACAACAAAAACAGAAAACAAAACAAAAAGCAAAAGAAAACGAAAACAAAAAGCAGCAGCAGCAGCCGCTCCCCTCCAGTGGGCCTCTACGGCCCATCCTCCTCCTCAGCCCGGCCCAGCCAGGTCTTCTTCTCCCTCGCGCCTCTGCAACGCACGCGCAGAGGGCGCGACGCCGGAAGGGTGGCCGGACGACGACGCACGTGGAGCAGAGACGGCTGGCATCGGATGGGTACGTGCCGAGGGCAGCTGGTGTCGGATGGGATGCCGGTTCGGCCGGCGAAGGCCGTGGAAACTGGCGATCCACCTCCGTCGACCGCCGCCCTCGGCCTATAAATAGGCCCTCCATCTCCGTCGACGAAGGGCAATGACAGAGAGAGGGAGAGCCGGACTGGGGCTTGCCAACCTCGGACAACCCACTGAGAGAGGCCGGGGGAGGTCCGAGGTCGAACGGCCACAGATCCGGGCTTCGCCGGAGGAAGAAGCAGAGAGAGAGAGAGAGAGAGATCGCGGGTATCGCCGCATTGCCGTCCGCCACTCAAGCTGCTGTCCACGGCCAGGTAGTTGCCACCGCCGTCGCCATCACTCCCCCTCGCGTCACCACCGTCGCCGCGCCGATCCGCCCCCTTCCTCCTCGCACACAGCGAATCGGGAACCCTAGGGTTCCCGATTCTTTCCGGTCGCGACCCGGTCGTTGAGTCGGACCAGGTTGGGGGAACCGGGTAGGGTTTCACCGGTTCCCCCAAACGGCGCCGTTTCAAAAAAAAAAAAAATAAAAGGAAAAAGGCAAAAAATCCAGTCGGCCCGCAACGCGGGCCCGTCTGCGATCGGCCTTTTTTAATTTTTTATTTATCTTAATAATATTTTAAATAGATAATAAATAATTAATTTATTTTCCAAAAAAATCAAAATCAAAAAATATATTTTATTTTCGAAAAATATTAAAAAATATTTTAGTTTCCAAAAAAACAGAAAATATTAAAAATATATAAAAAATATTTTATTTTCCAGAAAAAATCCAGAAAAATAAAGATACTTTATTTTCCAAAAAAATATTAAAAAATATTTTATTTTCCAAAAAAAAAAAAAAAATCAAAAATATTTCATATTTTCCAAAATTGCCAAAAACCCAAAAAAGCCAAAAAGACTTGTATTTTTCCAAAAAATACCAAAAATCCAAAAAAATCCCTTTTATGTCAAAAAAAAAATTAAAAAAAGGTTCAAAAATGTTTTTTTTTTCCAAAAAATGCGTGGAAAATCGAAACATCCAAAAAGCCTTAGAGTTTAAACAAGATTAGGTACCGAAAGGGCATTAGTGATTAACTAGTGTAATCAAGTCCCCGATCCTAATTTCTCTGGTTGCGCAGGAGCGAGTATTTCTCCCAATACTTCGCATGGGTTTCTAATCAACCCACCCCAAATTGATTAGTGGCGACTCCGTTTTAAAAATTAACTTACAGGTTAAAAACTTTGACCATTAAAATCGTGAATTGGTGGACTTGGGAGAGTCCGGGCTTAATAAACCTAGCCGAGCCATTAGCCTCCGCCAGGCGCCCGCCCCGATCGGGCGCCGAAAAAAAAAGGAGGTCGCGACAGCTTGGCTACTCCGCTGGGGACTTTGAGGACTTAGGCCTTTTTGTCTTGTTTAATTCCTTTACTGACTTAGGTTTTTTTTTTTTTATGCAGGTCAATAGCTTAGAAATTTATTTTAATTTTGCTTAAAATAGATTTTCTTGTGATTATGAATTGTTGTGCATGTTTTACTGTTTCAGCACTACACACGACACACACAACCCGGCCCCGCCGGACTGGGCCGCCATAGGATATTTAGGATGGTGTCAAGAAAGATACGACCTCGAACGCGAGACTGCGATGTAGAGGTTGCCTTTCTTTTCCCCGAATTTCTCTAGCCGAGGTTAGAAGGGTATGCTGCTAACGCGAGACTACGATGGGCGGATACCCTTTTAATTTCAACAAGCCTTCTCAGTTAGAAATCGATCCACACATCTCATGTGCATGTCTTTGCGTTTGCCATTTTCTTTAAAAAGCAAAGTAATTTATTTACTTTTACTCAGTTTTTTTATTGGCCCATGGCAATTTAGGGTAAGTTTTTCGAGTCCCGTTTATATGCGATGGGAGAAGATGACATCCACTTATTCCCACTCCCAAGACGAGCTCTTGGTGGTGGGGTCAATTGGACCAGCATGCCCAAGAGCACGTGAAAGCCAAAGTCGGTCATCTTCTATCGTTGATCCAAGTCCATGTTCATCCCGAAGTCATACAGGCCATGACACATTTCTGGTGCCCGAAGACAACTACTTTCATATTTTGTGGGTTCGAGCTAACCCCAACTCTGGAAGAATACAGCATCATCAATGGAATGCCTCTCGAGAAAAGGCTTGTTAGGCCATCAACAGGCATTATCCCGTTGCGTGGGCTAGCACGACTCTTAGGAGCTGAAGTTCATGTTACGAGGCAAATTCTTGAAAACAACCATAGTACCGCCCCCTAGCATTTTTTCTTTTTGTTTTGAAAATCAACCCATGACTCAGAAAAGCGAGATTTTCCTCTTGGCCTTTTTCGGGTTCATCATTTTCCCCCATCAAAGAAATGTCATAAGTCCAAAGATGGCATGGATAGTTGATCAGATCTTAAGGGGGCAAAATTATGTCAACATGATTTTAACTGAAACATTCTTGTCCCTCAATCGTTTTAAAGAAAATACGGAAAAAGTCATGCGGGTCTCCCCGGAAATTTTACAAGTCTGGTTCTTTTCTCACCTAAGCGAATTTCGATGCTTCATGCGATCGTCTGAAATAAATGATTTCGAAAATCCATTCTAGAAATTTATGGTTTTAGGACCATACATTCCTAACCAAAGCTGTTTAAATTGGATAAACTTTCTAAGAGACCCAGCTCCTGAGGCATTCCAATGGTGTGCTGGTTGGTTCCATGAAAAGAGAGCTCGTTTTGCTTATAAACGCCACCGTCCAATCCCGTTGCTCGGTCTCACCGGCGCCATTTCCTATTTTCCATATCGGGTGGCACGACAGTATGGAGCCCTCCAGGAGATCCCACCGCCTTTCAAGAGGAAGTCTCCTCCACTCTTTTTCAACACAAGCCGTGACTACGCAGTCGAAATTTCTATCCATGAGGAAACATGGAGCAAGTGCCATCGCAAAAGGATCGTGGTACCTGAAGGGCTTGAGGGACAAGAAAAGGCCCACCATGCCTCTGAATCCTACATCCTCAACCATCGTATCCCGACAAAGTGGAAGCCATCGATCCCTCACCCAATCAGCAAGATCAGTCGGCATGAACAAGCAGAGCTTATGCAAAAGGATTTGGGGATAGGCTGGATGCATGTCTCAAAGCCGGTCCAAGAAGACAAGCATCTGCGCAAGAATAAGGCTCCTCGTCGCATATAAAATAGCGATCATGTGTCCCTTAGTGTTGATATCATGAAAATTCCGTCCCATTGTTTAGGGACTTTTGTTTAATACATAGTATTTCCTTTGTCATTTTAATTTCAAGTTTTAAATGTCGAAGTCGTGGTCTATAAAGTCCTCTTTTGATAAATAAAGAAGCGAGTTAGACCATTGCCATGGGTCGATCCTTGTTTACTTTCGTGCTCATTCATGATTTTTGCACCACAGGTAATTATGAATCGTCAACTATCAGCCACCCGCGAATGGCCTCACATGATAGGACCCGATCAGAATGATGTACAAAATCGCCTCACCAACATTGAAGACGGCGTAGGACATATGTCCATTGTCCTTCAACAACTCTCAAGGCAAATGGAATCCACTCAAGTTAAACCCAACTCCATAAGCGCTTTAAGCACACTCGGCACCCGCAAATCTGCGGATAATGACCAACAAGATAAACGGCTTGAAAAGATCATGAAAAAGTTGAGACAGTTTGCAGAGTCGAATCCCATTAACTCGTCCGATTATGCCGGTTTTGAGATCCCCGAAGAGCTCGAACGCCGAATGCGAAAGGTATGCCTGATATCTTCCGCCCGAGACCTACTTACAAGCCTACCTCGGTCCAAAGGATGATTCAATCATACCAATCAAACCTAACCGGCCCCCGCTTGCGATGGTACATTGTCGGGAAAATTAGTTCCCTTAAAAACCGGGAGGGAACTAATTCATGTTTTCCACCAAGAATATAATATTGACATCAGCCCTGACATCGCCTTGCCCAACGAAGAACCGATGATCCCGGAGCACGAGGAGCCGTCGATTCTTTGAGATAGGAGAAGAAGATGTCAATGAAGCCTTGCATGATAAATGGGCAACTGAGCAACATCATATTATTGAAAAGTTTCCCACTCGGAAAGGCAAGGAACCTATGTATGAGATCACGGGCACGGAGCCTGTTCAAGATCGGGGCACGACAAGGCAGCTCCCCAAGCTTACTGCAAGAGCTAGGGTTCAAAGAATACCGACCCCTATCAACATAGAAAGTGAAATAGAGAGTGAAGCCTTAATATCTCTCGTTCCCCTTGACAAAATCGAACTGCAAAACGAAGGGCCTTACTCAAAAGGTCTGGACCAGGAGCCAAGAAAAGAAAGCCTAAACAAATCAATTCGACATCTACCACTGAGTACAGGCGAAATTTAATAACTGGTGAGCCGTTGCACCAAAACTTCGAGCATTCTCTGGAGTACAACTCCGAAGGCTACCGCCCTCTAGAGTACGACCATGATGACTTCCAGTCCCTAGAATACAATCCCAAGGACTTCCAGCGTTATTTCAATGAAATTGACAACTCATCATACAACTGTTTCCTACTCTCACCCAGGGATGAAGGCCCGTCAGAAGAAGAAACGTACGTCTTTATCCGCTACGATCCTAACGAGCTACTAAACTCGTCCTCGACCATGAGGATAGCTTCAATACTTCATCCTCATTTGGAAATTTTGACCCGAAGAAGGCAATGGAGTAATCTCGGTAGAGTCCAACTTCTCTGAAACAGAAAAATTCACCACTTCAACGAATATGCAGTGGGAAAACCAGTGGCCTAACCAAGACATGTCAAGCCCATCTTGCCCTCATATGATCATGACCCCCAACGAAGTGTGGATACCTAATCTTTGCAAGTATAACGGCACGACTTGCCCCGTGGCTCATTTGCAATATCTTCACACTAAAATGAGTCAGTACCATGGCCCGATGTCATTCACAACTCAGGCGTTCCAAGAAACTCTTACGGGTGCATTGCAATGGTTCGTCACAGCAAGTATTTACCTCATAAAGGATTGGAATGAGCTGTCTTCCACATTCTTGCATCGGTACCAAAACCAGATTGAACCGAGCGCCTTGCGAGAGTTTGGCCCACTTCGGAAGAAGACCAATGGAGGATTTCCGAGCATATGCAGGAAGGTGGAGGGCTTTTATGATGCAAACCCACCCTCAACTGACCGAAGAAGAATTGATAAAGCAGTTCATAGAAGCTTTGCCCCACGAACATCGCTGTTGGCTGCATGGGTTACACTTCCGTAGCTTCAACGAAACAGTCATCGCATGCGAATACTTTGAGTCTACTGGAAGCGAGGAATTCAAAGACGCTTGACTTCAGGACCAACACTATCAAAACGCTCCTTTTCGTAGGAGTTTTCGTTAGTTTTGCTTGTTTTTATGTTTCTTATCTAGCGTGCTACTGTTGTATTTTCCAGTATTTTAATGTACAGTTATAATATTTTGTTTTGAGAGCATGAGGCGGTATTCCAAACCAGCCCAGTGATGCTATCCAACCATGAAAAGAAAATGTCATCCAAGGAGAATACTGAGGGCTGGGCTTCCTCATGCTTTTTCTCCCATAAAGACATGTTCTAAAAATAAAAAAATATTTCATCACCAAAAGCTTTCGTCAAAACAAGATGATAAATTTAACCATGTTTGTCTTTCTGACTCTCTCACTTTATGTCTCGAATATCATTCCCTTTGACTTAGTGTATGTAGAAAGCATTTAAAAGCGGCACGTCATGTGAACAGACCAAGTTCAAAGACACCCTTTCAAGGAAACAGGGGCAAACGAAAAGGATCATCCTGTTTCAAAGAAGTTAAGTCTTATTCCCCGAACATAATTTTGAAAATGATGTCTCCTCTCTTCGTGTACGGGGAAACGAAATGAGGTAATAGGCATAGGCATACGGTTAAACTCAAAGCATGCACATCATGGTAGCTCGAGACATGATAACCTCCCCCATGCTGCTTTCGACCTTCCCATTTTTGTAAGCCCTCTTCAGGAGCTCTGTGCACTCCACTTCACTCCCATCCAACTCCTTCTCAAGACGGAGCAATATCTTCTCCCCCCGACATGCCCGAGCAACTAGACGTTCTGGTTTCCAGCTTCGACAAGCCTAGAAGCATAAGGAAGAAATTTCTTCTCTTCCTTTGAATTGATTACTGTCAATAGGGAGAAAATCCAGACAGTCAAGGCAATTTGTAACCCCCACTCCAAACAATGACTCTAGGGTCTGGAAGCTTCACTCCGTGTTCCGGACACATATTCTTCCAAAAAATAATTGCCATCAAAAAACGGAGGTTTTTGATTGTCCATCTCGAATTCCATAGAAACTTGAGGTACGTGACTTTTTGCTCAATGCAGCTATAGTCAAAGACAGAAGAAAAATTCCACAGAAGGAAGACGTTGAAGATGAATCAACGACCAGCAATCATGCATACAGGGCCACAAATGAGGAGGGCCAATCAAAAAAAGACATTGAACCGTGTCAAAGACAAAAGGCCGTCATTGACACTCAAATATCCTTAGAGTCAGCAAATATAAACTCTGGGGAAGAGTAATTTGGTATCGTTTCCAATACTCCCAGTATCTGAATTCACTTTTGATATATTTTCTCCTATTTGACAAGAAGCATAAGATTCAAGAAACAAGCTTAGTGGTTAATTTGGGCAAACCAAGTAGCTCATATCGATTTACCTAGCTTGGTATGAAAGGACGTGTCGTCCGGAAACCGATTCGGTCAAATGAAAAAGAAGTGCCCCCTGCGGACATTGTCGGCGCCTTTAGCCAAGTGCTACTCGGGAAGAAGCAAAATGGTCCGAAGTCGGGGGTTCGAATCCCCGACGCGATAGTTAGCCGCTTGAAAAGATAAAAAATTTGCTTCTTTTGCACCTGCAAATGACAAGAGCACAAATGACCTAACGGAGAAAAAATTACAGGAATTTATATCCTCCTTGTACTTCAGGTCTATTCAAACATCGTAAACCGGTGAAGGGTAATGTTGTGTCACTTCCAAGTTATTCGACTCTTAAAAGAGCTTCTGACTAACATGATCCCTCTCGTCTGTTGCAGGATCACCTGATCGTCAAAGATGCAGAAAACAAATCAATGAGAGTCATGTCAGACCGTGATAAGCTCTCCCAAGCCAAATGGCGTCTCAAGTATCGCCAAAGCAAATGACAGAAACCTTTCAGGCCTCAAATCATGTGTGATATTGACCCTACTAATTGATCTATTTCCACATCTTCTCTTCTGCAGGGGCAAAAGCAGAAAGGCCGTCAAATCAATGATCATATCCCCAATCCCAACTGATCCTTCTTGTGTCATTTCCCTACTTAATAAGGACAATCCATCGACACCCCTTTGTGAATAACTCTTTTGATATTCAAAATTCAGCACATTTGTAAATACAATTTCACTAAGTAAACACCCCTAAAGTTGTCAATAGGGTCTCTTGAGTAAAAAATCATTCATTTGTTTTGAGAGTACAAACTCTCTCATACTTAAAAAATGCTGCATGTTTTCCCCAAATGGATTTTTGCATGATGATTTTGTTTGTCTAAATCACTAATTCTATTGAGGATTACTAGAATAGACAGTTAAGTGAAGAATGCAAGATTAGTTGAGCATGTTGGATGAGGCACGTCAGAATGATGACAGGCAAGCTATATCCTACACACAGTCCCCCACCTATACACTTGTAAGATGAGTACAGAAAATTCCATGACTGCAGGGTAAAGAGTTCTCTCGCGAATGGTACGATAACCAAAATAGTGAGAGGCAATTCATTGCTCACTCCCCTTTGAACCCCATACACTGGTGAAGCTTTTCTCATTAAGAATCACCCTCACACTGGAGCATGTCAAAGACAAGGCAAATCAGCATTACAAGGTGAGAAGAGGGATAGAAATTCTCTTGCTTGCACTTGCATCAATCTTCGAGTGTCTTTATTGCATATGAACGCTCGCATTAATTTAAGTGCCTTAGAATGACGAAGAGCAATTCCTTTTCTATATATACATTGTACAACCCAAGTGAGTCTGTAATTTTACCCTCACATTGAGACAAAGCAGAAGCTTTTGCCATAGCCTAGAATGCTAGCTGAAGATGAAGACTCAAAGTCTAAATAATGGTGCTTCGATTGAACTCGCCTAGATCAGTTCCTCAAGCAACAAAAATGAAAAAGCATGGGCATAAAAAAGCAGTGTACCTGGTAAAAGCAAGGTCAATGCCCATAAGTGAGGAACTGGAATAAAAGCAGGGGCATAAAAAGCAGTGTGCCTGGTAAAAGCAAGGCCAATGCCCCCCAAACAAAAAATACAACCAAGAAAAAGTTGTGGTTGTAAAATCTCCATTTGATAGTAAGAAGAAAGACCAGTGACGAATGCTGAGACAGTCACCAACTCTCACCCTTCTACATATGAGTCGAGTCTACGTTATAAAAAGTCTCTTCAGACTAGGGGCACTTCAATTAACGTAAGATTTCATATGTGCATAAATATCGCTCGAAGAAGTACGAGCAAGATTACTCTATCTCTTTTCGCAGGGTTCCTGACTTGTAAACCCGGAGAGGATCGTGCAACATTTTCATCCATCGACTTCAACCTTGATGGTCCCCTTTGATGAGCTGCTAACCAAGTCTTCATCACAATTTCAACAAAGACCTCTCACATCGGTAAAGTCGTACCACTTGCGAGAATACTCGGACCCCTGCTGACATGATGACAGTGAGAAGTGTGATCCTCATAAATCCTGCATCAATGGTCAGGATAAAACAGCCTTTCCATGAGAGTGAGTGAAAAGTCCTTTCGCATCGAAAGTCCCTCATCCGGCATGCTCAAGATATCTACGTTCTAAATGAGGGTTGTCTTTCAAAATCTTCCCCAGTGGAATTCGGATGATACAAAACTGACGAAATTGTCATGCATAAATCACATTTGAATTTACAGCATATACAATCATTGTATACATGTGTGCATATTGTGTAAATAATAGACATACTCTTAGTAATCAGAAATATTGCCAAGTAAGCATATCCCTATCTGTCTTAAAGTACCTACCACTGTCCTGGTACTCTCTTCTTGTCACTCGACCTATTCAAGTCGTCCCCTGAGTTTGGGTGCTTGCAACGGTCTAAGTATCCCCTTGTCTTTGAGTACTTGCCATTTGCCGGGGTACTCCCTCTCATCAACACTCGACCTGTTCGAGTTGTCCCCAGAATATTAATATTTGCAACTGTCCAGATATCCCCCTGTTTTTGAGTGCATGCCGCTACTCAGGTACTCCCTCTGTTGACACTCGATCTGATCGAGTTGTCCTTAAAGTTTGGATACTCATGACTGTCCGAATATCCTCTTGTCTTTGAGTACCGACCACCGTTTGGATACTCCATTCCCGTGACACTCGACCTGTTCGAGTTGTCCTCAAAATTACGCTATTGAATACTAGCAGCTATTCAAGTATTCCACCACATTATGCGCCTGCAATCACCCAGGTATGCTTTCTTACACTTGGACCCGTTGAGTGGTCCCCGATTATATCATTAAATATTTGTGTTCATCCAAATATTTCTCTACTTTGTACACCCGTGCTCCGCGCCATCTAGGTAAGCCTTGTGCTACATTCAAATTCCTAATACCAGAAGGTGAGAGACCTTCACGAATATCCCAGGTACGTCCTCGATATTCCAAATTGCCAGGAGGTGGGAGACCTTCACGAATATCCGAGGTACGTCCTCGATATTCCCAACTACCAGGAGGTGAGAGACCTTCACGAATATCTCAGGTACGTCCTCGATATTCCCAAATTACCAGGAGGTGAGAGACCTTCAAGAATATCTCAGGTACGTCCTCGATATTCCCAAACTGGGGAGGTGAGAGACCTTCACGAATATCTCAGTGTACGTCCTCGATATTCCCAAATTACCGGGAGGTGAGAGACCTTCAAGAATATCTCAGGTGCGTCCCTCGATATTCCCAAACTACCAGAGGTGAGAGACCTTCACGAATATCTCGTGTACGTCCTCGATATTCCCAACTACCAGAGGTGAGAGACCTTCACGAATATCTCGTGTACATCCTCGATATTCCCAAACTACCATGAGGTGAGAGACCTTCATGAATATCTCAGGTACGTCCTCGATATTCCCAACTACCAGGAGGTGAGAGACCTTCACGAAGATCTCAGGTACATCCTCGATATTCCCAAACTACCAGGAGGTGAGAGACCTTCACGAATATCTCGTGTACGTCCTCGATATTCCCAACTACCGGGGAGGTGAGAGACCTTCACGAATATCTCCACGTCCTCAATATTCCCATTACCAGGAGGTGAGAGACCTTCACGAATATCTCAGGTACGTCCTCGATATTCTCAACTACCGGGAGGTAAGAGACCTTCGCGAATATGCGAGGTACGTCCTCGATATTCCCCATACCAGGAGGTGAGAGACCTTCACGAATATCCAAGGTACGTCCTCGATATTCCCATTTTCCAGAAGGTGAGAGACCTTCGCGAATATGCGAGGTACGTCCTCGATATTCCCCAATCATCAAAAGGTGAGAGACCTCCATGAATATGCGACACCCATCCTCGATATTCCTTTTGCCAGGTATTTTTAGAAATTCGTACTCGTGATCATCCAAGTACCTCTTCAACACCTGCGAACGTTCAGGCATCCTTTAAAGTCCGTACTTGTTAACATCCAAGTACTCTTTTGACACTTGCAATCAATCAGGTATTTTCCAGTATCTAGTACTTGTGAGCATACAGGTACCCCTTCGATATCTTCAAACATCCAGGTATCCTCTAAGAGTTTGTACTTGTGATCATCCAAGTACCCATTTGACGTCTGCAAAGGCCCAAATATCCTCCAGGTTAGTACTTGTGAATATCCAGGTACTCTTTCAATACCTGTGAACGTCCAGGTATTTTCAACAAATCAATGCCCTGAGAAAGGTTGGCGCATCCCCCGAGAAAGGTCGGGTTTCAACATGTGTCTTTGACAAAGATCAGGCACCCCACAAATCGATGCCCTGAGAAAGGTCGGTGCATCCCCCTGAGAAAGGTCGGGTTCCCACAGGTGTCCTTGACGAAGATCAGGCACCCCACAAATCGATGCCCGAGAAAGGTCGGTGCATCCCCGAGAAAGGTCGGGTTCCCACGGGTGTCCTTGACGAAGATCGGGCACCCCACAAATCATTGCCCTAAGAAAGGTCGGTGCATCCCCCTGAGAAAGGTCGGGTTCCCACAGGTGTCCTTGACGAAGATCAGGCACCCCACAAATCGATGCCCTGAGAAAGGTCGGTGCATCCCCTGAGAAAGGTCGGGTTCCCACAGGTGTCCTTGACGAAGATCAGGCACCCCACAAATCGATGCCCTAAGAAAGGTCGGTGCATCCCTCGAGAAAGGTCAGGTTCCAACAGGTGTCTTTGACAGAGATCGACATCCCCAACAAATCGATGCCCCGAGAAGGATCGGTGCATCCCCGAGAAAGGTTGGGTTCCAACAGGTGTTCTCGACAAAGATCAGGCACCTCACAAACCAATGCCCTGAGAAAGGTCGATGCATCCTCCCGAGAAAGGTCGGGTTCTAGCAGGCGTCCTTGACAAAGATCAGGCACCTCACAAATCGATGCCCTGAGAAAGGTCGGTGCATCCTCTCGAAAAAGGTCGGGTTTCAGCGGGTGTCTTTTGACGAGGTCGACACCCCACAAAATAGATGCCCCGAGAAAAGTCAGGCGCATCTCCCGAGAGAGGTTGGGTACCAACCGGTGTCCTCGATACAAATCGGGCACCTCACCAATAGATGCCCCGAGAAAGGCTCGGCGCATCTCCCGTCACGACAACCGAAGAAAAGTTCGGACCCAAGACAAACCACTTACTGCTTTGACGGGCGACCGAAGAAAGGTTCGAGTCTTAGAAAAGTAATTTCCCATCAAAGCGATCGAAGAAAGGTTCAAAGTCCAAGACAAACTACTGATTGCTCTAACAGGCGACCGAAGAATGGTTCGGGTCCTAAAGAAGCAACCCTCTCATATCACCAGGTAAGATGACACCTTGATACTTGCCAAAACTCGGGGTTCACACCCTATCTCACTCACTCTCGGTAAGTAATTCTAGGTATCTTCTTATCTGTCTTAGTATATGAAAAGTTATATTACTCTTTTTCTGCATAAAATAATAGGTCCCAAATAAAGTATAAAATCTGCTATGCATGCATAGGTAAAATTTAGGCATCGGTTTGTCTTTGAATGCAACCTCTCGCGAGCTCACCTTCAAAGAGGGCAAGAACGTTGACGCCTTAATTTTATTTAGGTTTTATTTTATTAATTAAGTTTTCGAATAATAAATAATAAATAATAAATAAACAACAAAAACATAAAAAAAAACAAAAAGCAAAAGAAAAAAGAAAACAAAAAGGA
Source organism: Eucalyptus marginata (assembly GCA_014182565.1). Taxonomy (NCBI): domain Eukaryota; kingdom Viridiplantae; phylum Streptophyta; class Magnoliopsida; order Myrtales; family Myrtaceae; genus Eucalyptus; species Eucalyptus marginata. Next base: position 29,013,674 of record CM024589.1, read on the forward strand.
AAGCAGCCCCGCTAACTCCCCTCCGGTGGGCCTCTACGGCCCATCCTCCTCCTCCCCCGGCCCGGCCGGGTCTTCTCCCTCCCTCGCGCCTGCAACGCACGCGCGGAGGCGCAACGCCGGAAGGGTTGCGGGACGACGGCGCACGTGGAGCGAGACGGGCGGGCATCGGATGGGGATGTGCCGAGGGCAGCTGGCGTCGGATGGGACGCCGGTTCGGCCGGCGAAGGCCGTGGAAACTGGCGATCCACCTCCATCGACCGGCCGCCCCTCGATCTATAAATAGGCCCTCCATCTCCGTCGACGAAGGGCACAGACAGAGAGAGGGAGAGCCAGATCTGGGGCTTGCCAACCTCGGACAACCCACTGAGAGACTTCAGGGGAGGTCCGAGGTCGAACGGCCACAGATCCGGGCTTCGCCGGAGGAAGAAGGAGAGAGAGAGAGAGAGAGAGAGAGAGATCGCGGGTATCGCCGCACCGCCGTCCGCCGCTCAAGGCTGCTGTCCACGGCCAAGTAGCTGCCACCGCCGTCGCCATCCTCCTTGCCTGTCACCACCGCAGTCGCCGCCGCCGACGCGGCTCCCCCTTCCTCCTCGGCGCCACGAATCGGGAACCCTAGGGTTCGATTTGATTCTTCAGTCGCGACCGGCAAAGTTGGGTCGGACCGGGTTGGGGGAACCGGGTAGGGTTTTCACCGGTTCCCCCCCAAATGGCGTCGTTTCAAAAATAAAAAATAAAAATAAAAAAGAAAAAAGGCAAAAAAAATCCGAGTCGGGGCAACGCGGGGTCTGCCGCGATCGACCTTTTTTTTTATTTTTATTTATCCTAAATAATATTTTAAATAGATAATAAATAATTAATTTATTTTCCAAAAAATCAAAATCAAAAAATATATTTTATTTTCGAAAAATATTAAAAAATATTTTAATTTCCAAAAAAACAGAAAATATTAAAAAATATATAAAAAATATTTTATTTTCCAGAAAAATCCAGAAAAATAAAAATACTTTATTTTCCGAAAAAATAAAAAATATTTTATTTTCCGAAAAAAAGAAAATCAAAAATAAAAAATATTTCATATTTTCCAAAAATGCCAAAAACCAAAAAAGCCAAAAAGACTTGTATTTTTCCAAAAAAATACCAAAAATCCAAAAAAATCCCTTTTATGTCAAAAAAAAAAATTTAAAAATAGGTTCAAAAATGTTTTTTTCCAAAAAAATGCGTGGAAAATCCCGAAACATCCAAAAAGCCTTAGGGTTTAAACAAGATTAGGTACCGAAAGGGCATTAGTGATTAACTAGTGTAATCAAGTCCCCGATCCTAATTTCTCTGGTTGCGCAGGAGCGAGTATTTCTCCCAATACTTCGCATGGGTTTCTAATCAACCCACCCCAAATTGATTAGTGGCGACTCCGTTTTTTAAAAATTAACTTACGGGTTAAAAACTTTGACCATTAAAATCGTGAATTGGTGGACTTGGGAGAGTCCGGGCTTAATAAACCTAGCCGAGCCATTAGCCTCCGCCAGGCGCCCGCCCCGATCGGGCGCCGAAAAAAAAAAGAGGTCGCGACAGTGGTGGCGAAGGATGGATCTGGTAACTTCACCTCCATCAACGATTCTGTGGCAGCTGCTCCGGACAATAGCAACACCACGTATTTTTATAATTTTTGCACATTTAACTAGTTTTAGTAGTATTGTTTCAAATTTCGATCTTAATGTGACCATTAGGGCTAATAGCTATTTTTAGTGGTGCTGTGTTCTTGAGGATTAGTTGACTAGTAAATACATTGCATTAACTTGAAATCGAAAGGAGAAGATAAGGTTTCATTTGAATGCCTGAAGAAATATTATATAATGTACAGCTGCATATGGCTTATAGCTATTTTTTTATTATTTATTTTCCACATTCACATCCTCTGCTAATGTGCATCGGATGTGTCTTGGGCTATCGCCAGTTATTCTATGTTCTTGGTTTTTTCTTAGTTTCTTTCTTCGTAGGTTACAGCTTTTTTTCAATGAGAGCTGATGATTTGTTCTTCAATTAATGGCCCTTCGATTTGTTTCTCTTCCAGCCTTGTACTCACTAACTCATTGATTTATTGTCGATTTGTTCGTCTTGCGGCCTTTTACTCACTAACTAATTGATTTATTGTTTCAAATCGTTAATTTAACCCACACTCGGAAATATTTATTTACTCGCTAAAACTTCTTTTCAAGATGTAAATTTCCTTAATTTTTCCCCTGACTTATTCGTATTTATCAAGCTTACCGTTTATTTTCTTTTATTAAATAACACATATTCATAAGTACTATATCTTTGGTTAAAAAGAACTACATGTAAACGTCATTAATGAGAGTTGTCTTTCGACAATGGTTATCAAATACTTAGGTCGAATTATAGTCAGCTTATTTAGAGAACGATGTCCTAGTTCATTTAGATGTCAATACTTATTCTTTCATTGCACGAATAGCGTTCCATTTTTTTAAAAATGTGATTTAACTATAAAGCAAGGGACTTTTACAACATCAACAATCAATTTCTTGTATATGTCTATTTTGTCAAATTGCAAATACTATAAAACGGATTATTTTCCCACTTCTGATACAGCCAAGGGGTTTTCCGATTGCCGCTACAAATATAACTAATGACTTTGTCCATTGGAAATGAGAAGAGTGGAATGGAAATGAAACTTATTCTTCTTCACTACTTCGTTTTCATTAATGTAGGGAGAGGTGTATATAAATAAGAAGGAATGAGTATGACTAAATAAAAAAGAAAATTCCCCAAATGGAGGACTATTTGTGACAAGAAAACAACTAAATCAAGAAATATGAAATAGTAGTTCTCTCATTAAGTTTTTCACTTCCCTTTCACTGGCAACTTTGAAAACGAGATCTTTGATGTTATGGTAATATTGTTATTATGTTTTAAATTATAAAAACCTCCCCTTCCGAGTTCACCAATTTTCCTTTTTGTACAGGTTTGTCATCTACATCAAAAGGGGGACTATTTGGAGTACGTCACGGTGAGCAAAACAAAGACCAACCTCATGTTTGTAGGCGACGGGATCGAGAAGACATTGATCAAGGGCAACCGGAACTACGACGATGGGTGGAGTGCTTACTGGTCAGCCACCGTTGGTGAGTTCTTGAAACTCAATTCCTAATCAAATAGAAAATAAATGGCAGAAGAACAACCCAAGTGCCAAAACTTGACACAAGGGACACTTAAGTGTCAAAACCGGAAAGGTACACTTAAGTGAGGTTTCAGAGTAAAGTGGAACACTTAAGTGCCACTCGGCCAAAATCCGGCCAAATGGGCGTGGCAATTTTCCGGCGAGTTGGGTGCAAACGGCGTCGTTTTGCACGCTAACGTGGCGAGAAAATGCAAAAACGACGTCGTTTTAAGTTTTTAAATTTTAAATTTTAAATTTTTTATAATATTTTAAATAAAATTAAGTTTTAATTTAATTTAATTAATTTTTATATTAATTATTTACACATCAAACACAAAACGACGTCGTTTTTGCATTTTATCGCCACGTCGATTGTGCAAAACGACGCAGTTTTGCACCCAACTTCGCCGGAGGAAAATTGCCACGCCAGCCATTTGGTCAGATTTTGGCCGGAGTGGCACTTAAGTGTTCCACTTTACTCCAAAACTGGCACTTAAGTGTACCTTTCCGAAGTTTTGGTACTTAAGTGTCTCTCCGTGTCAAGTTTTGGCACTCCAAATGTCCCAAACTTGAACATAAATATTTATTTCAGATCCAAAAACAAATTGCTCAACTTGCCAATCGAACACCATTTGTTCTTTCGCAAGTGAATTTATGAATTTGCTCGTTATTTGTATGTCTCTTGCGCTCACCATGTTTCTTGTTATCTTGTACCATTAAGAAAGTTATCAACACCACTTACATTCTTATCATATAGTAATAAGACCTAGGGGTGTTCTTTTTATTAATATACCATTTTTTGATACTAAGGTGTTTCTTGTACTTTAGTACATATACTTGTATATACACTGATTTTCATTTTTCCAAAACTGAAACAAAAAACCACTCTTAAATAAGATTATCTTGCTTAAATATTGAAAAGGGTAATTGGCTGACGGATCAATCTTAGAATTCTGTTCTGCCAGTTGCTCTCAATTATGTTAACCTAAAGGATACGCAATTAAATCAATAATAATTAATGTTATTTCCTCTATCTGCAGCTATTGAGGGTGATGGATTTCTCGCTAAGGGGATTACCTTTGAGAATTTTGCGGGGCCCAAGAAGGGTCAGGCAGCGGCTTTTCGGAGCAGGTCGGACAAGTCAGCGTTCTTCCAGTGTAACTTCTCGAGCTACCAAGACATGATGTATGTGCACAGTCATCACCAGTTCTATCGCGATTGCGATATATATGGCACTATCGATTTTATATTTGGAGATGCGGCGGTGGTTTTCCAGAATTGCAACTTGTATGCGCGCAAACCAAACGAGGGACAGGCGAATGTGTTCACTGCCCAGGGCAGAGAAGATCGGCAAGGGCAAACCGGGATGTCGTTCCTTGGCTGCAACTTTGCAGCCGCACCAGACCTTGCACCTGTACAGTCATCATTTAAGACATTTCTTGGCCGTCCATGGAAGGAATTCTCGAGGACGGTGATCATGGAATCGTACATTGGCGACTTGGTTGACCCAGCTGGGTGGTCGGAGTTCCACGGCTTGGCTGGGTTGAGCACTCTCTTCTATGGGGAGTACCAGAATAGAGGCCTGGGTTCAAACATGAGTGACCGAGGGAAATGGCCCGGGTACAAAGTTATTACGAGCTCAACAGTGGCAAATCAGTTCACTGTCGAGTCTTTCATTCAAGGTAACCAGTGGCTCAATGACACTGGTTTTCCTTATTTTTCGGGTCTGAATTAGAGAGTATTTAAATGTTTAGATTTTTCAGAGTGCCTTAGTAACGTAAAGTTCTACTTTGGTTGTGCATGCAGCTCTACTTTCTGCGTTTTTAATTATTGAGTTGGACAGAGAGACCAGCAGCTCTAGTTTCTCCTTTCTGTTGGATTTGAACTAATGACTCCAGCCTGTTGACAAGTGAATTTTTGCCGGTAAATTAAAGGTGCATTTTTTCGAAAAAAAATACATGGACGAATAAAAAAAATAAGGGATAAGTGCAATAGAAGTACTAAAACTTGTCATGAAAATATAATTGAGTTCTAAAACTTGCAAAAAGTGCAATCAAATCTTAAAACTTGTCAAATTGTTTCAATCGAGTTTTAAAATTAACACCGTCAAACTTCCTAACGGAAAATGCTGATGTGGTGCGGACGTGGTTTTTTTAGTCATTTCTCTCTCCTACGTGGCGAATAGTTTTAAAAAAATTCCACGCATGCAAAACAACGTCACGTCCTCCTTTCTTCTTCACCATCGTGTTCCCCCCCAACCCCTCTGTGACATCCCAAATTTCACCAACCTTTATTAGTGTAATTAGATCATTAAGGACTTAGATTATTTTAAATCGGGCCAGAAAGCGAACCCGATGGACCATAAGGAATGTGTGGGCTTGAGAAGTAGGCGGGCTACACGAGTTTTAGAATTGGGCTTGATGAGCTGAATGGAAGAGCTGGGCTTGGGCTTAGCTTAGAGCAGCCAAGATTTAGAATTGTTAGATTGGTAAATTTAGTTGGATGGACCATGATCATTGTAGATTGGGCCTGTTGGGCTAGAGACAGGTATTTAGGCCCGAGTAATTCTATTTTCGATTAAGTTTATAGACTATAGTTATGATAATTGGATTAGTGATTGTAATGCTAATGTCAATTTCTAACTTTAGCATTTCTTGTGATAAATTCTCTATAGACTAACACTAAATAGCTAATATGTCATATGATTTCATAAATTTGTATAATTACAAGAGGATTGAAATTTAGTGGAATCGAAAGGGAATTAAGTGAAAAACATTTGAGACTAATGAACTGACTAACGACATGGATTAAAGTTTAATTGATGGCGAACGACAGATGGCGAAAGAAGCCATGCATGGAGGCCACGACTTCTCTCTCATTTCTCTTTGTGGTCCCTCATCTCCCACGGTTTTCCATCCCCAAAACCGAAACAACCCAAGAGACATCATCATTAGCAAAATCTAATGATTAGCCTACTCTAGAGAGTAGCTCTATTAGCCCCATTTTCCCCTCTTAACTCTCGTAATCTTTCTCTCTCTCCAAAACCAAGAACTCTCATCTTCTTCTCCTCTCTCTCTCGGTCGAACAGCAAAGGAAACCAGTAGCCAAAATCAGCAATTCTCTTCTTCTTGCATGCAAGTTTTGGTGTTGATTTTTGAAGGATCTTTGAGTGATCTAGTAGTTGAACCAAGTTAAGGAAAGATAAGTCTCTAAACTAGAAGTTATCCATTGATTTTATCAAGAAACTTGCGGATCTAGCTGAATGGTGGAGGATTAGATGTGATGTTGCTGTTTTGTGTTGATTTGAGCTTGATGAGCACTAGATTGAAGTTATAAGTCATTGCATGTTGCATTAAAGTCTTGCATGTCTCGAAAATTTAGTGGAAGTTGGCTGTGTTGCTCGAGCAAAGTGAAGTGATGCTTGCCGAGTGAATAAGAATGATGTATGTTGCGGTAGATGAGCCGAAGTGTGGATATTTACTTTGAGCCGAGCTGTGGAAGGTTTCTTTGTTAAGAAAGAACCTATTGAAAGTATTCTTAGATGCTGTGAGGTGTTGTAAAAGAGATTGGTAGAGAAATTTATGGTTTGGTTGAGCTAGAAACGAAGAAGGTGGTATAAGATGTTTCTGTTCTAGAGAAATATAGATGGAAAGTCTTTTTATTTTTGTCGCCTTGATTTCTAATGATGAAGATAAGAAAAAGAATAAGTTTACATAAGAGAACATCCATTAGATTGAGTTCGACTTTCAGTTATAACTATATGAATGTAAAAACATGTAGGTAGAAGTAATTCTTTTTGAAACAGTAAACTGTTTTGTAGAAAACAGCAAGACCTTTGATGATTCTATGAATTTTCTGTAATTATCTAGGTAGAATTGGACTTCGAATCCTTAATGAAAGTTTTAGGACACATCCTTAGGAATAACATATCAAAATTTGAGAATAAACGGACAAGGTTCGGGCAGTGAAACGATTTTCTCTGTAGATACTAAATCTGGAAATTTTTGCAGAATTTAGGAAAGAAGACAACAATTACTGCTCTTAATACAATGAGATATAGACTTAGGTTTCTTCACAGAAAATGTTAATCTATGTCTCTTCTATAACATACTGAAAGTTCGTAACATTCCGATAAGATTAGATATACTTTCTGTGTCTGTGATCGGAACTGCTCATTTTAGTCCATAAACTGCTTTGATCCAAGAGTATGCAATAGTTGTTGTGTCCCTTGTACTTGACTTGTATGACATGTATGGAGTCTAGTGACTTTATGATAGTTTTTAATCTGTACAAGAAAAAATCTCATCCATCATTTGAAGTATAGTTATGGTATAGGCACCAATAGTATCATGCGTGTGCAATGAGTGTGATGCATAGTGCTTAATTAAGGGATAAATATCCGTTTGGCATGGTATAGGACATGTTGTAATGGGTTTTATCTTATAATTTGGACACGCACGTGTGCTAGGTACATGAGAATTAAGTGTATAGATTATACTTGAGGTAGTTGTATACTTTGAAGTCTTTTTCTTTTGCATATGGTAAATGCATTAATCAAAGGTGTGGTGTGTGAAATGTGTGCTTGAATGAGTGAATGAATCCATTAGTACTGAGATGCCGGTGATGCCCCTCGGAAGTTGGGATGCCCATGCTGTGTGATCTTGGATGCCTCGGTCCCGTGTTACTGAGATGCCTTGGAGTGAGATGCCCTTGTGTGTGATCAAGGATACCCCAGTTGTGTGATACCGGGATGCCTCGGAGTGAGATGCCCATAATAGAATTATTGTGGAAGTCCAGATAGGGAATTCCAGAAGTGACTCGATCGGGCCGGTAGAGTTCCGGTGGGTAAACTGATCGAGGGTGGATTTGATATTCACACTAAATTATAATTCTACTTGGCATGTGAGTTGTGCATATTACTATTGCATTTCATCTCGATGTAGATTGAGAATGTGATACGTATATATGTGTTTATGGATGCATTTAGTATATCTCATATAAAGTGGTCATATATATGATGCATTAATATTCATTTGATTATACTTGTGACAATCCTATCTTAGTATCTTAAGCTATTTAGTTATGATTCTCTTGTACTCTTGATAGCTATGGATTGTCTAGGATACAGTCTTATTATTTCTTTACTGGGCATAGTTTTTGCTCATTCCTTATATTTTTCAGATTGATAGTATGGATGTGCCGCCGATAGCTCGTTACGGGGTGGTAGCACGCCTTGAGGTTTCTTTTCATGATGTATATGATCCCGACGTTGACATGACTTTCTCCAAGTATGAGGCTATACTGTGGATGGATGATGGTAGAGCTGAGATGATCCCGATGAAGTTTGTCGCGTGGTTCATAAACCACGAAGGAGAGATGTTCGGCCCTCTTCCTTTTAGCACTGATGGACCTGGAGCTGGGACGGATGGCGCCTAGACGCCTATGATCGTGTAGAAGCTAGAAGATTGTCTTTTGTTTTGTTTTTTGTTTTTTTGTTTTATGAAGGTGGGCTTGTGTGGGATTAGTGGAGCTAGATACCCCCCTCACCCTTATCCCTGGCTGTTTACTTGCGCCTTTACTTTTGAACTTGTAAATATGATGTAAATAGGCAATGAACATGTAAGAAGTCCAGGTTGATTTTGTAGGCCCGAATGCTGCTAAGGAAAGTAATGAGACTCTCATGATCTGTATCTATATTCATATATGGATTGTCTAATATTATGAACTGGTAGGATTATTGCAGGATAACCTTACAATATAAAGTTTAGATTTTAAATAATCCATGTTATACATGCTAACCTTCAAGGGTGAACACTATAGGTTAACAATTGGAATTTTATAAGTCCTGCAAGATGATAATATTTATAATTTCCGCTTGCGCTTAGTACGTGACGCTACTGGGACGTCACACCCTCACTCTCTTTCCTTTCGCTATTCTCGACTGTCCCCTTCCCAGGCATCTCTTTTCCTTCTTCATTGTTCGAATCACATCTCTTCTTCTTCTTCTTCCCAAAATCGTCCAAACTCAAAGCCCAAACTCGTGTCATCGTCTCGTTCCATTTGAACGAAATTGATGCTCGATCTCCCTCTGAACCCTAAGCCCTAAATCAAATTCGACGATCTGCAGTTCTCTTGTGATTTGGGTCCCCTCCCAAGTTAAAGTTCGATGCCCATTGTTATTTGGAGTTCATAGAGCTCGAGTTTGACACTCGTTGTGAGTTCGTGTTCTCTTCTTTAACGATTGTGAGTTCGTGCAAAGACTTGCCTTGCGGGAGTCTCGGTGTCTTAGTCGCGGAGCAAGCAGCATCAAGGATGGCGACGGCGACTCCTCCTCACGTAGGTCTCGCTCTCTGCATTATAGCATTTTGTTGTTTTCCATTCTCCAATACTAGTGACAAATTAGAACATTTATGCAATATAAAGTAAGTTATGGTTGTCTGTTCATCCAGTGCATATGAAAAGAGAGATGTTTTTTGAAGATTGAAAACATCTCTTAAATCTCTCAAGTAAACACATTGCATTATGCAAAAGTTACTACCTGAGAGATCCATGAGATGTTTTTCATTGCGTTTTGCAAAAGAAGCACACGCCTTAGCAAAGAATAAGTAATAACAATTGGTGCATAAAGCTCCAGTATCTTGCCTTTCCACAAGAATGAAAAGGCAGTATAAATTTATCGTTTAAAGTATTATTTTTCCTGAGCATTCAAGAAGTTTGTTTCTTTATGGTCCATCCCAAGTAGCTGTATAAGATCCCTTTCTTTATGGTCCTTTCTTGCTTTCTTCTTTTGAGGGGCCAATGAGAAAGGGATGGCTTCATAAATATGGATTGTTACATTGACCCCTAGCTCATATAAGAGTCTCAAATCAGATTATGATTCTACTTGTAGTCAGATTAGTACTCTTTATCTATCATAATTTAAGTTTCTATTTCATTCTATATAGGACATTGTTTCCGGTATAGATAGAATATATGTGTACATCTAGTACCTGTATATGTACCTATTCTCTATTTATATTTATTGCTTCACTTGACAATATGTTTCACCTAACAATCTATTTAAAGAGATTGGTAATATACTTATATCAAGATGTTATGAAGGAATCATAATAGAGCTAATATACTTCTATTAGGTTCTTATAATACGAAGCCCAGAAGAATGAGGGCGCCAACATCTGAATCAAGTGGCGTAACTCCTAATGAGGTCAACTTAGAGCCAACATATTATTGTGGTCTTCAATCACCAATTCTTATGGCAAAGACAAGGAAAAACTCAAGAAGAAGGTTCTATGGATGTGCTAATTTTGATAGTCCAAGTTGCTGCGATTTCTTTATGTGGGTTGATCCAAAGATACCAGATCACGTGAGAGACATGATAATTGACCTCCTTGAAAGAAATCAAGCATTGTGTGAATCAAGCCAATCGAGGCGTGACGAAGTCGATGTGAGCTCATTGCTAGCTGAAATGAAAACTCAAAAGGCGAAAAATAGACGTTTAAAGGACTCTCTAGTCCAATTTTTACCAGCTTCTCCATCAAAGTCACCTCTAATCACCGTCACCGTCAACTCTAGCTTTGATGGGCATCCAGATTGCACAACACTATCTGTCCTGGAATCTACCAAGACGACATGAATAGGAGCTCCTCTCTCACCCTTAACCTCATTGCCTTTAACTAGGCTTGATGGTAGTTCATTTATAAAATGAAAACCTAATCCTTTTCGCTCTCATCATTTTCTCTTGCTAATGCAAACCTGTCAATAGAAATAAAAATTAAACGATTCACCCAATAGAAGTCTGCACCGCGGAAGGTGGTCCCCACGATACACGATATGAGGGCAGCCTTCTTGCCAACGGCATAGTCATACAAAGGATGAAAATGCTGAGGGCCAAATCCAACATATGAAATCATTCTAGCAGGTCATTCACATTACCATAAAAATCGCAATCAATTAACGGTAAAAACCTATGGCCTTTTAGCAATCAATAGCTCGAACATATCTATCTCACTTAGTCTTTTGAAGTATGGAAAAGAAGCATAGATATCAGTACTTACGATCAAAAGAAATTATGCCGTCTCTGTCAATATTATCAATACATACAGATATACTTGGTAGGAATTCACAAATTTGAAAAGTGTTGCATATATACTTAAACGAATTCTTGTGGAAGATCAGTATAAAAACCAAAAACATGTCTCAGTGACCTTTTTATTCACTACCGTCATATTTAATTCCAACTCTAGTAGATCACCCCACGTCATTGGTGACAAATCATCTTGCCATACATTTAAATCACAATCATAGGTAAAATGTCTCAACAAAGATTCTTGCCAACAATTTAGCTTTCCGTCTGATAAAGGGTCTTTGTTCTCATTCAATAGGTCATGAGTAAAATTCTCATTAATAAGCTCTGTACAATCAGGAAGTTCACCGAGTTTCTCAAGATCAAGTGGCTTCCTAATTTTTTCTTTCATCGTGTTGAAATTCTCCATCAGTAACGCATTTGTCCTCAAATATAGATAATTGTCCGTCATTGCAGACATTAAATGCATCCTCGTCTCGGTTTGAGCAGTTTTTAATGCTCTCGGAGTTAGCCTGCAGAAAGAAGTGCTGCAGGGTCGGCTTAGGATTTGAATTGCGTACTTCTTCAATACAGGATGGTCATCACTGCAAAAGTCTCACCAGTCACCTTTATAATAAACACTGTTAGTATACAATTTACACACTGAAAACGAATATGAAATTTAATCAACGCGGTGCAATAATAAAACAGATGCTTACAAGGGTGAGATGTTTGTAACATCGTCATTGCTGTACAATTGAAAAACTTTGGGTTATTTTTACGATAGAGCAGCATATCTTGCACAAATTTTGCCTTTTCTTCACCATCTACCAATTTTTCCAATATGAAATCTATGCCCTGTTTCATTGCATTGTTCTCTCTAAACTTCTCGCTACAAAAGTAAGCAGGGTTAAGAAAAGCTGCAGCAGCATGTATTGGGTGAATGATATTACTCTTCCGTAGCTTGAAAAATGCCCATAACCTCTCATACTTATCTACATTAGTCTCATATATTGATTATTTCCTGTCCTTAGAATTAGGACATGTAGTCAAATATCATCTCTTCTTTACGTCATTGCATTTAGAGTAAGCTCACATTGTATAAAGCATAGTTTTCATTAAACAAGAGAAAACCCAAAAAATAGTTGGTTGAAATTGTGTGTTAATTAGAAACCATACATAGGTTGAATATGTGTTTCTTCTAATTAACCTTGTACATGCTTATGTTGCTTTAAAATAAGTACCATTCCATTTCCTTGCAATTTATTAATTGCTTTGATCATTAGGTGTTTCATTAATGATTGCACACCCACATGATCATCTCATATGTTAGTGGATAAGCTTAAAATTAATCTAGACTGTCCAAAAAAAAAATTCTTGAATTGAGCAAGATTAGATACTGGAAGGACACTAATCATTTAATTAGTATAATCAACTCCCTTACCCTAAATTCTTTGGTTGCATAAGAAATAAGGTACACTCCTATATCTCACTTTGTTTCTAACTGACCCCAATAGGTTAGTGATGACTTTTCATTAGAAAATTCTTATAGCGTCAATTTGAATACCCACATCTCACTTGCAGTTCCTATTCTTGCCGCAAGATCTAGTCTTCCATTATCTCCACTAACTTGCAGTTTTCTCTTCATCGGTTCCTCACATAATTTGGTGAAGGTGTAGTCAATTTGTATGTGCACTCTCCGGCCTCCTTTCTTTTTTTAAGAAAAATTTCTACCTTTTTCCATGGCCATATCCTATTTTAACATGCAAAAATTTTTCAATTACTCCATTTAAAACTCCATTACTAAAAATGGAAAAAAAAAAACATTAATTCCATCGTTCTTATTTAACGTTGTGTACATTTAATCGCATTTATGTCATATTAAACTGAAAACTTAGGGAAGTATGTTTTACCAATGCCATATACTTATGCATTTTTATCGTCTTCACTCACTCACGATATGGAAAAAGAAAAGGATGGTTTAGGTAGGGAGAGAGTGGACAAAGCAGGGGATTGTATCAATAATTGAAGAAGAGAAAATGAAGGTGATGAATATATTGGGAGACTGGAGAAAGTGTGAAAATATAACCATTACCACAATATCCATCAATTCCACCAACTCATTAATTAAAGTGATTATTTTAACTAAGAGCACAGCATTTGACGCCCCCCCAAAAAAAACAAACAAACAAACAAAGAACATAGCACGAAATTTTATGGCCAAATCACGAAAAATGGTCAAAATAATTTAATTGATTTACTTCATACAAACTTCATTATGATATAGAAAATATTTTTACTCTACCGTTCTTATTTAAATGGTCAAAATAATATATATGATTTCATTTGCATGTACGTAAAATTAAACAAAAACCCTTTAATAATTTTCTTCAATAAATTGCATTTTCTATGCATTCTTATCCTCTTCACTTACTCACAATATCATGACCAGAAAAAAATAGGCACAACATTTTTTTTTTTATTTTAAATAGATTTAGATGGTGAGAGCGAGTGAAGAAAGTACGGGAGCGCATCTTTAGTTGATGAAAATAAAATGAAAGTAATGAAGATAGTTGAGAAAGGAGAAACTGAGAAAACAGAAAGATTGTCATAATATCAGTCAATTTAATCATTTCATTAAAGTGATTTTTTTTTTTAACGCATGTCATAGCAAGGAACGTTATAGTCAGATATACAAGAGTCATTTGTTACAACCTCACATAATGACTATCTAAAAGAACAAATCAGTATTAATCAAAGAAAATCTACGGAATCATACAATAATATATAGAATCACAAAATATCCTAAAGACATCTCTAACAATAATAAACTATTTCAACACGATCTTCATTTATAAGGAAAGCCTTCAGTCGCCATGGACACGATCTAGAAACGAAACCCTTTGGCCACCCTTGGGCATATCATTGGCGTTCTCGAGTGAAAGCCTTTGGCCACTAGAACGCGGTCTTAGAAGGAAAGCCAACGGCTGCCAAAACCCGTACCGTTAGTGCTTTTGAAACAAAAGCCTTTGGTCACCTGGACGCAGTCTTGGAGGGAAAGCCACCGACCGACCCGGTCCTTATTATTATTGTTCTCAAGTGAAAGCCTTTGCTTGTTGGAGCACGGTCCCGGAGCGAAAGTCGCCAGTCGCCCGAGCCCATATCATGAGTATTCTCAAGCGAAAGCCTTTGGCCGCTTAGTACATGGTGGAGTAGATGCTTCAACCGCCTCGACTCGCAGAAAATTATTGATGAAAGCCGGCGGCTATGCTGCTCATGGTTCTTGGTAAAAGCCCTCGGCTAGGTCGAATGCGTAAAATATATACATGCATATACATACATATATACATATATATACACATGAAAAATGCGTTCTAAGGACTGGGGCTTAATCAAACTAAGAAAGTGAAAACTTCTGAAAGTAAGTAAATAAGAAAATTATCTTCATACTGTAAATAGGACCGCAAGCACTCTAGTCTCCGATGCAATTAACTCTCAGGCTCCTAGAGAACTCACCTAGTCTGAGGTGTTCTTTATTGATTTTTGGATAGGAACTAAGATGCAAGAAATTGAAAGGTATGACGTAGGCGAAAGACTATTAGATCCAAAAGTCTAAACAATAGACGTGGTTAAGCCATTCTTGTTTCGAGTGGACCTGTGTTCCTTAAACTGATCAAATGCCTCTTCGGTGGAGTTTTCTCCTCGAATGAGGGTGTAGGATCAATCAGCATCCAAATCTCTTTAGTTCATCAGCGACCCAATGCACAAATTGGGTCGCGTTCACTGAAAACATCCTTCCTTTCCTTACAAGAATAGGGGACATTTCGATCCTCTGTTTTGACAGAAACTTGTGAATGTCTACAAGTATAATTGGGAATGGAAAATTCAAACAATATTTATGAGTTTTAAACTACATATCCAAACCCTAATAAAGACTCACAAGCAACACTTGCTCTGCCACCAGGCGAATCGCCTAGCCTTCTCTGACATCGCCACAACCTCAGGAGCGGTCGTTGTGCTCAGTCTCCTTGCCGATTCAATCCCTACCTCGAACAAAGACAAGCCACCGCGACTTGCCTGGAAACCTCTGACTGCCGCAGTGACCTCAGATCACGGTCGGCCATGGCGTCGTAACCTCGATAGAGGGTCGCAACTGCCACCGTGGATCTCGCCGTGGCCGGCGGTGACCTGCGAATTAGAGAGAGAGAGAGCTGCAAACCAAATTTGAGAGGGGTAGAGAGAGAGAGGGTGGAAGGAGGTACAGAGGGAAAGGGGAAGAGAGCAATTTAGCTACGACCGCATACAGCGACGGCAGAGGTGTGAGGCTAGGGTCCAAAACTTGAGCTTGTTTTTGGTATTTTCCCTAATTGGAAATTGTCCAGTTTCATGTTAAAGCCAAGAAGAGTATGTCGGATCCTCCAGCGTGGTTTTCTACGAAATCATCTGCAAGCAGGTAACACTTATTAGACAGAGGCGAATCTATGGTGTGGCAAGAAGTATTGGCAGGGCCCAAAACTGCATCATTTACTCTGCTGCAAGCAGCTTCTTGTGCATCACCGAAGCTCCTGCTCACCACAGGAGGCCGTTCCCAATCTGGCAATGCACAGCTTTATGGCGTCCTCTTGGCTAGAGGGAATCATGTGCTATTGGGAATCTAGAGTTATCTGTATAAAGTTCGAGAGAAAGGAAATGGGCATCAGCATTCAGCAAGACAGAGAAGAAGGTAGAAAATAACTGGTAATGCCACATAACATGATGAAGGAAATGACATGCAACTATTGCGGAGAAATTCAAAATAGTATATAATTTGGATGGTGGATTCTCCATGATCTGTCATTTTGCCACATGTATTGTATGGTATATATTGCCAAATCCCAATTATTATACAAGGTGTGTTCGTTTTGTGAAAAGTGAACGATTTTTTTGTGTTCCAATATTAGAAAAGAAAAACAAAGTAATCGCTGGAGATTTTTCTACTCCGCAGGTGCACACCTGCTCCCGAAGATATCATAACCGTTGGCACCCACTCGCGACGATATCCAAGCGGTAACGCGGATTTGTTACCGAAAGGGAACAACTTTCTTTTCTTTTACTAAAATATCGAGAACGAAACTTTTGGCTGTAAAGCATCGAGGAGACAACATAGAATGTGATGACATGCTTCTACATGTTTCGGTTTGATCCTCGTGTGGATAATGGAGTTAAAAGGACACATCATAATCAAATCATCATGACCTTTTTTCTTTTTCTTTCTTTTTTCCTGTCTTCTGCCCTTTACAATGCAATCTGCTATGAGAACGAGAGGCAAGATTACAAAGAGAAAGCCAAAAAAAAAAAAAAAAAAAAAAAGAGGGCCTAAAAACAATCGCGTTAAATTATTTTATGTTCACTTTTGTTAATCAGAGGATCCAGTATACAAGTAGGAGTCTAGGACTGTCATGAGCCAGTAGATGAACGGTATTGGCCCAAACTGGGCCATGGTGGCGATGGCGGTGACGCGACATCCATGCCGCCGCTCCCCTGATCTTGATTGCCCGGCAGCAATGGCTGCTGGCTCCAGTAGCTGGCTCACTGATGCCTCCCAGAGTAAAGCAGAGGAAAAGCAGAAGGTGTTGGAATGGAGGCTGCCTAAAACGACCTCTGCCAAGAAGATGATCGTGAGGATGAGGATGAAGTGCAGAATGAGACCGAGAATGACCTGGGAAGCGTCCAGCAACTGTTCCACAATGCCTGCAGATTGTTGCTAATGAAGTCTTGCAATTTACTGATAATCTCTGAAAACATTGATGCCCTGAACAGGTGGATAGTCTCCCGGCGGCAGCGGCGGCGGCGGCAGTGGCCTCCGTGGCCTTGGAGGAGGAAATGGGGCTGCCGGCATTGTCATTTCAAAGTTATGCAAGCAATGAAAAAAGAAAATACAAAAAGAGAAATCATATTTTCTGATGCAAAGCAAAATGGGCCATGTTTAATGCATTGACATAGATTTCAGTGAGTTATCATCGTATTGATACAGCTGAGCACAATTTAAAGTTGAATACCACATTCTCTTATTCTAATAAAATCAAATCCGGACACATCATAACATATCTAACAAGCTAAAATGACAAACAAGTTTACTAAAGTTAGCTTCCTCTAAACAATAGTCACCATCAATTCAATGGCCATGAATGCTGTCAAGGTGATTCCATTTTCAAAACTTATTGCTGACGCAACTGGTTCGGAAAGCACACTAGAAACACCAAATCTATTTTGTTTGTTATAGGTTTCATGAGCTCAACTTCACCGAAATAGAAAATAAAGATAGGCAAAGCACTGTCTGCTCATTTTTTGTTGTTTATTTTAAGCATACCCATTTTTAGATTTATGGATCCTGCAAACAGCCACCGAACCTGAAATTCAGACAACTGCAGAGCCTGCTCTGCTCTAAATTTTTTTTTTTAAAAAAACCGGGCATACCAGACTTTGATTTAACAAGATAACGATGTTGCAAGTCTCTTAAGCCAGTCTTTGTATCTTATTATAGGGCCCAGATGTCCCATGTCAAGAAAAAAGAACCAAAAAAAAGTGATTGTCTGTCAAGTTTCTAATCCTGAATCATGACTCTAACATCTTCAACAGCGAAGGCTAAGAAAAAAGAACATAAAAGCATATAATATAACGTCATCAAGTGTCTAAACTTAAATGACTTACCATCTTCCACAGCGAAGGCATTAGATGTGGCCTCATAAACACGAATTCCTTCGCAATAACCCTCCTTAGTTTTGACTCCAAGCCTGAATTTGCCGCTTCCTATCCCGCTTGATACGTCATTAAAAGTGATAGCTCCCAATGTCCCCATACCTTCATCGAGAAACACAGAGAGATCACCACCCAAGAGCGGCATCTTCCCCTCTTGCCCCATTATTTTATTTTCATGGCTCTCAAAGAACTCTCTAGTCCAATTTTTGCCAGCTTCTCTGTCAAAGTCACCTTCAATCACCGTCACCGTCAACTCTAGCTTTGATGGGCATCCAGATTGCACAACGCTACCTGTCCTGGAATCTACCAAGACAACATGAATAGGAGCTCCTCCCTCACCCTTGACCTCATTGCCTTTAACTAGGCTTGATGGTAGTTCATTTATAAAATGAAGACGTAAATCATTTTCGCTCTCACCATCTTTCCTCGATAATGCAAACCTGTCAATAGAAATAAAAATTAAAAGATTAACCCAATAGAAGTCTGCACTGCAGAAAGTGGCGCCCCGGACACACAATATGAGGGCAGCTTTCTTGCCAACGGCATAGCCAACATATGAAATCATTCTAGCAGGTCATTCACATTACCATAAAAATCGCAATCAATTGACAATAAAAACCTACCTCCTTTTAGTAATCAATAGCTTGAACATATTGATCTCACTTAGTCTTTTGAAGTATGGAAAAGAAGCATAGATATCAGTACTTACGATCAAAAGAAATGATGCCGTCCCTGTCAATATTATCAATACATACAAATATACTAGGTAGGAATTTCACTAGTTTGAACAGTGTTACATATATACTTAAATGAATTCTTGTGGAAGATCAGTATGAAAACCAAAAACATGTGTCAGTGACCTTTTTATTCACTACCGTCACATTTAATTCTAACTCTAGTAGATCACCCCACGTTGTTGGTGACAAATCATCTTGCCATGCATTTATATCGCAATCATATGTAAAATGTCTCAACAAAGATTCTTACCAACAATCTAGCTTTCCATCTGATAAAGGGTCTTTGCCCTCATTCGATAGGTCATGAGTAAAATTCTCATTAATAAACTCTGTACAATCAGGAAGTTCACCGAGTTTCTCAAGATCAAGTGGCTTTTTAATTTTTTCTTTCATTGTGTTGAAATTCTCCATCAGTAATGCATTTGTCCTCAGATATAGATAATCGTCCTTCATTGCAGGTGTGAAAAGCATTGTCTTCTCGGTTTGAGCTGTTCTTAATGCGCTTAAAGTCGGCCTGCAGAAAGAAGTGCTGCAGGGTTGGCTTAGGATTTGAATTGCGTACTTCTTCAATACAGGAAGGTCATCACCGCAAAAGTCCCACCAGTCACCTTTATAATCAACACCGTCAGTATACCATTTACACATTGAAAACGAATAAATTATGAAATTTAATCAATGAGGTGAAATAATAAAACAGATGCTTACACGGGTGAGATGTTTGTAACATCGTCATTGCTGTACAATTGAACAACTTTGGCTCTTTCCTACGATAGAGCAGCATATCTTGCACAAATTTTGCCTTTTCTGCACCACCTACCAATTTTTCCAATATGAAATCTATGCCCTGTTTCATTGCATTGTTCTCTTTAAACTTCTCGCTACAAAAGTAAGCAGGGTTAAGAAAAGCCGCAGCAGCATGAATTGGATGAATGATATTACTCTTCCGTAGCTTGAAAAATGCCCATAACCTCTGATACTTATGTACGTCAGTCTCATATATTTGTCTAATAGCCTCCTCCGCCATTCCCACAGCTGCATACAAGAACCCAGAAGTAGCACCGTAGCTATCAACTAGACATAGTACTTGAAATATCGGTTCTAAAGCATGCAAGACTTCTTTCCCTTCACTCCAAAATTCAGAACTGCAAAGGATTTCGCCCACTTCTACACCTGATTCATCCTTCTCAGAGCCCAACGAAAGCCACGCAGGCGATGAAACAAGCGACTGCAGCTCTCTTTCATTCCCCATGATTGATTGGAGCATATAATAATTTGAGTAAAATTCGGTTGTTGATGATTGTTTCAACTCCCAGTTGTTTGTGGACTGCTTCATTGATAATAAGATGCCATCATGCCTGTGAACTTTAGCGACAACCGCTCTTGCTTGATCAAATACCTTTCTAATCCATTTGATATTATTGTAAATATCCTCAAAGAGTACATGTATTTCATAGGCAACGCAATTAGTCTGGTACACAATGGGATAATTGCAAGTGAGCCTATCCTCATAAAATCCTTTTTGAGCACTCTTGGTTATGTACTGCACAATGCTGTTGGCCCCCATTTCTTGAGTGACAGAATATAAAGTCTTCCACAGCAAAGCGCTTGCAAACTCATCAGTCTCCCACGGCAAAGCGCTTGTTGACTTATCTTTGTGGATTTGCAGCGTCCTCAATAGTACCATCCCTTCAATAGAATAGGCAAAGAAATTAATGAAGTATCTATCCTCATCACACGAAACAGAAGAAATGAGCGTGCAGCCAGTTCTATCCCATGATTTCTTCACACTTGCCACTTGCTCTCCAATTTCCTTTTTCAAATCAGGCACTAACTTTGTTTTGACTACTGAACAACATGGCAACCTATAATTGGAACCATGTTCAGCCACAGCATTCACATAGTTAATGAAGGATGGCCTCCGCATAATATCGATATCGAGATCATTCAACAGGATGAACTTAGCAAGCAATTTATCCAGCAAAGCGCCATCCTTACTGATAAGCATTTTTGGCAAAGTCTCTTCAGTCTTAACTGAACAGTCTTCAACCTTGGCTCTCTTGTGAGGATTAGCAGAAATTGCTTCAGCAGCAGCAACTCGAACATCGTCAGAGACCTCGGTGCATATGTCTATACCACCGCCTCTAATCCCAGATAAATGCGACTTAAGTCTTGAAACACCGCCGGGAAATGTCTTGTGGCAGAAATTGCACGTAAATTTGCCATCTTCTTTCTCTGCACAATCCCAAAATTGATCTCTCTTTCTAACCATGCCTACTTCCTCGGCCTATATACACAAAAGAAGAGCAATTAATTGTTTCCCACAGACGTGAATGAAGTTATTGATAGTCACATTATTGACAACACCGAGAACTATAACCCACGACTTCCAATCTATGCAAGTAGGTTTTAAGGTTTAGCGGCCACATACTCCCTTAACATCTTCACTGAGAGATAATAAAGCCCTTGCAATGAAATATCATGCAATTGACATTCACGCTAAAGTCCCTCCTTCATCAAAGTAAGGGAGTTTCGCCAGAATTGTCGGTGGGTCAACAAGACCTAAGCAAGCTTTTTTACCACTTCTAGTATACACACATATTGCTATGAGAGCTTTAAATCATAACACTAATATCTAAGCTGACTTTCAATTGAACAGAATAGCAACTATCCCTTCAGAAACAGGACTTGAAATAATTGAAATGCCCAGAACCCATTAATCGTCGCTCATATTCACACACACGGAAGTTGAGAGAGAGAGGGAGAGGATGTGACCTGATCATAGCACGAAGAAGACGCAGAGGGGAGCGATATTTCTCCCGCGGCGTGACGCCTGGAGAGGGAAGAGCGACCAAATCACGAACTTACACTGAATCGGAAGCAGAGGGAAGCGAAATCTCTCACGCGGTGCGCCGCCTGGAGAGTGAAGAATGACCAAATCACGAACTTACGCAGTGTTGGGGAGAACGAGAGAGAGCTTTGCATAGGTGCTTGAATTTTACCTGTTTATATAGGTTTTTTTTTTTTTTGGAGATATTGCCGGGGTGGGGTGGGGTGTGGGGTGTGCGTGGTGTTGGTTTTGGTTTGGGGGTGTTTGGGGTTGTTCCGTGGGTCAATGTTCTGTTTCTTTGCCTTTTCCCGTCAGTGCACGTTTCATTGACGCGAATTATTGAGAAAATAAAAGTACGCGTTCTTTTCAAAGATACGTCCTTACGTTTTATTTAATCTTTATATGTCCGAGGAAAAAATATGGTGTGTTTCAATACATGAAAAGAACAATTGCGGTTGGAACAGTATCAGGGCAATAAGTTAAAGGGCACATTTAAATCCACAACTTAAATAGCTGCTTCCTAAAAAATTAATCGCTAATTAATTTTTCCAAACTTTTGTGTATTTGTTCTGTTCGAAAGGGTTAATCGATAGAAAAATATTTTTGGCTAAGGAAAACACATATAAAAATTAAGAAAATATCATTTCAGTTTTTGGGGTGTTATTATGTGGGTCAATGTTCCCTTTTTTTGCTTTTTCCCGAGGCCTGCGTCAAATAGGCAGGGCACGTTTCTTTGACTTGCAGTTGCAGGCTTGCATACGCTAATTATTACGAAAAAAGTCGGCGTTCTTTTCAAAGATACTTCTTCTACGTTTATTTAATTGTTGCGTGTCCAAGGGAAAGATATGATGGGTTTCAGTACATTAAAAGACCAATTGCAGTTAGAACATTATTACGGCAATAAGTTGAAGGGCACATTTAAATCCACGGCTCACATAGCTGCTTCCTTAAAGATTTATGCTATTTAGTTTTCCAAATTTTTGTCCATTTATTTCATTCGAACTAGTTAGTTAATGAAAAAAATATTTTTGGCTAATGAAAACACGTACAAAGATTAGGAAAATATAGTCTCGGTTATGAATTAAGGATACCAAACATGACAAGCATCTACTCACAAAAACTCATCAGCTTCTTCACTTTCTATTTTACAATAGAGTTTTGCATGCTTTTCAATATACCACTAAATAAAACAAAACTAACAACTTTCCTTGAAGAAATATCCACAAAAAGCATTCTTATATCATGAAATTTACCGCAAAACAAATGTATCCTAATCTCTTTTCATCTTTGGATTTTTCGAATGAAGAAAAATACAAAATCTACTTCCAATTTGCATACTAATAGATGAAAACTTGTTGGCAAGTTATGGCTTCTTGTACGGGCCTCCATCCGTATCCAATTTTAACCAAGTATAACAAGTTTCTCACGTGAGTTGGATAAAAGTTACTCCATCAAATAAAAAGTTTGTAATAGATACACATATTTTTTTAACATATATACACACGCGCGCATGAACATTACTTGTAGATTAAAAGTAGCTAGCCACATTTGTTATGTCTCATACTAGAACTTATCGGGAAATTAATATTTACTTCAATGGCCAATTTTTTTTTAGGACATAGGGTCAAACTTACTTTATTGTATGAAAAGGTAATATCCACATAGAAAATTTGCTAACCTTTGAAAGGTCGAAGATTAATTTTTCTAGTTTTGAGTTACTTATCACATAAAAGAATACTAATTATCAGTAGGCACAAGTTTTTCAAATGAAAAAAGTGCCACGCAGATGGGAATTCAAACATGTGAATTAAAAATGCACAGCAAATGAATGATGCTATGCTAAAAAAATTCTAACGCATATGTACTTATGAATTCAAATATATACATCATTAACGCATTAGGCAGATCGTCCAAGTTGAAGGGGATTATTGACACTTGAATTTTTATTGACAAATCGAATGCACATTTTTGGTAAAAAAATTATTAAATAAAATAAAGAACATACATAGTAGACTATAAATGACCAATAATTACCAAATAAATATTAAGAGAAAAAGAGAGAATATAATTATAAAAAAAAAAAAAAAAGGGGGTGGGGGTGGGTGGCTTCAATTCGGTCAATACCGAAAGGGCCTGACTTGATCACTTGGGCATGGTCCAATTCGTGCAGCCCCACTAATTCAAATTCGCAGCACGTTAGTCCAGTTCCATGTCCACTTCAGTGGGCTTTGCCCTGTCATTCAGTTTATCTCAGCTCTGTCTATCTCTCTCTCTCTCTCTCTCTCGTGCTACCCCGGGAGCGAAGCGAGCAATTCAGATTGAAGTTGACGAACGGAATAGTGATTCCTCTCTCTCATCAAACCGACCGGATTCCCTTATAAAGAAAAGGAATTCATGTTCGAGTTCTGGACAATTCCTGGACGGTTATCCTCTTCCATCGCCTTCTGAAGTCCTCGCTATTGCCAGTCAACACCAATGGCCGCTCCTCATCTTGCTCTGTCGAGCTCTGTAGATTGGTCGAGAAGCTTGAAGCAGTTCATTCTCGTGTGAAGCTCCTTCGAGGTTATCGATTTGCAATGGAGAGACTTCCAAGACTTCCTCTTGTTAGTTGATCAACCCATCGTGAGTGGTAAGCGCTCCTCACCAAGGTAAATGATTGATGCTATGTTTCGGTTATTCTTCACACATAACAGAGGACAAGACTTTAGGTGTGTTTTGTGCGAAAACAGGCTTTAATTGAGGATCTATTTTTCAATGGGAATCTGCTTTAATAATGTTTCGGTATAACTGCTGTGAATCCTTTGATATTCTTCAGGATTCGGAACATTGGACTAAAAATGTGACATTCCAAATTTCACCGACCTTCATTAGTATAATTGGATCATTAGAAATTTGGATTATTTTAGATCGGGCCAGGAAGTGAACCCGATGGACCGTGAGGTTTGAGTGGGCTTGAGGAGCAAGCGGGCTGCATGATTATTTAGAACTAGGCTTATAAATTCGAGTGAGAGATTATGGGCTTGGATTGAGTGGGCGGGTTCGGAATTATTAGATTCGTAAATTTAGTTTAGTGGGCCGGATTGTTATAGATTAAGCCCGTTGGGCCAGAGATGAATATTTAGGCCCGAGTGATTTTATTTTCGGTTAAGATTTATGGATTATAAATATGATAATTTGATTAATGATTGTAATGCTAATATAAATTTCTGACTTTAGCATTTTGTGATAGATTCTTTTTAGACTAACATTGACTAGTTGATATGTTATATATGTTATGGCTTTGTATAATTATGAAAGGATTGAAATCAAGTAGAAACAAAAGGAAATTAATTGAAAAACATTAGAAACTAATGAAGCAACTAATGACATGGATTAGAACATAATTAAATTTGAGTGACAAATGGCAAGGGACATCACACTTGGAGGCAACGACACTTCCCTTTTCCCCTTCGTTTTTCTTCACCACCCACGGATTCAATTCCTACAAACCGAAACAAGCAAAGAAAATACAATCATTAGCAAATATAATCATTAGTCTAGCCTAGGGATTAGTTAGTAGGCCTATTTCCCTTCTTAAATTTTCGAAACCTCTCTCTCTCTTCAAGACTGAAAACCCACCTTCATCTTCTTCTTCATGTCTCTCTCAATCGAGCGGTGAGGAACCAGAAGCAAAACAGCAACCTTCTTCCTTTTGCATGCGAGATTTTGGTGTTGATCTTGAAGCATCTTTGTGATTGTTTGATAGCTGAACTAAGGTAAGGAAAGATATAACTCTAAGTTGAAAGTTATCCATCGTTTCGTCAAGAAAGCTTGCGGATCTAATCAAACCGTGAAGGATATGATTTGTAGTTGTTGTTTTGTGATTAATCTAAGTTTGGTAAGTGTTAGATTGAAGGTAGAAGCCATTGCATGTTGCCTTTGAGTCTTGCATGTTTCGAAATCCAAGTGTGAGTATGCTGTTTTGTGAGTGAAGTGATGAAATGGTTGCCGAGTGAATGGATTTGGTATAAATCGTGGTGAGTGAACTCACGGATGCAACAACACTTCGAGCCGAGTTGTGGATTGATTATTTGTTAGAGAAAGACATGCCTTAAGTTGCTGTGATTAGGCATTGAAATATTGTAGAAGAAGTTTGTGAAAAGATAAGTGGTTTAGTCAGGTTAGAAGTAAAGGAAATCGTGTACCTATTCTGTTCTAGGTGAAAATGGTTATGGAGTCTTCTGTTTGTATTTATTTTCTTTATGTATGTTAATGGAAATAAGAAAGAAACCATTCTACATGATAGAACATCTAAAAGATCAAGTTATATACGTAGCTATAACCATATGAATATAAAAACATAGAGATAGAAGTGAATTTAGTAAAATTAGTATACTGTTTTTGTGAGAAACGGTTTGACCTTTATTGATTATACGAATTTTCTGTATTTACCTAGTTAGATTTGGACTTCGATTCCTTAATGAAAATTGTAGAACACATCTTAAGGAATAACGTGTCAAGATTTGAGATTAAATAGATAAGAATTGGCTAGTAAAACAATTTTCTTAGTAGACATAAAATTTGGACGTCGGTACAGGGTGTTAGTAAAGATTATAGCAATTTTTTCTCTTAGTACAGTGAGATTCAGACTTAAGTTTCTTCACAGAAAATGTCAATCCATGTCTCTAATATAACATACTAAAATTTGGTAGTATTCCGACAAGAATTGATATACCTCCTGTGTTCAAAACCGAAACTGTACATTTAGCTAGTAAACTGTTTTAACCCGAGAACATATAATAGATGTTGTGTTTTATATATTCGACTTGTAGGATATACATAGAGTCTAATAAGCTCATAATATATATTAGTCATGTAAGAATAGGGCTCATACGTCATTTGAGATATAAGTGCATATAGTATCATGCGAGTGCTATGAGTGCAGTGCATAGTGCTTGATTATGGGATAAATATTTGTTCGGCATGGTATGGGACATGTTGTAATGGGTTTTATCTTATAATTTGGACACACACGTGTGCTAGGTTCATGAGAGTTAGATATATAGTTAGATACTTTGGAGTCTTTTCTTTTGCATACGATAAATGCATTAATTAAAGGTCTGGTGGTGTGAAACGTTAAGAGAGTGAATGAACCCATCGGTAGAGAGATGCCCTTGTGTGTGATCAAGGATGCCTCAGTTGTGTAATATTGGGATACCTTGGAGTGAGATGCCCCTTGCTAAGTGGTCTTGGGAGGACCTCGGTTGAGTGATGCCAGGATGCCTCGGAGTGAGATGCCCATAATAGAAATATTGTGGAAGTCCGGATAAGGTAACTTCCAGAAGTGACTCGATCGGGCCGGCAAAGTTCCGGTTAGTGACTGATCGAGGGTGGATTATATGTACACTAAATATAATTCTATTTGGCGAGTGTGTTCATGCATTATTGTTGCATTGTATTTGATGTGAAATTGACTTTGAAAAAGGTAAGTATAGAAATGGATGCATATAAGGTGATTACATATATGATGTGTTAATATCCAATTGTTTATGCTTGTGACAATTCTATTTTAGTATCCTAAATTGCTTGGATTATGATTCCCTTGTAATATTGATGGCTGTGGATTGTTTAAGTTAGAGTTTTTTTATTCTTTACAGGGCATAGTTTTGCTCATACCTTACATTTTTCAGATTGATAGTATGGATGTGCCGCCATTAGCTCGTTATGGAGTGATATCGAACATTGAGGTTACTTTCATTGATGTGTATGACTCTGATGTTGAGCTGAAATTCTCCAAATATGAGGCCACGTTATGGATGGATAATGGTAGAGCTGAGATGATCCCTATGAAGTTTGTCGCCTGGTTTGTCAAGCACGATGGAGCGATGTTTGGCCCTATCCCTTTTAGCGATGATGGAGCAGGAGCTGGGACGGATGGCGCCTAGACGCCTTTGATCACGTAGAAGCTGACTATCTTTTGTTTTCTTTTGAACGTGGGCTTGTGTGGGAACTCATGGAGTAGACACCCTCACCCTTTTATCCCTGGCTTTTGTTATGCCTTACTTTTGTTATATATATGTTGTATATATAGGCGGTGAACATGGAAAGAGTCCAGGTTGATAAATTTTGTAGGCCCTAATGATGGTAAGAAGAAATGAAGCTTTTGGTGATATTGTCTATGTGCATGAATAAAGTGGCCAATACTAAAAATTGAAGGTAGAGCGAATTGCAGGATAAACTCATAATATAAACTATAGATTTTAAATAATCCATGTTATACATGCTAACCTTCAATAGTGATCACTATAAATGGAATTCACAATTTTTAAAGATTACAATAATAAATAAATTCCGTTAGCGCTTAGTACGTGACGCTCTGGGACGTCACAGCTCGTTACAAAAAATATCACTCAGACCTGTCAAACGGGTGGGTTGGATCGAGTCAGGTCAGATTATAAATAGTTCTATCCAAATCGACCTATTTAACCTGTTTATGACCATTTATTGTAGTGCAAAATTTTTTATTTATACCTAACTTAGTCTATTCCCAACCCATATTTGATCTATTTAACTAAACCTAAGAAAACTTATTTCTTATGATACTTTTTAGAAAATTGTGTTGCTAAAACACTTTCATGTAATACAAATTTAGTGGATAATTTTTATAACTTTTTTAAAAAGTAAGCCTTCGTTTTTTTCCTAAATATTTTCCAAGAAGTATTTTTTAAGGAAAATTACAATATTTTTTTTTTGCTTGAAATTTGAATATAAATTTGAAAATATTTTTGTCCTTTGGTATGAAAAGTAAGACCAAATTTTCCTCCTTGAATCCTTTTAATAATTTTTTTAATTTTATTTTTAAAAATCGAATTTTTAATTATTTTTATTTTTAAAATATAATTTTAATTATTTCATATTTCCTTTTCTTTTTCTTCTTCTTAGGCTGGCCGTTGGCGACAAGTGAGCTCAAGATCGCCCGACATCGGTGAGCTCAAGGCTTGCCATATCGAAGCGGTTCGAGCCCCGTTAGTCGTTGGTGAGGCCTCGACCTCGTCGGATCGGCGAGATTGAGCTCACTCGATGCTAGCGAGATTGAGCCTTACCGATCAGGTGTTGGCGGGCCTCCGCCTCTCTAGATTGGCGAGCTCGAGCTCTTCCAACACCGACAAGCTCAAGTCTCATTACACTTCGGTGAGGTTGAGGCCTCACTAGTTGTTAGCGACCTCAAGCTTGCAAGGTTGGCGAGCTTGAGCCTCGCGGTCAGTCCAATCATTGGCCGTTGCCATGCCGGCCACCGGCTAAGGAAAGAGGAAGAAAAAAAAAAAGGAAAGAAAAAGAAAAAGAAATATAAAAAATAATTATCATTTCGATTTTTATAAAAAAATATATTTTGTAAAGTTAAAGTGAGAAAGAAAGAGCATGAGGCTTGGGTCGGGAATGGATTCTAAGTTCAAACCATTTAAGACCCGTTTATCTTAAACTTTCAATTTTTGAATCCATTTAACTAATCTCTTCAAAATATAAGTGATTCATATATGACTCATTCATGATTTAAATTGGTCATATATAGATTTAAGGCCCATTTTGAAACCTCTAATCATGTCTTCGATGAATTTTTTAACGATGTTAGTGTTTGTTCAGCTTCAAATTTGACCGAGATTGAGTTCTGTGTTCTAATTTGTTTGTTTGTTTCTATCAAATAAGTTTTGTTTTCGTCCAGTAATTGTCCGTGCTGCAGCTCATGACTTCTAAGTTTCAGTTTAGTTCAGTAGCCGAGAATCAGTTCAATAGCCGAGAATCACCCATACAAAATAAGTTTGAATATGATGTGTTCTGTCGATCCCAAATGAAATTGAGATTAATTTCAATGTTTGAATTGTCATTTCTAAATTAAAGCATGTTCTGTTCATGATTTCCTGATTGATTTTTGCTGGATTAATGTTGAATTCTAAACGAAAGAGTTTATAGTGCTTTTTACTGTGGGTGAATGCTGAATGTGTTTGCACACCATGATGGAACAAAAATGGGAGTTTGTGCATCAAAGAGATGGAGGGAGCTTAACTGATAATAGTATCATTGGCTTTGGAAGGCATGGCCGTGGCAATAGAACGAAGATGGCCGATTCATCTCAATGGAAAACTTAGGACTAGACAGTAGATTCAAGGCGTTTGGGCATGTTGAATTTAAAAAGGAAAGGAAAGAGGGAGATGTTAAATTAATGTCTCGATTTTGAATTCGGATAACAATTTGTTAAACCGAATTTATTGATAAAGATTTCCTAAGTACTCTTCAAGATTTACAAAAAGAGGAGATAAAGATCAAATAAAGGTTTCCTCTTTGAGCACATGCATATAAAAGGGAAAAGAAGCCCTACGTAAAAGAGTTGCTGTTGAAACCCTACGAGGAGCCGCCGCTGCACAACATTAAGTGAAGCCACCCACGCGATCAAGAAAAGGAGTTCTTGTTTTCGGTGTTTGGTTTTGAGCTTGAACGCACAGTAATTTTGTGTAGTGAGTTTATACCCAAGTGAGTTGTTTATTTATAAACACTTAGGGTTTGGGGTTAAATCTAGGTGTGGGAAACACTTGAGCGATTGAGCGATTGTAAACTCTGATTCTCCGATTTTAGTGGATTATTTGTTGCTGGCTCTCCCCGTGGACGTAGGTACCGATACTCGGACCGAACCACGTAAATTTCTGGTGTCCTTATTTTTCTCGTTACTTTTCTTCGGTGATTTCGCGTTGACGTAAATTGCAAGATCCCGGTAATTCCGCATATTATATCCCAACAATTGGTATCGAGCTTGGGGTTGGATTTCTTGATTGTGATTTGGGGCTTTTGCTTGTCGATTATTATCCTGGAAATTCTGTTATTGCAATTATGTCGAGAGGAAATCTAAGATTGAGAAGTATGATGGGAGCAACAACTTTGTGTTATGGAGCATCAAGATGTGAGCTTTATTGACAACACAAGGTTTGGCCAAGGCACTGGATGGTGAAGATGAGTTGCCGATTATAATGAAAACCTCTGAGAGGGTAGAGCTGATTGAAAAAGCAAAGAGCATAATCCTGTTAAATTTGACAGATGAGGTCTTAATAGAGGTTGCTGAGGAGAAGGATGCCGCAGCATTATGAGCAAAACTTCAAGCACTCTATGTGAAGAAAGGTTTGAACAATCGCTTGTACATGTTGAAGAAGATATTTCAATTTAGATATACTGAAGGCACGTCTATCAGAACCCATTTAGATGAATTTAATAAACTCATGATGGATCTGAAGAACGTCGGTAAGATACTTGATGGTGAAGAGCAGGGCATGATGTTGTTAGCCTCTTTACCAAAGTCATGGGAGTACTTTACCGATTCACTGTTGTAGGGGCGTACTACAATTACCTCATAAGAGGTAAAGTCCGCCTTATTCTCTAAGGAGTGGCAGAGAAAGTTGCGAGATGACGGTCTGGCGAAAGGAGCAGCGCAAGCACTGACGATTCGGGGTAGAGAACAACATCGAGAGCCTAGTAGCAGCAGAGGTAAAAGCAAATCACATTCACGCCATAGAAAGTCTAAGGGACGCGTGAAGTGCTTTGAGTGTCATGAGGAGGGGCACATTAGGAGAGATTGTCCAAAGCGGAGGAATAAAGTTGATAAGCGCGAATGCCACAAGCAAAGTGTGGCAAACGTTGCTGAGGGGAGCACTAGTGATGCAGAAGCTGTCTTATGTGTGACTGCTACTTCGTCAGGAGACGAATGGGTGCTAGATTCGGGGTGTTCTTATCATATAACGCCTCATAAGAACTGGTTTACTACTTACCATGCTGCAGATGGTGGTAGGGTTCTTTTGGGGAATAATGCAGTCTGTAAGGCTGTGGGGATAGGGACAATCCGGATCCGGATGCACGATGGGGTGGTGCGCACATTGACAGATGTGAGGCATGTACCGGAGCTCAAAAAGAACCTTATTTCTCACGGGGACACTCGATGACATCGGGTGCGGGTACACTGCTGAAGGTGGAGTGCGAAAGATCTCTCGAGGTGCCATGACAAAGTGATGAAGGGGAAGAAAGTTAATACTCTCTATCATCTACTGGGAGAGACCGTGGACCAGGAACCATTGCAGTTTCATCGGGTGAGTCGATTCGACTTGACTCAATTATGGTATATGCGTTTGGGGCACATGAGTGAAGCATGTATGACGATGCTGAGTGAAAGGGGTTGTTGAAGGGTCAGAAGACAGGGAAGCTGGACTTATGTGAGCACTGCATCTATGGGAAGCAGCATCGTGTTAAGTTTACTGACTATTCATTCGACCAAACGACCGGTTGAATATATTCACTCAGACGTCTGGGGCCCATCTTCAGTTCCTTCAAAAGTAGGTGCCCGATATATGTTGACATTTATCGACGATTATTCGAGAAAGGTATGGGTTTACTTTCTGAAGCACAAATATGATGTGTTTGATCGGTTCAAGAAATTTAAGGCATTGATTGAGAAAGCGATCGAGATAAGCAAATCAAGTGCCCGAGAACCGATAATGGCATGGAGTTACGTGGTAAAGATTTTACCGAGTTCTGCGAGAAAGAATGTATTGTAAGACACCGCCCAGTACTTGGGACACCACAGCAGAATGGCGTGGCAGAACGGAAGAATAGAACTTTGCTTGAGCGAGCTCGATGCATGCTTTCGCATGCAGGACTTGGTAAGGAATTTTGGGCCGAAGCAGTAAACATGGCATGTTACTTGGTAAATCGATCTCCATCGTTTGCTATCGAGTGGAAGACTCCTGAGGAAGTATGGTCGGAGAAACCTATTGATTACTCCGGATTACGTATATTCGGATGTCCTGCGTATGCTCATGCGAGTGATGGTAAGCTTGAGCTGAGGTTGAAGAAGTGCATATTTCTGGGTTATGCACATGGGGTGAAAGGCTACCGGCTGTGGTGCACTGATCCCAGATCACCCGGTTTTCTAATCAGCAGAGATATGATCTTCGACGAGACTGTAATGCTTCAACGGAGGAGTTCTGAGACACAACCAACAGAGAAGACAGATCATGGTGTCATTAGTGAGGTGGAGCTTCAAGTGGAAACTCCAAAGATCTCGAACGTAACAGAAGTTGAGACTGCAGATGAAGCCGCAGTTCCTGAAGTCGGTGATAGTGAACAACCAGCAAAGCCGCAGCGGACTATAGCCACAGATAGACAAAGAAGGCAAATTAAATCACCGGTACGTTATGGTTATACATACATTGCTTATGCATTGACTGTAGGTGATGAGGTGGAGACAAATGAGCCTTCGTCTTACTCTGAGGCGATGGCTAGTACGAAGTCGTCGCAATGGCTAGGGGCTATGAGTGAAGAGATGGAATCTCTCCATCGAAATCAGACATGGGAGTTGGTCAAAGTACCCAAGAGCCAAAAGATTGTTGGAAGTAAATGGGTCTTCAAACGGAAAGAGGGCATTCCCGGTGTCGAGGCAACAAGGTATAAGGCGAGACTTGTGGCGAAGGGATATACACAGCGTAAGGGCATTGACTACAATGAGGTGTTCTCTCTTGTGGTAAGACATACTTCTATTCGTGTTTTACTTGCCTTAATTGCTTCGCAGGATCTCGAGTTAGAGCAGCTAGATGTAAAAAGTGCGTTTCTTCATGGTGAGTTGGAGGAGCAAATTTACATGAGGCAACCAGAGGGATATGCTATTCCGGGTAAGGAAGATCATGTTTGCTTGTTAAAGAAATCTTTGTATGGGCTGAAACAATCTCCTAGGCAATGGTATAAACGTTTTGATACTTTCATGGCTAGTCAAGACTATTCAAAAAGTCAGATGGATAGCTGCGTTTACTATAGGAGATTGGAAAATGGTTCTTTGATTTATCTACTTTTATATGTTGATGATATGTTGATAGCAGCTAAGAATATGTATGATATTGATGTGCTGAAGAGGCAGTTAAATGCTAAATTTGAGATGAAAGATTTAGGTGCTGTAAAGAAAATTTTGGGTATGGAGATTTTACGTGACAGAACTGCAGGAGTTTTACGTCTGTCTCAAAAGAAATATATTGAGAAGATTGTGGCACGTTTTAATATGCAGTCAGCAAAATCTGTAAGTACACCTTTAGCGAAGCACTTTAAACTTTCAGATAAATTATCACCGCAGACTGAGAAGGAGGATGAGCATATGTCCTGTGTTCCTTATTCTAGTGCCGTGGGTAGTATTATGTATGCTATGGTGTGCACTAGGCCTGATATTTCACAAGCTGTGAGCGTGGTTAGTCGTTACATGAAGCATCCTGGTAAAGCTCATTGGGAAGCTGTGAAGTGGATCCTCAGATATTTGAAAGGAACAACAGACATGGGTATAGTATACCGGAGGGACAGTAATGGCAATGAGACCACTGGTTTTGTGGATTCGGATCACGCCGGTGACTTGGATGATTGCAGATCTTTAGCAGGGTACGTGTTTACACTAGTGGGTGGTGCAGTTAGTTGGAAAGCGTCCTTACAGGATCACATTGCCTTGTCTTCAACTGAAGCAGAGTACATGACACTGACCTTTGTAGCGAAGGAGGCGATATGGTTACAAAGTTTGCTCTCGGACTTTGGGTTAGAACAGAAAAGTGTGGATATACACTGTAATAACCAAGATGCGATATATTTGGCGTATAATCCAGTTTATCACGAGCGAACGAAGCATATCAACATCAGGTACCACTTCATCCGAGATGTTTTAGCTAAGGGTATTGTTATTGTCAAAAAGATTGCTACAGCAGATAACCCGGTAAACATGATGACTAAGTCTGTTCCTTTGGCGAAGCTCAAGCTCTGCTTGAGCTCTATTGGCGTCTGTGGAGAGTAAGTGCCCGTCGAGGCGTTGGGAGAGCAGCATGGATGATGAGCACTATAACTTGGCTTCAAACATCGAGCCAAGGTGGAGAATTGTTAAATTAATGTCTCGATTTTGAATTCGGATAACAATTTGTTAAACCGAATTTATTGATAAAGATTTCCTAAGTACTCTTGAAGATTTACAAAAGAGGAGATAAAGATCAAATAAAGGTTTCCTCTTTGAGCACACGCATATAAAAGAGAAAAGAAGCCCTACGTAAAAGAGTTGCTGCTGAAACCCTATGAGGAGCCGCCGCTGCACAACATCAAGTGAAGCCACCCACGCGATCAAGAAAAGGAGTTCTTGTTTTCGGCGTTTGATTTTGAGCTTGAACGCGCAGTAATTTTGTGCAGTGAGTTTATACCCAAGTGAGTTGTTTATTTATAAACACTTAGGGTTTGGGGTTAAATCTAGGTGTGGGAAACACTTGAGCGATTGAGTGATTGTAAACTCTGATTCTCCGATTTTAGTGGATTATTTGCTGCTAGCTCTCCCCGTGGATGTAGGTACCGATACTCGGATCGAACCACGTAAATTTCTGGTGTCCTTATTTTTCTCGTTACTTTTCTTTGGTGATTTCGCGTTGACGTAAATTGCAAGATCCTGGTAATTCCGCATATTATATCCCAACAGGAGAGGTTCAGTGCATTTTGAGACAAGGGACCGAATGAGAAAGGAAAATGGAAAGTAAATAATAATAATAGAATAAT
Organism: Eucalyptus marginata; assembly: GCA_014182565.1. NCBI lineage: Eukaryota > Viridiplantae > Streptophyta > Magnoliopsida > Myrtales > Myrtaceae > Eucalyptus > Eucalyptus marginata. Next base: position 29,048,782 of record CM024589.1, read on the forward strand.
TTAATAATAAGAAATAAAGTTTCTTTGGAAAACTAGTTTGATCTAAGGCTCCGTTCGTTTCACGAAAAATGACTTCCAGGAAAACGTTTTCCGGATTTTTCGGTATTCGTTTTACAGAAAATAAACTACTCAAGGAAAATATTTTTCATCATTGGAAAAAACAACCTTCAAAGATGAGGAAAATATTTTCCACATTTCAAAAGGGGAAAACATTTTCCATAACTTCTTCCATCTTGCTTCTTTTCACCAACACATTTTTGTTTTATTTTTATGCTTTCTTTTTCTTTTTTCTTTTTTTCCTTTTCTTTTTTTCTTTTCTTTCTTTCCTTTTCATCTTTCTTCCTTAGCCTTGGCCGGTTGTCGACCACAACGGCGACCGACGACCGGCTGTGGCTGCGGCTGCGAGCCAACTCGAGCTCCTTCCCAAGCCGGCGAGGCTTCGTCTAGCCCGATCCGGGGAAACCGAGCTTGCCCGAGCCCGGCGAGCTCAAGCCTCGCCGGCTGGGGTGGAGCTCACGGCTTGCCGATCCGGTGAGCTCGGGCGAGATTGGCCGAGCCTCGAGCTCGCCGGATCCGGCAATCGGGTCTTGGTTGGTCGTCGGGTAGCCGGCCATCGTTAGGCGTGTGGCGCGCGGAGGAAGGAGGAGGAGGAAGGAAAAGAAAAGAAAAAGAAATAAAAATTTATATTTTTAAAAATATAAATAATTAAAAATTCAATTTTTAAAAAATATAAAAAATAAAAATAATTTTTTGATCAATTAAAAATATTAAAATTCAATTCTTCAATAATTTTTCCCAAACAATTAAATTAGCTAACGAACGGTGGAAATATTTTCTACTCAAAATTCGGGTTTCAACCAACATCGGAAAATATAATAATTTTTTCGGAAAATGACTTCAGGAAGAACATTTTTAGGAAATAGTTCATTTTTTTTGCGAAACGAATGAACCCTAAAAGGGTTGAAGTGTTCTTTATTGATTTTTGAAAGGTACGACATAGGCAAAAGACTATTAGATCCAAGTGTAAGCAATAGATGTGGTTAATTCTTGTTTCAAGTGGAGCTGTGTTCTTTAAACTGATCAATGCCTCTTCAGTGGAGTTTTCTCCTCGAATGAGAGTGTAGGTTTAATCAGCATTCAAATTTCTATAGCACATCAGCGACCCAATGCACATATTGGGTCGGGGTCATTGACAACATCCTTCTTTACCTTGCAAGAACAGGGGACATTGCCATCCTCTATTTTGACAGAAACCTGTGAATGTCCGAAAGTATAATTGGCAATGGAAAATACAAACAATATTTATGAGTTTTCACCTACATATCCAAACCCTAGCAATAAAACGCACACCCAACACTTGCTCTGCCACAACAGCCCCACCATCAAGATCTCAGGCGAGTCGCCCAGCCTTCACAACCTCAGGAGAGTATCTCAAATCCTCCAGCGTTGTTTCCTGTGAAATAAACTGCAAGCAGGTGATGCTCATTAGACAGAGGCGGATCTCTGGTGTGGCAAGAAGTACCCACAGGGATTGGAACTGCATCATTTACTCTGCTACAAATAGCTTCTTGTGCATCACCGAAGCTCCTGCTAACCACTGGAGACACGTTCCCAATTTGGCAATGTGGCCTTGACGACGATTATTGCTTTACGACTTCCATTGATGAGGGTTCAACCGTGATTAGAAACAAAAATAAGGTATACTACTGGAGATGTGTTCCCAACTTGGCAATGGCGGAGGTTGAGACACATTCACGGGAGGGTTCAATTGATGAGCCTGTACATAGTTCGAGAGAAAAGGAAATGGGCATCAGCAAGACAAACAAGAAGGTTAAACAGAACTGTTAGTGCCATGTAACACAGTAAAGGAAATGACATGCAATTATTGCCGGGAACTCAAAATTGTACATTCTTTTGCAGGCTAGGATAGGTTATATACTGTCTTATACATGCTGCACAGAATAAGTGCTTCAAATTCAGATTGCCAAATGTGACATAAGGGGCCAACCCTTCCAAAATGACCATCAACTAATTTACATTGACGATATTCAGTCTTTTGGTATATAATGTCAAGTTGGGCCATTAAAACTATTGAGTAACTACGTAATCAAGGTATTCCCGGTGGCTGCAAGGAGGGACACTCTCAGTGACAATGTCCTTGACACTATGCTAACACATGATCGACTGATTTTTTTCTGATTCTGGGAAACCATACAGAATGTTGGTATCTAACAAGAAAACAACGCAACTATGGACAGGATCACAGTCCGAGGATGAGAACAAAAATCCTTAAACTGCTCACTACCTCTTCATCAGATCCTTCTGCGAACGGCCCGATACCAATATATCGTCCCAGATCAGCCCAACCTGTGATTAAAAAGAAAAAATGTGCTCAAGAAAATTCTTACTGATCAATTCAAATGATTGGACACCATAACTCATATATCTAGTTGTTTGTATGCATCAAAAAAGTAAATGGATAAGATTATAGTGTTTCAAAATTAACCATACATTCATTAAACAACTTCAGCTTTTAGATCAATTGGTGTCGATCTCACAAAATTTCACATGATATCAAAGCCTTAAGTCCCGTGTATGAATCACTTCAAGCCCCTTCTTTGCTTGTCCAATGATTAATTCCAACTTGTGCATGAGGGGGAGGGCTACAATATCTAAATAAAAGTCATTGGTTTAATCTAACAATTCAAGTTTTGAATCAATTAACAGTGGTCTCACAAAATTCTACGGTGACAAAGTTTCCAAGATATTTCTCATCCAAAGTTATGTAACCAATAAGCAAAGAAAATACAAATAGAGAAATCATATTTTAGATGCAAAGTAACCAAAAAAACATAAATATGGGCCATGTTTAATGCATTGACATAGATTTCGGTGTGTCATCACCATATTGATACAACTAAGCACAATTTAAAGTTGAACACCACATTCTCTTACTTTAATAAAATCAAATCCGTACACATCATAACATATCTAACAAGCCACAATGACAATTAAAGTTTACTAAAATCTCAGGCGAGCTCAAAAGACAGCTTCTTCTAAGTAAAAGTCACCATCAATTCCATGGCCATAAATGCTGTAAAAGTGATTCGATTTTCAAAACTTATTGCTAACGCAACTGATTCGGAAAGCACACTAAAAACACCAAATCTATTTTGTTTGTTATGAGTAGGTTTCACGAGTTCAACTTCACTGAATTAGGAAATTCAGACAGGCAAGGCACTATCTGCTCATTTTTTGTTGTTCTTTTCAAGGTACCCATTTCTAGGATTATGGATTCCGCAAACAGCAACCAATCCTGAAATTCAGACAACTACAGAGTCTGCTCTGCTCTAAAATTGTTTTAAAAAATCAAAGCATACTAGATTCTGATTAAACACGATTCTGCTGTTGCAAGTCTCTTAGCCTAGTTTATGTATCTTATTACGTGGTTCCAGACGTGTCAAGAAAAGAAAAAACAGAATATCTTAAATGTCATCAAGTGTCTAAACCTGAATCATGACTTACCATCTACAACAGTGAAGGCCAACGAAAAAAGAACATGAAAGCTGTCATCAAGAGTTTAAATTGGAATGACTTACCATCTTCCACAGCGAAGGCATGAGATGTGCCCTCAAGGACACGGATTCCCTCGCAACAACCCAACGCAGTTTTGACTCCAAGCCTGAATTTTCCAATATCCGTCCAGCTTGAAAGTGATAGCACCCAATGTCCCTATGCCTTTATCGAGGGTCACAGAGAGATCGCCATTCAAGAGTGGCATATTCCCTTCTTATGCCTCTAGTTCATTGCTCTCAAAGAACTCTCGAGTCCAATTTCTACCAGCTTCGTCATCAAAGTCCCCTCCAATCACTGTCACCATCAACTTTAGCACTGACAAGGGTCCAGATTGCACAACCCTACCTGTACTGGAATCTACCAAGATGACATGAATAGGAACTCCTCTCCCACTTTTAACCTTATTACCTTTAACTAGGCTCGATGGTAGTTTAGTAATAAATTGAAGACGTAAATGCTTTTCACTCTCACCGTCTGTGCTCACCGATGCGGACCTGTTAATAGAAATACGGATTTAAGGATTCACCCGAGAGACATCAACACTGCAGAAGATAGTGCCTAGTACACACGCCATAAGGACAGCTTTCTTGCCAACAGCAGTCTTGCAAAAAACAAAATCATGCTGGGGGCCAAATCCAACATATGAAATCATTCTAGCAGGTCATTCAGATTACCATAATAATTGGAATCAATTGACTATCAAAACCTACGACCTTTTAGCAGTCACTAACTTGAACACATTGATCTCACTTAGTCTTCGAAGTGTGGAAAAGAAGCACAGTACTAATACTCATGATAAAAAGAAATGATGCCATCGTCCCTGTCTCTGTCATCGATACATAGATATACTTGGTAGGAATTCATGAATTCAAACTGTCACAAAGCTGATTAGAGAACCTGCAGCAAGTAGAAAGAGAGAAAGAAGGAAGAGAGAAGGAATAGAGAGAAGGAGGAGAAGGAGAACGTAAAAGAAACAAAGAGAGGGTTGTAGTTTTCTGTGTTAACAGAAACCCTACATCCATTGTATTTATATTGAATATAAATTGTATATGACAACAATACCCTTATGTAAGTAAAAAAGGAAATAAAACTCTGATAATAAAAGAAGGAAATAAAACTCTGATAATAAAGGAAACTTAATTAAAGTAACTTAACACAAACAGTGTTGCAAATAAACTAAAGGTGAATTCCTGCGGAAGATCATTAAAAAGATGCAGAAACATTCTCAGTGATATTATCATTCACCATTGTCATATCTGATTCTAACTCTAGTAAATCATCCCACTTTGTTGGTGAATCAGCTTAGCATGCATTTAAATCCAATCATCTCTAAAATGTCTCAACAAAAAAGATTCTTACCGACAATTTAGCTTTCCATCCAACAAAGGAACTTTGGTCTCATTCAGTAGAGTGATATTCTCATTCATAAACTCCGTAAAATCAGGAAGTTCACTGAGTTTCTCAAGATCAAGTGGCTTCCTAATTTTTTCTTTCATAGTGTTGAAATTCTCCATCAGTAATGCATTTGTCCTCAAATACAGATAATCTTCCACTGCAGGCATCGGTGGCTCCCTCTTCTCAGTTTGAGCAGTTTCAAATGCACTCAAACTCTGCCTGCAGAACAAAGTGCTGCAGGGTTGGCTTAGGATTCGAATTGCATACTTCTTCAATACAGGAAGGACATCACCGCAATAGTCCCACCAGTCACCTTTACAAGCAACACTATTAATATACAATTTTCACATTGAAAACAAATAAATATGAAATTAAATCAACACGGTTAATTGATTAAAGAATAGATCCTTACAAGGGTGAGATGTTCCTAACATTGTCTTTGCTATACCAGTGAACAACTTTGGCACTTTGTTACAATAGAGCAGCATTTCTTGCACAAATTTTTTCTTTTCTTCAACACCTACCAATTTTTCCAACATGAAATTCATGCCATCTTTCATTGCATCATTCTCTATTAACTTCTCACCACACATGTAAGCAGGGTTGAGAAAAGCAGCAGCAGCATATATTGGATGAATGATATCATACCGCCATGCCCTAAATAGTGCCAGTAAACACCCATACTTAGGAACATTAGTCTCATATATTTGTCTAATAGCCTCATCTGCCATTTCCACGGCTGCATACAAGAACCCAAAAGTAGCACTGTAGCCATCAACTAGACAGAGTACCCGAAATATCAGTTCTAAAGCATGCAAGACTTCTTTCCCTTCAGTCCAAAATTCAGAACTGCAAATGACTTCACCCACTTCTATGCCTGAATCATCCTTCTCTAAAGCCAACGAAAGCCACTCAGATGATGAAACAAGCAATTGCAGCTCACTTTCAAGCCTCATGATTGATTGAAGCATATAATAGTTTGGGTAAAATTTTGTTGTTGATGATTGTTGCAACTGCCAGTAGTTTGTGGACTGCTTCATCGATGATAAGATGCCATCATGCTTGTGAATCTTAGTGACAACTGCTCTTGCTTGATCAAACGCCTTTCAAATCTAAGAGATAGCATCATAAATATTATGAAGAGTACTTGTGTTTCATGGGCAAAACATGTAGTCTTGTACACATGGGAAAAGTCGTCATTTGGCATAATTTCAAAACAGCATTCTCCTCTTGGATCAGTTTCGGTTATGTACTGCACGAAGTTGTTGGCCCCAATTTCTTGAGTGACAAAATATGAAATCTCTTCCACCAAATCTAAGGTTAACTCATCATTGGGGATCTCCAATGCATTCAATAGGACCACCCCTTCAATAGAAGAAGCAAAGATATACATGAAGGATCTCTTCTCACGCCACCAAACATTATTGATGAGTGTGCAGCCAGTTCTAACCCATGATTTCTTCACATTTGCCACATACTCTCCAATTTCCTTTTCCAAATCAGGCCCTAACTTTGTTTTGATTACTGAACAACATGGCAACTTATAATGGGAACCATGTTTAGCCACAGCATCCACAAAGTCAATGAGAAATGGCCTCCGCACAATGTCAACATCATCACCATTTAACAGGATGAACTTAATGAGCAATTTATCCAGCATAACATTGTCCTTACTTATATGCATTTTTAGCAAAGTGTCTTCGGTCTTACCTGAACAGGCTTCAGCCTTCGCTCTTTTATTAAGACCAGGACTTGCCTCAGTAGCAGCAATTTAAACATCTTCAGGGACCTTGGTGCATATATCTATACCACCGCCTTTAATTCCAGATAAATGTGATTTAACTCTCAGAATACCACCAGCAAATTTTCTATTGCAAAACTTGCACTTAAATTTGCCATCCAGAAGCTCTACATATTCCCAAAATCGATCTCTATTTCTGACCATGTCTACTTCCTTGGCCTATATACACAAAAGAAGAGCGAATTAAATTTTCCCTTCAATAGTCAAGTTATTAATAACACAACCCATGTCTTACAGTATATGCAAGTAAGGTTTAGCCCCACATATTGCCTTAAAATCTTTGCTAAGCAATAATTAAACCCCTGCACTGAAATGTCACACAATTGACATTCACACTAATGTCCCTTCTTCATCAAAACAAGGGAGTTTCACCAGAATTGTTGGTGGGTCAACAAAACTCAAGGAAGCTTTTTTCCCACTATGAATATATACACACATTGTTATAAGAGCTCCAATTCATAAGACTGATATCTAAATTGACCTTCAATTGAACAGAGATAGAAGTTCAAATATCATGAACGAAAAATGAAATTCAATATTTTGAGGTCAAAATAAAATGAGATTGCTAGCTATATATATATGTTCTGGGTTCTTCAAGAGAGAGGAACACAGAATTTAGTCAAAGTCTACATCTTTACACAATAATTGTTTATTTAAGGGCATTTATCCCCAAACAGTAGGTATAGGAAAGAAATTGAATTAGCTATATTAATCTAACATGAAAATCAGCTATTCAGCAAATAACGAAACAAATGATATACTTAAGATCTAACATTGTCTCTAATATTCTCTATTTTACCTCAACGTTGGACACTAGCTTGCTTCTTGAGAGAGTATCTAGAATTGCAGCTAAACACTCAAAACCAACATCACTACAAAAATTAGGGAAAGCGCTTGAAATAATTGAAATGCCCAGAATTCCTCAACCAACTATCGTCGCTCATATTCACATCCATAGAAGTTGAGAGAGAGACTAGAGAAAGACCTGATAGTAGCACGAAGGAGAAGCCGAGTTAAGCGAAATTTCTCGCGGCGCAACACCTCAAGAGGGAAGCGCGACCAGATCACCAACTTACAGAGAGTCGGGGAGAGCGAGCGAGAGAGAGGGAAGCGCGACCAGATCACCAACTTACAGAGAGTCGGGGTGAGCGAGCGAGAGAGAGAGAGCGCTTCTTGTAGAGGTGCTTGAATTTCGCTGGTTTATATACAGGTGTGCCGTGTTTCCTTTTTGCTTCTTTCTGGTTTGGTCTGCGGTCAACATTGTTTAATGTTTTTTATTCCCGCGGTCTGCGTCTAATTGGAAGGGCACGTTTCGTTCACTCGCACGCGTACATACGCGAATGGTTGCGAAAGAAAAAGTACGCGTTCTTTTCAAAGTCACGGCTCTTTCGTTTGTTTCGTCGGTTTCGGAGCTACTCTTCTCCTTTTCACATTATCCAACCACTCTAGCCGGATCCAGTATATCTTTTTTGTGTGTACTCAAACCTAAACTCAGATAACTTATTCCAATTGTAACCGGCTATAACAAGTTTCTCACGTGAGTCTGAATTAAACTATTTCCATCAAATAAAAAGTTACTGACATTTGCATGCATTCAAAGTTATTTTGATAAAGACTATTCATCCGCACATGAACATTACTTGGAATGAAAGTTACTACCCACATAAAAAAATTTCTCTAATGCTAAAATTTGTCAAGAAAATGGTCAATTTTTATCTTTATGACATGAGGTTAAGATTACCTTTTTGGTATTAAAGTTAATATTAACATAGTGAATTTGCTAACTATTGAAAGGTTGGAGTTTAGTTTTTCTAGTTTAAAGTTACTTATCACATAAAAATATTACTCATCAGTAGATACGTGTTTTTCAATTTAAAGAAAAAAAGGGATAAATGCATTTGAAGTTTTAAAAGTTATCAAGAAGATGCAATTGATTAATTTTAAAATTTGTCAAATTGGTGTAATTGAATCCTTTTATTAACTTTGTTCAATTAAACTAACGAAAAATGCTAACATCATTTTTTTTTTTTTAAATTTTCTCTCTTCAACGTAGCATTGACTTTATTAAAGTATCAAAGATAAGACTAAAATGTCTTCATTTTAGCTAAAATCATATTTTCTAACCGAAATCTTAATTAAATAAAATTATAAGATAAAAAGGCATTTTGTAAAAAATATAAAAAAAAAAAAAAAAAAGCAAGGGCAAAGGCAAGTGCTGCCGCCACTCCACTGTCACTAGAAAGCATCAACGGGGGCTTAGCGAGGGGTGGCAAGGGTTGTCGGCCCTCGACTAGACAGTAGCAAGGGTGTCTCGCGTTGGCCAGCCCTCATCGTGATATGGCCGAGGGCTGACTGATTTGGGGAGGGTGGGTGATCCTCCCTTAGATCTGGGTGGAGGGCTACGATCACTCACTCTAGGCGAGGGTTAACACACTGTTGGCCCTCGCCGAGCCCTGTTGGCCCATTTCGGCAACGGTGGATATTTTGTTATGGGAGCAACTCCGGCCAAACAACCTCCCTTCTTTGTCGTCCCTCGCTCTCCCTCTCTGTGAGAATTCCGCAATGGTGCTCTCGATGTAAAATGGAGAAAATGTAGTCCCCTCCTCCACAAAATCGTTCCCTGTCGCCACCGTTCGTCCCCCACGTCCTGAGGAAAAACCCCCAATTTCTGAAAGAAGACAAAATCAACCTAAAGAATTTGCGAACTAACGAAAGGCCAAATTTGGACTTACTCATCACATAAAAGAATATAAGTTATCACTAGGCACATGCTTTTCTTTTTCCTAGTTTGGACTTTACTCATCACATAAAAGAATACAAGTTATCAGTAGGTACATGCTTTTCAATAAGAAAAATACAAAGTAGATGAGAATTCGAACATGTGAATTGAACATGCAAAGCAAAAGAGTGTGTTGACACCTAAATTTTTGCATAATTTTGGGGTTAATTTTTATTAAAAAAATAAAAAAACACATGGCATATAGTTTAGAAACATTTTATTTTCATTTTGTCGGTGAAGGGAAGATTTTTTACATATTCCATTAAGATTTTTCACATATACTATTTTGCTCAAAAGGGAATTTTGTGGATAGAATATGTGAAAAATAAAAAAAGTAATATTTGCGAAGGTGGGTATATTTCAACGATATATTTAGGGGGTATCATGCGCGAACAAAAAGGAAAAAATATATACCGCAAAAATACATTTTTTAGCCCTATATAATACCTCGCGTGCAATAGAATTAGGGGTTCTTTCTGTTGGGTAAGAAAAAAAAAAAACACAAAAGGACAAAGGTGAAAAGTAAGGGAGGAGAGAGAAAAAAAAAAAGGAAAGCCCCCCCCACGCGACTGTTCATCTTCTTCGTGGGGGGGTCTCCGCTGGCGCAAGCGCCGTTTGCCCACTTCACCACCGCCTCGCCCGCCGCCGCTGCCATCCCTCCATATTCAAGCTGGCACAGATCCGACGCACCGTTGCCTTGCCCGCCGCCGTTGCCGTCCCTTCGTAGTCAAGCCAGCCCAGATCTGACGCTCCGCCGCCTCGTCAGAGCCCCAGCACCCCGATCCCATCGCCGTCGAGCTGCCCTTCCCCGCGCCGCCGCGTCGCCCTATCCCCCAGAGCCGCCACTGCAGCAGTCGCGACTTGATCCCCCCGAGTCGCCATCCCGCTCGCTGCCGCAGCCAAGATCCCGTCCCACCAACCGCTACGCCGCCCCAACGCTCGTAGCTCAACGCCATCCCGGTCTCGCTGTGCCGTTCGCCGATCTTGCCGCACCGCCCCGTGCCGATCCAAAAGCCCCTGGTGCCGCGCCGCAGTCGTGCCGCCCTCGAAGCTTGCCGAAACCCTAGCCGGCGACCCTCCCTCTCGCCAACCGGCCATCAACCTTTTTCTTCTTTTTTTCTTTTTTAGAAAAAAAAAAAAGAAAAGAAAAAAAAAGCAAAATTAGGTAATTTTTATTTTTCTTTTCTTTTGTTTCTTTATTATTGTTGATATTTCATATTATTTTCTTTTTAGTGTAATTATCCCTTTTATGTGAAATTGAAATTGCATGATATGAAATTGCCTTGAAATTTAGTGATTGTCGGTTCGATTTTCGCGCCCGAAATCCGACTCGATTACCTTAAAAATCGCTAATCCATCTCCCGCCCGAGATTCGACTCGTGATTTATGTGAAATTGGCAACCCGATCTCACGCGAGATATGGTTTGTCGATTTGGGTATCAATATTGCTTGATTTGCTGTGGTGTTACTTAAATTAGTTTTCTTAAGAAAAAAATTAAAAAAATGTAGGTTAGAATTAGGTTTATTGCTTGTTTTAGGGTTTATATATTTAGATTAGGAATTTTATTTCGAATTTAAAAAAATTAAAAAAATCCAAAAATCCAAAATCCAAAAAAATCAATTTAGGATGCTAGTTTTATTTTAAACTTGGATTGCATGTTTAATTACTTGGCAATTATTAATTTCGAAATAAAAAAAAAAAGGAAAAACAACAAAAATCATCATGCATATGTCATGTAGAATTAGGGCATATTTTGTACGTCATGACATATTAGGATAAAATTGCATGTTTCATTTTAGGTTTAGATTGATTTTTTAGATAAACTGCATCTTAGGTTAGAGATTGCTAGGTTAAGATAATATCTTAGTTTAAGTTAGGATTTAGTTTGACCTGATTCTTGATATAAGCTGGATAGAATCTTAATCTAGATTGATAATTTTTTGGCATTTTACCTAATTTCGAATTTCATTAAAAAAAATACAAAAAATGTCTTAGAATAAATTAGTTTTATTCTCTAGGATAGATTGCATTCTTTTAGGAAAAAGAAAAGAAAAAAGAAGAAGAAAGATGTCATATGCATGTCATTAGGATTAGATTCATTGAAATGCACGTCATTAAGAGATTGCTATTAGGTCCATTTAATTAGAAATTACATATCATTAGAATTAAGTCATTTAATTAATATTGCATTGCATATTGCATGATTTCCATTAATTAAGTGAAAAAGTGAAAGCAAAAAAAGAAATTGCGTGTTAATTATAAATCATATCTAAGGTTGTTGATGTAAATTCTGATTTAACATTGTAGATGCTTTCGTTGCTTTGAGGTAAGTTTTTTTTGCAATTTATTCATTATTTATTTTGGTGTTAAATTGGTGGTTTGCGCACCCGCATGATCGCCTCACACATGTTAGGGAAATAGATTTAAAATCAATTTAAGCTGCCTGCAAAAGTATTTTTGAAAATAAAAGAATGGTACTGAAAGGGCATTAGAGAAATCTAGTGTAACCAAGTCCCCGTACTTAGAGTCTCTAGTTCGTAGGAGTAAAGTAAAACTCCCATTATTTTACTTAGGTGTCTAATCGACCTACCATAAACTGAAATTTGAACATAAGTCGCGAATTGATATGTGCTTGGGAGAAGCCCGAGTTAAGTCTAGACTTAACAATCCATTAGCCAAACCCTAGGTGGTTCACCCCGAAAAATTGGTCGCGACAGCTTGGCGACTCCACTGGGGACTTAAGTTAATACTCTTAGTGGACTTAGGCCAATTTTTGAAAAAATGTTTTTTGCTTGGCAACAAGGATCCTAGGTACGTCCCTAACATTTAAGGTGTTAAATATTCTTGCAGGATGGGAGATATAAGGGGAAGTGTTTGCTAACCTTTGTTTTGCAGGGAGGTGTAGGAATGTATGGTGTGTTTTCATATTGAAGTGTTGCTTGATATAAACTGTTGTGCATGCCTTGCATCTTGCACTACACTTTTGCACATACAACCTACCGCCGGACCTGGGCCGCATAGGATCATTTAGGATGGTATTGAGAAGGATACCACTCCGACCGCATGCTCGCGGTACGAGTCGCCCATCTCAATCCCGAAGTTTCTTTCATGGTGTCAAGAGTACCCACCTCGGTCCGCATGCTCGCAACCCGGGTCGGCTCTTTGACCAAGCTGGAGTCATGAGGACCTGACATAGTCCACAAGCCCGTGGCTAGTCTGATCATCCTTGTGGCTCCACCTTGATAAGCCTTATAGATTAGAAATCGAGCTACTTACCATGCGCATGTCTATGTGATTGCCGTCGATTTATCTTGGTGAAGTAAGTCTTCTGTCCCTATACTAATGCAATTTACTTACTTTGTCATACTCTTGGTTCATCCATGACAATCTAGGTCAATCATTGATTTAATTCATTTGTCAATTAGAAATGAAATGAGGAAATTGCCATACAATGAATCATTTGGAAAATAACAAAAAACTTTGGAGAATTTGTCTGCAATTCATGCCTAGGACATTTGATCTCACTAGGGTGTCTATTTTTCTAACTCTCTTTGAGAAATTCCCTTATTGTACGAACTTTTCACGAAAAAATGAAAAACCGATTAGATCATTGTCATGGATTGGCTCTCTATTCACACATTGTGCTTACATATTTTCATTTATTTCAATTTAGGTGATAACGGATCCTCCACGTTCGCCTATTATTACACGATCGAGAGCTAAGATGGCCGACCAAGCTAAAATGCGTGATCGTATGTCTGCTGTGGAAGACCAACTCAAACAGTTGCTCACCTCTATGCAACTGATGACAACTCAAATCCAATCCCTCCAAGCGAATCCGACTCCTGCACCTGCTCTCCCCGGGATAGTAGTCTCGAATCAAGCAAACAAGGCTCAAATGGGTGATGATGACATGCTTGATCTTGAAGATGACCTACTGTTAGTCACTGCTGAAAAGACAAAGCCTAACAATGTTCCTAAGGCGGGGCAAGATGAACATTTTGCCAAACTCGAGGAGAAAGTCAAGCAATTGCAAGAGTCGCAGAGTTCACTCTCATTCGACTTGTCCGTGTATGAGAAGGTCAAGGTGCCAAGGAAGTTTAAGATGCCGAAATTCGAGAAATACGATGGTACTTCTTGCCCAAAAGCCCATTTGCAGATGTACCACATACGCATGGCCCAATACGTCAAGAATGAGCCCCTCATGATTCAATCATTTCATGCAAGTTTGACTGGGCCTGCACTGAGCTGGTATGTGATGAAAAATGTGAACCTTCTCGACACTTGGAATAAAGTAGCTGATGCGTTCTTCAAGCAATATAAGTTCAACATGGACATTGCACCTTCCCGAGAAGATCTTGAGAAGATGGAGAAGAAGAGGAGCAAGTCATTCAAAGAGTATGCCGTGAGATGGTGAAATCCGGCAGCTCAAATCACTCCTGAGCCTACCAACAAGGAATTGATGAAGTTGTTCATCAAGACTCTTCCGTCTGAGTTACGTAATCGAATGGCCAGCACATATGTTGAGAACTTCAACCAACTTATCCCGGTGGATGAATAGATCGAGATGGGGCTAAGAGAAGGGTGGTTTACTGAGCCGTCTAACAAGAGATTTTCTACCAATAAAGAGAATGATCCTGAAGCTGAGATTAATATGGCCTACTTTCAACCGAATCGTGATATATCCAATCGCGCTTCGATAATTAAGATTTCTACTAAGCAACAAGGTGGAGAAAATCAGTTCTCGGGTTGACAACGTAATGTTAGGAGACAGTTTACACCTCTTCCTGGACCCCTATCCAAAGTTTTGCCTATTTTCCAAAAGAAGAGATTACTCTCTACAGAGCCAAAGCGACCAAATCTCAAGCATTATCCTGCATATAATCCCTCTGTAAAGTGTGACTATCACATGGGAGAGGTTGGTCACTCTACCGATGATTGCTATGTTTTGAAGCATAAGGTCCAAGACCTTTTAGATACAAAGGCGTTCTCTTTCAGCAGTAATCTGAAAAATCCTCTGCCTAACCATGATGGAGGCGCAAATGCTGTCATTGAGTGAAGAAGTTCTTATTTTATAGGATTTCAAGTTTTGTTTAGAATTTCATGCTTTTTGAAATTTCAATTATTGCTTTCGCTTTTAGGGTTTGGCTTGTTTGCATTTTCCATTCCAATAATGTAATTCATTTGATTCTATTCAATGAAATTACAATTTTATTTCCAATTTTGAGGACATGATGAGCTACACCAAACCAGCCCGGTGACGATATCCAACAATGAAAAGAAAATATTATCCATGAAAAAATTCTGAGGACTGGGCTTTTTCATGCTTCCTCATCCAAAGTATTTCTAAAAAAAAAAATCATTTTTCAAGCCATTTCCAAAAGCATGTATTAGGTTAGCCCTGTTTAATTTTCTGACTCATTTACTTCATGTTTCAGAGCATTACTTTCTTGTCCCGATCTGAAAATGGCGCATCAGATGATAGATTGGGGGCATGACAGACTTTGGTAGTGACTCGACTGGGATAAAATCTCAATCCGAGCCAAAATGGATATGCAATTTGAATTTACTTTGATGTTGTATAGTATCCTATTCATGCACGTTCTCTTGTGCAGGGGCAAAAGCGGATTTTCACTTTTGATTAATAGAGGCATTCCAATGACATCCATTGCTGAGACAGTCCCTTTGTGGAGCAATCCCCTGAATGAATGCTTAAAATCATGTTTTGAGTGCAATAAATTATTTGTTTTGAAGTAACAAAAGTTTTTCATGCTTAAAGTTGCTGGACTATTTTGAAAAGAGAATTTCCATAGTGATTTTACCTATTTAACTCACCAATTTCATGTGGAAATTTGTCAAGATAGACTAATTCAATGAATGATGTGAAATGGATTAAGCATGCTAAATGAGACGTGTCAGGATGATGAAAGGCAAGCCTTATCTTATACACAATCCCCTACTTATACACTTGTGAGATGAGTGTAAGAAGTTCCATATCTACAAGGTAAAGAGTTTTCTCGCAAAAGGTACGATGACTAAAATGATAAGGGGTAATTCATTTTTCTATCACAAACACAACAGACAATCCATTGCTTAACCTTTTTTAGCCACATACACTTGTGGAAATTCTTTCAAATTACCTTTGTCAAGAACCACCCCACATCAGGGCAAATTGGAGGGTAAGACAGCACCATAAAGTGAAGAAAATTGATTGAAATTTTCTCTCTCTCACTTGCATCAATCTTTTAGTCATGCTATTACATTGAATTCATGTGGTAATTTAAGTGTCTTAGGATGACGAAGAGCATTTCTTTCACTATCCTATATACTTATATCCTTTGCATAGCCCACTTGAGCCTGCAATTTCATTTCTTCAAACCCAGGTGGTGATTATCCCCCACATTGGGGCAAGGCAAAAGACAGATAAAGACCCTTGAAGGTTCGAGTGTCATTCAAAGTGTAATAGCTTGACGCATGCATTGTGTGCAAGAATTGAATTTGAAGTAGAATTAAGGGGCATGAAAAAATAGTATGCCTGGTAAAAACAAGGCCAGTGCCCATGAAAAAAAAAAGAGCGAAAAGAAATGAATAAGAACTAGGGGCATGAAAAAGCGGTGTGCCTGGTAAAAGCACGGCCAATGCTCATAGATGAAAAAAAAAAGTCAAGATAAGGTGACTGTCAATTGCAAGAATTAAATCCCGATGGAGCAATACTCAAAGAACTCAAAAGTTGAGTTTTTATAATCAATGGGGCATTTCATGAAGACAATCCCCGGTGATGAAAAAGAAAACTGGTGGCAATACCAAGATGATCACCAACTCTCACCATTCACACACATTTTGAGCCTAATGATCCTTTCATTTCTTAACCCATGAACCCAACCTACGGTACGTACTTTACAAAGTCTCTTTAGATTAGGGCACTTGAATTAACATAGGAGTTCATATGTTTATAAGCATCGCTTGAAGAAGTGCGAGCAAGATTATTTCTTTCTCATTTTGCAGGGTTCTTGACTTGTAAACCCGGAGATGATTATAGAATTGTTCTTTCAATTGCCTTGACTCAAAGAGTCCCCTTGCTAAGCCATTGACCAAGCCCACATTATGGTCCCTATTAAAAACCTCTCGGATTGGTAAGGTTGTACTGATTGTGAGAATACTCGGACCCTTATCGATATGATGATGTTAAGATTGGGTAATTCTCACAATATAGCCATTCTAAATGAGAGTGAGTGAAAGTCCTTTCTAACTGAAAGTCTCTCATTTATCATTTTTAAGAAATCCATGTCATTGTCTTGAACGACAATATTTCCTGTGGAAATTTGGGTGATGCAAATATGGTAAAGTCATTACACATAAACCTTGATTGAATGGATGGAAGCCCCACTGAATTTTGAAATGTGCATTCTAGAGTAGCTCAAATTGTTTATCTCTTTGATGAATGTATATCAGTTTTTGCTCTAAATCATGTTTGACAGGTAATTCAAGTTCATTTCAGAATGCCTTGTGATATTAGGAGATGAAAAACCTCCACCATGAGGTGAAAGACCTCCACGGGATATCTAAATTCCAAAAAACATATCCTCAAGAATCAGAGATATCACCAGGTAAGTATATCTCTACCTATAATCTAAATACTTGTCATTGTGCAAGTATTCTCTCTCAAGTGCATCGACACTTGACTTGGTCAAGCTGTCCAGTTCCTAACCTGGCGTGCTTTCGTAGCTCAGAGTCATTTTCATCGACTCGGCGTGCTTTCGTAGCCTGATGTTCCTTTTAATAGACCCAGCGTGCTTCCGTAGCCCGGAATTCCTGACCCGACGTGCTTCCATAGCTCGGAGTTCCTGACCTGGCGTGCTTCTGTAGCCCAGAGTCATTTTCATTGACTTGGCGTGTTTCCGTAGCCCGATGTCTCTTTATTGACCCGGCGTGCTTCTGTAGCCCGAAGTTCCTAACCTAGCGTGCTTTCATAGCCCAAAGTCATTTTCATTGACTCGGCGTGCTTCCGTAGCCCGATGTTCCTTTTAATAGACCCGGCGTGCTTCCGTAGCCCGGAGTTCTTGACCTGGCGTGCTTTTGTAGCCCAGAGTCCCTCTTTATCAACCCGGCGTGCTTTCGTAGCCTGGTGTTAATTCATATTGACCTGGCGTGCTTTCGTAGCCCAGGTTCCCTTTTATCAAGCTGGTGTGCTTCCGTAGCCCGGTTTTCTTTTATTGACCTGGTGTGCTTTCGTAGCCTAGAGTCCTTTACACCGACACTCAATTGAGTTGTCTTCAAAGATTTCTCTCCAAATTCAGTATGATTAAGGCGATCGAAGAAAGGTTCGGGTCCTAGCCAGATGATTTATGTTGCGACGCTGGGTGACCGAAGAATGGTTTGGATCCTAGCCAAGCAAAATCTTCGTTTATGCGACCGTAGAATGGTACGGGTCCTAAACAACATTTATTGCTTTAACAGGTGACCGTAGAATGGTACGGGTCTTGGAAAAGCAATTTCCCCATTCAGGCGATCGTAGAATGGTACGTGTCCTGAAAAATCAATTCCTCGTTTAGGCAACCGTAGAATGGTATGGGTCCTAGACAATACCTATTTCCTCATTTGGGTGACCGTAGAATGGTATGGGTCCTAGAAAATGAATCCCCGTTTAGGCGATCGTAGAATGATACGGGTCCTAGACACAACCAAACACTGCCATACTGGGCGACCGTAGAATGGTACGGGTCCTAGGAAAGCAGTCTCTCCATAAAGTTATGTTACTATTCTAAGCGACCGTAGAATGGTACAGGTCTTGGACATGTAACACCAACCACCTCGAACTACTCTATCTTCCTTGAAGGTAAGTTATTCCAGGTTAGTTCATTTATCATTTGCATTAGTATTTCCATACATCATACAAATTGCATTAAAAATTGGAATTCATATTCCAACAAAAAATCATTCATTGCATGTGCATGATCAAAATTTAGGTCTCAATTTATCTTTGAAGGCAACTTCTGCGAGCTCACCTTCAAAGAGGGGCAGCTGTTAACATCTAAATTTTTGTATAATTTTTGGGGTTAATTTTTATTTAAAAAAAAAACACATGGCATATAGTTTAGAAACATTTTATTTTCATTTTGTCAGTGAAGGGAAGATTCGGCCTAGATCCGACACTCTGCCGCCTTGTCAGAGCCCCAGCGCCTCGATCCCATCGCCGCCGAGCCGCCCTTCCCGCGCCGCCGCGTTGCCCTATCCCCCAGCGGCCACCGTAGCGTCGCGACCCAATCCCCTTGAGTCGCCGTCCCGCTCGTCGCCGCAGCCAAGATCCCGTCGCGTCAACCGCCACGCCGCCCCGACGCCCGCAGCTCGACGCCGTCTCGGTCTCACCGTGCCACTTGCGACGCCGTCCACTGATCTTACCGCGCCGCCCCGTGCCGATCTCGATGCCCCTGGTGCCACGCCGCCGTCGTGCTGCCCCCAGAGCTCACCGGAACCCTAGTCGGCGACCCTCCCTCTCGCCAACCGGCCATCAGCCTTTTTCTTCTTTTTTCTTTTTTAGAAAAAAAAAAAGAAAAGAGGAAAAAGAAAGAAAAGAAAAGAAAGAAAAAAAAAGCAAAATTAGGTAATTTTTATTTTTCTTTTCTTTTGTTTATTTATCTTTTGTTTCTTTATTATTGTTGATATTTCATATTATTTTCTTTTTTAGTGTAATTATCCCTTTTATGTGAAATTGAAATTGCATGATATGAAATTACCTTGAAATTTAGTGATTGTCAATCCGATTTTCGCGCCCCGAAATCCGACTCGCAATTACTTAAAAAATCGCTAATCCAATCTCCTACCCGAGATTCGACTCATGATTTATATGAAATTGGCCAACCCGATCTCATGTGCGAGATATGGTTTGTCAATTTGGGTATCAATATTGCTTGATTTGCTGTGGTGTTACTTAAATTAGTTTTCTTAAGAAAAAAAAATCAAAAAAATGTAGGTTAGAATTAGGTTTATTGCTTGTTTTAGGGTTTATATATTTAGATTAGGAATTTTATTTCGAATTTAAAAAAAATTAAAAAAATCCAAAAATCCAAAATCCAAAAAAATCAATTTAGGATGCTAGTTTTATTTTAAACTTGGATTGCATGTTTAATTACTTGGCAATTATTAATTTCGAAATAAAAAAAAAAGGAAAAACAACAAAAAATCATCATGCATATGTCATGTAGAATAAGGGCATATTTTGTACGTCATGACATATTAGGATAAAATTGCATGTTTCATTTTAGGTTTATATTGATTTTTAGATAAACTGCATCTTAGGTTAGAGATTGCTAGGTTAAGATAATATCTTAGTTTAAGTTAGGATTTAGATTGACCTGATCCTTGATATAAGCTGGATATAATCTTAATCTAGATTGATAATTTTTGGCATTTTACCTAATTTCGAATTTCATAAAAAAATACAAAGAAATGTCTTAGAATAAATTAGTTTTATTCTCTAGGATAGATTGCATTCTTTTAGGAAAAGAAAAGAAAAAAGAAGAAGAAAGATGTCATATGCACGTCATTAGGATTAGATTCATTGAAATGCACGTTATTTAGAGATTGCTATTAGGTCCATATAATTAGAAATTGCATGTCATTAGAATTAAGTCATTTAATTAATATTGCATTGCATATTGCATGATTTCCATTAATTAAGTGAAAACAAAAAAAGAAATTGCGTGTTAATTAGAAATCATATCTAGGGTTGTTGATGTGAATTCTGATTTAACATTGCAGATGCTTTCGTTGCTTTGAGGTAAGTTTTTGCAATTTATTCATTGTTTATTTGGGTGTTAAATTGGTGGTTTGCGCACCCGTATGATTGCCTCACATGTTAAGGAAATAGATTTAAAATCAATTCAAGCTACCTGCAAAAGCATTTTTGAAAATAAAAGAATGGTACCGAAAGGGTATTAGAGAAATCCAGTGTAACCAAGTCCCCGTACTTAGAGTCTTTGGTTCGTAGGAGTAAAGTAAAACTCCAATTATTTTACTTAGTTGTCTAATCGACCTACTATAAACTGATTAGTGGCGACTCCTAGATAAAATCCATTTGCATGTTAAGAAATTTGAATATAAGTCGCGAATTGGTATGGGCTTGGGAGAAGCCGAGTTAAGTCTAGACTTAACAATCCATTAGCCAAACCCTAGGTAGTTCACCCCGAAAAATTGGTCGCGACAGAGTGATGCTATGAAAAAAACAATTTGCAAAGATTGGAACTTGGGATTGTAAATATGATACTTTAGAGTGGCATCATGCACAAACATTGATAACCATTTGCCTTATTACATCTGATATGTGATGCACGATACAATTGGTCATCTCTTTCTCTTGCTCCTTGAGTGACCTTCTCGTGATTCTCATCATGCTTCGATTTGGTTTTACTTTCTTAACTGTTCTTCAATGAGATGCATGGAAGATCAATTCCCTTGCATTGACCTTCTCTTGACGCTCCACCACTGGCTGAAGACTCAAAATGTGCAGCAATTTCACGTCAGATTTGCTGTATTGGATTGAGGATGCCAGCATTATTGTCTATCCCTTGTTGATTTTTGGTTCTTCCCGTGAAAGATTCCTCGTATCAATGAACAAGAGTCTCATCAAGCATGCCCGAAAAGAATTCACTAGAATGGGTGAAATACCTGTCGAACTCACAAACTAGTCCAATCTTGTACAATCCACAAAGGGTTGAAGGGTCTGCTTTGTGCGATGTGCGAATAATATAAATAATTGTTGTCAGCAATATATCAAATACACTGGAAAAGAAAATTACGTTTAAGTAAGGACAAACAACATGTATTATTTGATTGATTGATTGAGTGGTCTTTCACAAAGAATACAACTCTGATATTTATACGAAAAATTATACATAAAAGGTCACTAAGAATTTAAATATGTTTTGCGTGGCTCTATCATTTAATGGCACTTATCTATTATCAATTTCACTACTTGATATTTACATGCAACGTTCTCCTCTTCGACTGAGTCGGTGTACTTTACTCGTCGACTCTTCACTCCAACACTTCACCTTTTTTCGTTGACATCTCTATTGATCAAAGTTAGGCCTTTTTGTTGACCGACTGTACTGTATGGATTAAATGCTTCCAACACTAGTGTAATCTTCTTCTCCTGTTGTCAATTTCTGTAGCTTCCATCGATGAAGTTGCTGATCAAAACACTTGGCCATTTTTCGGTGTTAATAATTACGTAATCTACATAAGTTCATATTGACGCCAAATTTGGTAAATTGCTTTCTATATCAGCAAGATAATTTTTTTTTTTTTTTTTTTATGTTTGCAATTTTAATGCCCATATAGGTGATTTTAAACTTCCACGGTTCTGATCCCTTTTTCTTGTCTGAATCTTTTTCTCTTGTTAAAATTGATTGCGAAAAAGGACATGAAGAAATTGCAAAAGCAGCACGAATGTGGACTTAGTCTTAGACAATGTCCAAGCATTGCTAAAAGAATGTGTCGGTGTTCATCAAATATAACTCAAACATTTCCTTAACTACGGCTATTTTCATATAATCAGGTTTTTAAATTATTAAACGACTATATAATCAGTACGACAACGATATATTGGTGAGACGACGATGATCATTGACTGGGCGAGCGAGAGCAGAGCAAGTGAAGTCTGAGCTTTTGGAGGGTTGCAGAGCTCTACCCAGAATGACAGAGCATTTGCAAAGCATCACATCGCTTGATGTTCTATGGTTTTCGGATTCCTTCTCCTTCCATTCACATACCAATTGTCGCGACCAATTTTTCGGGTGTGAATCACCTAGGGTTTGGCTAATGGATTGTTAAGCCTAGACTTAACTCGGACTCTCCCAAGCCCATACCAATTCGCGACTTAGGTTCAAGTTTTTAACATACAAGTAGATTTTATCTAGGAGTCGCCACTAATCTATTTTTTTGTGGGTCGATTAGAAACCCAAGTAAAATAATGAGAGTTTTACTTTACTCCTACGAACCAGAGACTATGGGTACGGAAACTTGGTTACACTAGATTTTTCTAATGCCCTTTCGGTACCATTCTTTTATTTTCAAAAATGTTTTTTTGCAGGCAGCTTAGATTGATTTTAAATCTATTTCCCTAACATGTGAAGTGATCATGCGGGTGCGCAATCCACCAATTTAACATCCAAGTAAAGCAGTAAATAAATTGCGGGACTTACCTCATAATAACGAAAGCATCTGCGTTGTTAGATCAGAATTCACATCAACAATCCTAGATATGATTTCTAATTAACACGCAATTTCTTTTTTTGTTTTCACTTTATTTAATGAAAATTATGCTTTATGCAATGCAATGTTACTAATCTAACATGAAATGATATGACATGGCAATATGACCTAAACTATTTGACATAAATAAAATAAGCATGCAGTCTATCCTAAAGAATGGAATTGATTTATCTTAAGACAATTTTTTTTTGTATTTTCCATGAAATTCTAAATCAAAAGTTGTCCAATGATTAAATGTACAATCTAAATTAAACAAATGACCTAATTCTAATGACGGACAATTTCTAATTAAATGAACCTAGCAACAAATACTAAATGATGTGCATTTCATGAACCTAATTCTATATGACATGCGCATGATTTTTTTGTATTTTTTAATAAATATTCGTAATTAAAAATCATTAAAAATAAAAATCTAACTAAAGTGATATACTACCTATTCTAGATGCAATTTAATTCAAAAATATTATTTAATCTAGATACTATCTAAACATGCATAAAGAAACATAACTATTCTATCATGCAATTTTATCTAGAAAAATTAATCCTAATCTACATGGAATGCAAATGCAATTTTTTTTGTATTTTCGGGATAAACAAAACAATTAAAGATAAACACCAAATCAACCATGGTCATCAGAAATGTTATCCATCATTCGAATTTAAATTCAAACTTAATTGTTTTGCTAATAAAATCGATAAATTGATCTTAAGCCTTAAAGATCAAAATATCAATTTTATTCCCGCTTGATTAATTATTCTATCTAAAGGCTTATAGATAGAATAAAAATTCGTGTGCGGTTGCGAATCGAAGCGGTACATCGGGAGTTTCAGCCATGCATCGAGAAACATCTCAAATAAGGTAACGGAATTTTCGAAAATCAAAATAGATAAGATTCTCACCTAATTCGAATATTGGTTTCCGAATTCTGATTCTCGAATGGCTACTCGCGATGCAGCGTGGCGGTGCTCGGTTGCTCGAAAGTCACCCGATGGGCTCCATGAGACCTGCGAAACAAAAATTTCCAAGCTCGACAGGGATCGGGACTCGTCGATGATTGGGTGCAAGCACAAACAATATTTCTTTTTTTCTCTTTTTAATTGTTTTTTTTATACTATTGGCTCCATGGGATCCTTTAATCCTCTGATGATCCCATTAAATTTTCAACCTTTTGACCACAAATTCTCCACCTGCAAAGAAGAACCAGTATGCGTCGTTGGGGATTCCGCGGACGACCTAATGGGCCGCACGAATGCGACTTGCATCGGGGGTGTCAGCCCAAACTCGGAGAAATCATCAGGACTCCGAAAGCACTCGTGGGAGTGGAATTTGACATCAGAGCAGTGCGGACAAGTGATGTTGCCGTTGTGGGACACGGGCAACAGCTCCTCGACGGTGATCACCAGTAGCGGGTCATCACCAAAGGGTCACAACGCGGTGCAGCAAACGACGGTGCAACGATGGCATGGAATCAGCAGGTGGCGGTCAATGATGGATCGGCAGTCGTGGGCGTTGAAGTTGCAGGCGAACTTCACGCATGAAGACCCCCATCCTTTGTTGACCTATTCTTTTATAATATGAATATTTCTTCTTTCACATGCCCTCCTGGACGTAGTGGAGTGGTGAGGCGTGTGCTCTTGTGACCTGCAGGGAAAGATTAAGGGAAAAAAAAACCTTCTCTAATCTATGGTTTCGTTAACGTGGAGAACGTCTCTCTCAATTGTGGTCGTATGTTCAATTGAATCCCAAATTCGAATTGGTGAGACAGCCTCGTTATGAGGATGTGATCACCAGCGGCTTTGCCTCCTTGGACACTAGTGATTCTCTGTGTGACCTTCCCGGATCAAGACTGGCTCGGTGGTCGGCACAAGGGCTTCTTGTTGGCGAGGCAAAGAGGACCAGATATACTGGGCAATTACGGTGCTCGACTAGGAACCTCTTTTTCCTCTTAAAGCTTGGACCAACAAATAGTGCGCTCCCAAATTCTGGCACTTGAACTTCCTTCAGCTATGGGACAAATTTCCAGCGGTTGCTCCAGTTTTGTCTTCTTGCGTCAATTGTAACCCTCGACGCACATGCGAGTGATCGTTGGAATTGCTATGTGAGCTCGTTGGAAATTGTCGGGATTGCCTGGAGGTTGCTGGACTGTCTTCGGGAAACCCGTGTGACTATTGGAACGCTGGCGTTAGCCTGAAAACTTCGTCGATGTGGCTGAGATTTGCTGAAGACTGCGCCAGGATGTTGCCGGAAAGCTTCACCGAGACTGATAGTTTGCTACATGAAAACTCGGTGCACGCTGGGGCCAGAACACATCACGACAACAGCAAAGAAGAATGACACAGGTAAAGACAAAGCTTGATCGAACACAATCCTCTCTTTTCTCTCGTGAATGAACGCGTGTTTTCTCTTCTTTTTTTCCCTCTCTTCAGCGTCCACTTTCTTGGCTTTTTATACTTGCTTTTTCGCCGATTGCCTTTTAGTTCACCAAATCTTGCCTCAGCACACTTTCTTTTATTTTGCTCCATTCACGCATATTTTCAATCTTAATTGATTTAAATTTTGGAGCGTCCACTCTTCTTTCCTCCCAGGAATGTTCAAAATATATTTCGCTCTGGCTTCTTTCCTTTTTACTTGTGCTTGTGGACGCCTCGATTATGTTTCCCATGTTGATCGATCTTGCTTCTTATAATCTATACATTTTTTCCTTGCATGAAGAAACAAACTTGCAGATTTTTTTAATTTTCCTTTTTCCGCTTTATTTCTTTCCCATAGTTAAAAGATTCAGCCCCCACTCAAATATCGTGCGCATTTCAATTCTCTACGAAAAATACTATGATGGAATCTTTGCACACATAACTTTAGCCATCAAAGAAAACGGGCTCGGGCCAATTTACTTACTTTATGGGTTTAGTCCGGCTTGCCAAATTAAAGCTTAGAATCACTAATTTGAACCCATCCGTCACTAGTCCAATAAATGCAAAAATGCGAATGCACCTAAATCTATATGCTATGCAATTAATTAATTATTATTATTTTTTAGGGATAAAATTAACCCCTAATTTTTAAATGCAATAAAAAATGCACATCGAGTCACCGCAAAAACAAAGAGAAACCCGTCTTATGAAATCCTTGCCAATTTGCAATGTCATTCTTTCATTTAAGGGAAAAAGCCACCAAAAATCCCAAACTTTGCTCAAAGTGACAAATTTACCCCAAACTTTTTTTTTGTGACATGAAAAACCCTGAATTTTACTAACCGTGACATATTTACCCTAAACTTTTATTTGTGACACAAAAAACCCTGAATTTTCATTTGTGTGACACATTTACCCCAAATCATAGGGGCATTTTGGTCTTTTTACTTTTAAAAACTTTTTTTTTTTTTTTTTTTTCTTCCCTCCACCGGCGTCCGGCGAGGGCCGCCCGCCGGACGCCGGCTTCCCTCCGCCGCCGACTCCGCCATGGTCAGTGGAGGGAAGAGAGAAGAAAAAAAATTAAAAATAAAGAAAAATAAAAAACAGATAAAATAAGATGAAAATGCCCTTAATGGGGTAAATGTGTCACAGTTTGCAAAATTTGGGGTTTTTCATGTCACAAAAAAAGTTTGGGGTAAATTTGTCACTATGGGCAAAGTTTTGGGTTTTTGGTGGTTTTTTCCCTTCATTTAATCATCACACGAGATTGGAAGAGCAAGATGTTCTACATACAACCAACACTTCTTTTATACACGATTTTCCATTTAAGCTTCGGCACCCTTTTGGTGCCCCAAAACAACAGTTTGTATGGAGAAGAGGAAGATAGCAATCAAGTACAGGACCTCTTTAATAAGAGGATGCAAATGAGTAACTTCACCTTAATAGTGTGCTCAAACTCCATCAACGAGTGAGATATATTGGGAAGCAAATATAGTGACAAAAAATAAACTGACCAAGCACTCGAAGAACTGAGAAAATATGAGCATAAAGCAATAGGGAGGGGAAAGAAAGAGAGACATAACAAATACATATCCTCAGCAGTAGTACATGACAATTGAAAGATGAAAGTCAACTAAGATTCACCAAAAATAGAGTTATGACAAAAGAAATTAGAAAGCCAATTGCAACCGAATCAATCAAAGGCTCTTTAAATGTAGTGTGTAAATTCTTTTCAGAAAGTAACCAGACATACTTCAGAATCTGATGGCAAAAAGCTGATCTTTGCGTTTTCAGTGGAACTCCAACATCTTTCAAGGATAACATACACCTATTGCCCTTAGAAATACAAAGGATTATCCATCAGAATTGTTCCTATTAAAAATTCCCATAAGCATCCATCTGTACTAATGTAGTTTAAAGGACATTCAGTCCAACATGTTATACATTTGATATTTAGGTTCTTTCCTCTTCCTCATTTTAGTTCTTTCTGTAGTTTCTCTTGTATACTGTGTGTAAGTATAAAAATATATTTGACTTTACTGACAGATCTAATATAAAAAAGCAGGGCAATTTTTAACAAAATGCCATCTCCAAGGAACAGGAAAAACAGGTGATCTTTTCAATTGCTGGACATTCAACATAATTAAGGCTGAGTCATTAATGTCCAACGCGACAAGGACCTCTAGCACTTTGATAAAAGCATAAAAAAACGAAGAAACAAGTTATGCTGCTGGTCTTTAACGCAGAGATTCTTCACACTACTTTATCATGAGGATAACTGTACAAGTATCGGAAGGGGAAACACTCAGCCCGCACAAACACAGAGAAAAGCTAGCTTTAGATCACAAAATATTAGCCAGAAGCACCAAGTATCCCTAAAATGGGATCGAAGATGCTATGAACATAATCACCACAGATCTATATGTTTCTGTTTGTTTACCTAAGACATGGGGTATTAATAAGGGGCACTTCACTACCATATTTGCAATAAATTTCAGCACCGGAGGCAATTGCCAGGAAAGCTTATCATTGGCCAAAAGAATTGGCTGGTTAGGTTTGCATTGGGGACAAGGAGAGTCTCTGAAGAAGTGAAGCAAGAAAACTGCATGCAAGAAACCAGCTCCAATGGTCTACATTTTTGGGGGTCACCATAGATGTCATAGTTGCAAGAGCTTACACTATGCAGGAAAAGGTTTGACTTTTACTACAAACAATTTTAGGTGACTGCAAATTAATGTCCTGTGGTTGGATGTAGAATTTCAACTCAAGCATTCTCCCGCAAAAAGTGAACCAGAAAAGGCATCAAACTGAAAACAATGATTCCCTCGTCAGCTTCTTTCTAGAGCTTGAATTTCTCCAGTAAGAAGGGAGGAAAGATCCCAAGGGCATTCATGACAGAATACACTCAAGATGTATATCAGAAAAAGTTCGACATGCAAAAGATACCAAGAACTCATCATTGCCTATTGCGTCTTTATCGTATTATATGAGGTAATCCTCTAGGATCAAAAAGCATATTGACCATTATAAAAGCAAACAGGAAAAAAAGCATAGAAGACTCTACAACAATGTGAACACATACATACCAAGAAACCAGATGAAGAACATGCTCTTTATTAAACTTATAATACCTGCAATGCCCATGCATTCCAAAACAGCAACAAATTTACAGATGTCACCACAGTTTCTAAAGCAAGTTTCTGAGTTGGAAAGAGATGCTTCTCAGCTATTCAAGTACATCCGGAACGTCGAGTTTGCGCTAAAGCTAAAAAGGAACAAGAGAATGTACCGTTGTTTGAACCACAAGCTGAACACCAGGTGGCGCTTGATCGGCAAAAACACATCAGTTAAAAGATAGTGGGCACAACACTAGAAAAAGCAGAACACCAATTTACAATATCATGAGTCATAGTATATCCATTTCAACTCCACGAGTGATAAAATATCAGCTGGAGCTTCTTCCACAATGCTTTCACCTTATTTACAATTTTTTTTTTCTCTTTGGAAGGAATTGCATCAAACATTCCGGGGCTGATCTTCCTGGAAAGGATATGTGCTGTGCATAGACATAATCCTGGCGATCTAAGCACAAACGAACCAGCAAAATAGGAATGCTAGACAAGGAAAAACTAATCACAAGAACGGTGACAGAAGTCGACTTCTAGTTAACCCCAATTTCTTGCATCAAATCAGTAACTTTTGCTACAAGACCATGATCTTCCTATATTTTTGCAAGTTTCTTGATCAACCGTGTTCTTTCAGTTTTGACATATATTTGCACGACAAAACTAGCTATAGAAACCACGGAACAAAAACAGATTATGAATGAATATAAGCCACAATGGAATTTGATTTCACATATTCACCTTCCCATCAGCGACAGAGTTAAGTATCTTAATTAACCTCTATCTTGGTCTCAAGATCTGCTGTCTGATCAATGTATTGTACAGCCTGTCGCACCATTGCTGTCACAGCCTATTGATTAGAAAACAGCTACATGTCTGTCACTGTCCAATCAAGTACATCTAGATCACAATTGAAAATTTTGATTTTAACTATTTGATTAACAGCACGAAAAATTCATCACTCTAGAATGAAATATTGTCACAAAAGGAACCAAAAGGGACAATAGCAAGATGCAATACAAATACAGGCATCTCCAATTTTCAACAAAGTATTAGTACCAAACAGTTCTTGATAACCGCACTAAAAGGGACTGAAACTATTCAATATTTTTTCCAAGCAGAACACTCATGTTATCATAAAAATATTTGTGACGACATTTCACAAACATATTCTTAATTCACAAGCACGAAGAAGTATGATCCTTGTAAACTTCCATTAACCCATGCAAGTGTAATCACAACAGAATATTTGCAATAGTTAACCACAAAAACAAGGGCAAAAAAGAAAAACATCACACAGGTAGAGCAGCAGGTAATACAAAATACACAGTAAAAGCCAGCCAAGAGCACTAGGACTCATTTTATAGAGATATGTGGCACCCCCAAAACAACAATGGGTCGCCACAGATACCTATCACTCTACCTATTGAATACCAATTACAGATCTTTGATTAAAGGGGTTAAAGAAGAACCGTAGTTCATAGGCATTTTTTTTTTTGAAAAGAATTTAGCGCAGCTCATAGCGAAAATAAAGACGAGTCTCACCATCCCTCTACTTTCGTAACGATGATACAATGCACACCAACTACACGTTGAAGGAAAACATAAAGCCGAGCCACTTTTATTTACATTTTTATGATGGACATCTCGGGTCGGTACAACCAAAAAGCCAAGACTTTTCACTAAACTTGGCTACAACTCAAAAGAGAGATCTCGACCCCCTATATCGATCACGTATAACCCTCCATCTACAAGTGTCGGCTATCTCCAAAAAGTGTTAGCTCCCACTCCTCACGTGGGCCATCACACCCACCCTGGTGCATCGGGCGGCGGCGGCGGCAACATCCCCAGCATCACTCCGTCACGATGGACGTGGACGGACAAGAACTCCTGGATGACCGAGCCCTCAGCTAGGCCCACGTCATACATCACCAGCACACGAACCCATATGAACACCAAACCAGGAATGGTGACACAAATATGCTCCATACACTCGACCTCCACATCAGATGGAAGGCCGTAAAAGGTACCGCGCGTGACCGGAGGGAGAGGCATCTTTCTAATCTGAAATGTTAGTCCCCAAAGGGGTGAGTACAACCACTCAGCAGGTAAAAGATCTACTAAACTACTCAATGCATCAATCAGAACAATCATGACATCATGGTAGAGTACATATAGTTCGTACTTGTTAAACATACCTCACCTTCAGCCATGCACATTATATCATAACAACCATGTATATAAGTCACTACGTTATGTGCATATACCACCATGCACTCATACATATAACCTCATACAGCCATGCATACATGTCACCATACTATGTGCACATACCACCATGCACTCATTCACATAACATCATATAGCCATGCATACATGTCACCATACTATGTGCACATACCACCATGCACTTATTCACATAACATCATATAGTCATGCATACATGTCACCATACTATGCATGAATCAATTTCAACTTTTATCTTTCAATTGGATCACCACATCCTTCTTTCCCGGGACCAGTAATTGCATCCCACATTTTATCGCTCGCACCCAACCTGGCATTGCGAGGAACCTCCGGCACACACCTCTGGGCATCCGGCACACACCTCCAGGCATCTCGAAACTCCCGAGGACATTCGGCACACACCTCCGGGCATCCGGCACTCACCTCCGGGCATCTCGACACTCCCGGGGCATCGTTGGCTCACACCTCCGATGGTATCCTCATTTATCATAATTCATGTTCACAATTGTGTCTCAATATCAACATGGCACATAATGTAATGGCAACAAGGTCAATTTCACCTACTTCATCCCAACAGATAGGAGTCCTGTTTCTATTCGAGGGAACAATTTTTTACTAGAAAAACATGTTTGGTAAACTCGTTAGGGAATAAAAAAGAACAGAAACACGTTTGGTAAATTTGTGTTCCTTTTTTGTTTCTTTTAATTTTTTAATATTTTTATTTTATTTTTCCTTTTTTCTTTCTTTTTTTCTTTTTTCCTCTTTTGGCGGGTCGCCGGCTCGCCCATGGCCGGCGGCCCGGCCGACAAGGGCGGCGGCCTCGCCCGGCCCATGGCGAGGCTTGCTTAGGCCCTCGGTGAGGCCGAGCCTCGTTGTGGTTGGGCGAGGCTCGGCCCGCGCCTTGGCCGGGCGAGCCCGAGCTCACCGAGCCTCGCCCGCGCCTCAAGGCTCGGCGAGCTCGGGCTCGCCTGATCCGGCGAGGTCGAGCTCGCCCAACCAATCGAGTACATTGTGATGCCCAAAATTCTAGTTTCGTTCCTCGTTAGTTAGATTAAGCATATTTGAGACTAAATTCGAATTTAGTCTCAAATATGCTTAATCTAACTAACGAGGAACAAAACTAGAATTTTGGGCATCACATACATTCCACAGGATCCTTACCAATTTACAATGGGAACAAACGGAGCATCAGGATCCTGACTTGCTGGGATTGACTTTCGTTCGCGTGAGGGTGATAGTGATGATCGACACCGATCTCCCCTTAGGGCCCGTGTGACAAGAGTACGTTGTCCTGTATGTCCGTAGGAATGGTCGTACTCTAGGGCCATTGCCACCACCGCCAGAGAACGACAACGACGGGGGATTGAGTGGCGTGGAGTGACCATGGTTGCGAGGACAGTAGGGAAATTTTTGGACGCAGACACTGAATGATGGACTCTATGTAAATGGCTGTTGGAAATGTCAGTTAACTTTTGAAATATAGCCGAGTATAGGAAACTGCGGCTTTTTGATGTATTGACTAACAATGTCCATCTAGTGTATGTGTAAATAAAAAGTGCCTGGTTATTATCTATATGTGTATTTAGTGTGCATCATTTCTGAGTGTAGGAAAAGGAGTTGTTGGATACGTTTCCACCATATACATTGCGCATGGACTAATGAAGTGTGTGATTAAACCCCCATGGACTCCCTAAAGTCCATCAATTTGAAAAAGAAGGACATCTAGGACAAGGAAGTGATGTGGCGACCCTAATGGATCGAGGGCTGTCGGGGGGCGCCACAAAAAATCCAAGGAGAATTCTGAGACTTGGGCTTCATCATGCTTCCTCGTGTCAAAATGTTTCCAAAAAAATGTTTTGCAAAAAAAATTCAAAAAAAGGAAAACATAGTTTACCCCATTTGTCTGTTTGATTCATCTACTTCTTGTTTCAATAATGATCTTATGGCATACGAGGGTATAGGAATGGTCCAATCTAATGTATTAGGTACTGATAGTGATAATCCCCAAGACTCGATCGAAGATTCCATTGAAGTGCAGCATAGTTGGAAACAACATGAAAGAGCCAAGGCTCTTACATTCAAACAAACTATCACTATTTATCTACTAATCTGGACATGTCATCTAAGAAGTAGAGGTTACGGAGAAGTAAACTCGTACTTTCGAAGAAGATAGAGGAAGAAGTAGTAATGCTTTTAAAAGTGGGATTCATTGAAGTCTGACAATACCCATAATAGGTGGATAGTACCAGTGATGAAGAAAGACGGTCGAGTTTGGGTTTGTGTTGATTATTGGGATCAAAGCCAGCCCAAAGGATGATTTCCCGTCACCACATATAGATGTCCCTGTGGATAGTACTAATGGATTTGGACTGTTCTTATTCATGGATGGTTTTTTTGGGTACAATTAGATAAATATGAAGGAGGAAGACAAGGAGAAAACTGCATTTATCACCCCGTGGGGAACCTTTCATTATAAGCCATACCCTTCGGATTCAAGAATATAAGGGCAATTTACCAATGAGCCATGGTAATACTATTCTATGATATGATGCATCAAGAAATCGACGTCTATGTTGATGAGATGATTGTAAAAACCCGACCTAGAAGAAACCACGTTGAAACCCTAAAGAAGTTGTTTGATCGACTCCATGACTTCAAGCTCCGTCTAAATCTTGCTAAATGTGTATTCTGAGAAACTTCCGGTAAATTACTTGGATTCATTGTGAGTAGTAAAAGGATTGAGATCGACCTATCTAAAGCCAACACCATATGCAAGTTGCGACCTCCATCAACGATGAAAGAAGTTCGGAGCCTTTTAGGGAGATTGAATTACATTGCTCGATTCATGTCCTAACTTTTCGAGACTACCAAGCCATTCTTCAAGCTCTTAAGGAAGAATGTGCAAGTCACCTTGAATGATGAGTCTCAAGAAGCATTTGACAAGCTGAAACAATACTCAATGAATCCACCGGTTCTTGTCCCATCATTGCTAGGGCATCCTTTGATTCTTTATCTAACCATTCATAGCGAATCATTAGGCACAATGTAGGCTCAGGAAAGTCTCGTCGATGAAAAAGAATGAGCCATTTATTACCTGAGTAAGAAATTTACTGTCTTAGAACTGATATATTTTGATGTTGAAAAGACTTGTGCTGCATTAGTAAGGGTATTGCATAGATTGCAACCGTACACACTGCATTACCAGATGTTTCTCGTGACCAAGAACAATCCTATCAAGTACTTACTTGATCGGCCAGCTTTGGTAGGTAAGTTGGCTAAATGGCAAATTTAATTTTCAGAATTTGACGTGCAGTTAATGCCACAAATATCAGTTAAGGGTTGAGTGATCACTGATATATTGGCCAAGAATCTGGGAGTCTTGAATAATGATGACCGTTCCCTGGATGACCGCGTCTTGTATACTGGGGCAGTTATGGTATCCCCAGATGGACAACACCATCTAGTAGTTGTAAAATTGATATTCCCATGCACTAACACTGTAGCCAAGTATGAAACTTGTGTCCTTGAGCTTCAAGCTGCAATCAAGAAGGGAGTGGCTAAGTTAAAACTGTTCGGAGATTCCGCTCTAATCATACTTTAGACTGTAGGTGAATGGAAGGCTAAGGATGCCAAATTACTCCCGTATCACAAGTATCTAGAAGATTTCGTGAAGGAATTCAATGAAGTTTCATTTGAATACTTATTAAGGTCTCACAATCAATTTGCAGATGCACTCACAACTTTGTCATCTATCTTGCAAGTCATTGACAAACTAGAAGTCAAGCCATTTAAAATAGAAGTTTTGGCAAAGTCAGCTTATTGTATGGTTGTGATTGAAGAACCTGATGGGAAACCATGGTATTACGATATCATGAACTACATTCAAAAATAGGAATTCCTTAAGGGAAGTACTCTAGTTGATAGGAAATACATCATGAAGATGGCCTCAAAATTCTTCGTCAATGGTGAGAATTTATACAAGAGATCTTATGATTCAATTTTGTTGCGGTATGTCAATGTAGCCGAAGCTACCTAAATCATTCAAGAAGTGCACGGAGGATCGTGTGGTGCACACATGAATGGGCACATGTTAGCCAAGAAAATGATGAGACTGGGCTACTACTAGCTTGCGCCAGAAAGTGACTACACCTAACACGTACGAGGTTGCCACCGTTGCCAAATTCATGGAGATAAGAAAAATGTTCTTCCAACTGAGCTACACTAGTTTTATGAGCCATGACCGTTCTCAATGTGGGGCATTGATGTTATTGGCCTAATAAATCGTAAAGCTTCAAATGGGCATTGGTTCATCTTGGTGGCGATAGATTATTTCTCCAAGTAGATTGAAGTTGCATCCTTTGGAAATGTTACCACTTGCAATGTTGCGAAGTTCATTAGACGTGACATAATTGGTCGTTATGGCATCCTTGAAGCAATCGTCACCGATAACGGGACAAATTTAAACAACAAACTCGTTGATGAGTTGTTTAGTGAATTCAACAATCAAGCATATGAATTAGTCCCCTTGTCGCCCACAAATGAATGGAGTTGTTGAGGCAGCCAATAAGAACATTAAGAAAATCCTGGCCAATCGAGAATTGTCGAGATTGACATGATAGGTTAACCTTTGCACTAATGGCAAATCAGACATCGATTCACACTTCTACTAGGGCAACCCCTTTTGATCTAGTGTACGGCATGGAAGCAGTCCTACCCGTGGAAGTGAAATCCCTTCTCTGACAGTTTTGTCTCAAGTGGAGTTGTCCGAGGTAGAATGGACACAATTGTCACGCCTCGACCCTTGAGCGCGCAGCATCCCTTGATCTCTTCCATCATGGAATTGCGACGTCCAAGGACGCGTGGCCAACCCATTCATTTTATCTTTTGATTATACACAAGCGGAAGCAGAACAAACAATAGGGATAATAAAAGGTATACATCAGAACATCGAACCAAATACTTCCTTTACAAATTTACGGTCAACCCTAGGAAGTTTAGTGATTACAAACCATTACATCGGCAACTTCCAACCAACCAACAAAACCAACAGTGGGTTAGGGTTAACCTAAACTTCACTAACGCTAGGCCAAACTCTCGTCTCAAATGTAACCTCGAACCGAACATGACAGTTCTCCATTCTACAGGCCTGAAAAATATTAAACCATGATGGGGTGAGATATAAATATCTCAGCGAGTAAACTCCCTAAACCTCGTGTAGGAGGGTTCTTCGCCTCAGAGATGCCCTAAACATGCAACTTATCTATCAATGCCATATTAATAACAATGCATTTTTTGCTTCACAT
Source organism: Eucalyptus marginata (assembly GCA_014182565.1). NCBI lineage: Eukaryota > Viridiplantae > Streptophyta > Magnoliopsida > Myrtales > Myrtaceae > Eucalyptus > Eucalyptus marginata. The sequence continues at coordinate 29,084,696 of CM024589.1, forward strand.
TATCTATTAATAGGCCACTCAACATACGACACCTTATCACATGTCCAATTATTGTATAATAATCACTTCGTGAGTGCATCATTCCATTAAGCATACAACGTTCACAATTTTATAATCCAAGCATAAAAGAATAACAATAATTCTGTGCACCATGTAGCAACTTAAATCTCTTGAGTCCTAATCAAAGGCGTACAAATCCACAACCTTATCCTTGTCTTTCTGATTCGAATATCGACCTGTAGACTTACTCATGTCTCTCAATTCATAAACAGGATCAATCAAAGCATGCATGTGCCACATAAGTCATTGAAATCACATTTAATTCATGCACTGTTCTCATATAACTGATATATATCCACACAACACATGTGCAGACAATGGCATCATTCTTATCATATGCATTCAGCATTCATGCACTTTACATACATTGACGTCTCAAGAATATCATGGCATCCCATACTACCATGCTATCCTCGAGACCATGCGGTGCCATATAATATAGTCATGCGCTCATGCCATGCAATAATTCGGACCAGCTCATATATCAATCTCAAATCACAAGTGTGCCGACTATAGTATCACTTCTCCAAATATGCATTCATGCACTCATGCACTTTACACACAACCATGCCCAGATTATTACGGCCACTTAGGACCCAAGGCCAACCCGAAGGTTCGTAGTCATCTGGCGTAATCGGGCATCGTCTCGCCCTATTGAGCACGGCAACATCCCACGTAAATGCATTAGGACAGCGTTCCTGTAAGGAGCATCATTCCGAAATCCATCCGCGAACAGCATCCCATTGACTTGGGGGCATCCAAACTTAATCAGGCATCGTCTCACGTAAACGCATGAGAACGGGTTCACTACCCCGCGTAAACGCATAAGGGTTTTTTATGTGATCACACAAGCATACCATCACTCAAGTCCATTGTTTTCTTTCTCATGAGCCAAGTATAAATGCCTCAATGATGTGCTAGGCGGAGTGTGTCTCATGATCTATCGAAACTACATCAATAAATTATGCCGACCACGAAACGAGAGTCTGTGGTTTGACACGATACGTTGAGCATCGGCTTGTGATGACCCCGGGTTGCGACAATCCTCGATCCTTAAGGTTCGCCACGCCCAATATTCTGGTCCCTACGCTATATCATTGCGGAAGTGAGCATCTAACTCCATCTCAACTTAACTTAAAATGATGCACACGATATATAAACCAAGCACTTTATTTACATATATTTTTGTTTAGACGACGTTCGTCGGTACACATAGGCCAAAATTGGACCGACTCTTTTGCTATCTATTCACAACGTCGTTCGTCTTCATGCACTGGTATCCAAAATTCGGCCGTCCTCCCATGTCCTCCACTTCTCCACCCCGCTCAAGCCATCATCGTCATCTTCCGGTGGCGGTGGTAGTGGCCCCATGGTGCGCCCGTTCATTCGAGCATACAGGACCACAAACTCCATGTGCACTAGACCCGAGGTGAGTCTGGTGTCTATAGTCAGAATTACCCGAATTCGGGTGAAGATGAGTCCTAACAGGTGGGGGTCAGGGTGCTCAGTCTGCTCCCATCGTAGGTCGATGAGGATGCCATAAAATGTACCAGAGGAAGCGGATAGCAACAACATCTTTATCACTCTATAATATGTTAGCCCCATGAGGGGTGAGTACAACTACTCAGCAATCAAAGTTCTACTAAACTATATTACGCATGTCTACCGCTACTCAATTTCACGCAATCCAAAACTGAACACACAACTAGAGCAAAATATATGCATCAGATCAAAAGATTATCTTAACAAAATGACATATTCAAAGCCAGTGAGAATTTAGAACTCAATAAATCCCAATTCACTACCACCATCTTCTGGAAGGACCAGTGTTTGCATCTGTTCCAAGCTCTCGCATCTTACTTGGCATCACAAAGACTTTCAGTTTCATATTTCAGTCACCGAGCGTTCAGAGCGTGTTACGTTACACCTCCAGGCATCTCACACCCCACCTGGCATCACGAGGAACCTCAGGGGCTCACCATGTCAATGATGTCCCCGGGCATCCGGTACGTGTTAGGTCACACTCTCGGGCATCTCGACACTCCCGAGGAACCTCCGGGGCTCATCAGTCCCCAGACATCCAAAGGCATCGCCCGCACAATCCTCCAAGCAACCCGACACCCGGGGCATCATCGTCATCGTGAACCGACGGCATCCATTACTCACGTACCATGGTGTAGTAGTCTCACAATTTTAAAGCCAATACATTTCAATATCACCAGTATAAGAAGCAGCTTGGATTTCTCAACCCCAAATCATGATTTAAACCAAAATGCAGGGAAATCTCGACGGTATACCGGGCGTGTAACACAAAACTTTTCGAGAAATCTAGAGTTTGAATGCCAGGGTGGATCAAGATTTAAACCGTACGTTTCACCCCTTATCTTTTTCTGAAATTGACGAATATAAACTTGAAATGTTTTCATGTTTCTAAACTTAGGATGTACAGGTGAAAACCTTCAATCAAAACCCCCAAGCATCTCCTGAAATATTGCGAACGGCACATCGGCAAATAAAAATCCCAGTGCAAATCTTAAGATTTTTCAAAATAGTTTACGAGTAAATTTTTAGGGCTTCACAACACTAAGAATCTATGCATATGCAGATGCCAATATCACATTTAACCATAGGCGACATGAAATCCTCTCAATCCTCTCAATCCGAAATCAACTCAACCACTCCAAATTCACCATTCGGCACAAGAATTCAAATAACGCTAATTCTCGAATGCATTTCATCAGGCAGCGACGGAATTACACGATATAAGTTAATAGATATCGACTTGCCTTAGGTCTGGTGACATCAACGGCAAGCGGACCGTGAGCTGCAGCTACGAGCATGGCTAAGGCGAGCTGCACGGGCTGAACAGAAGCGGTTGATGGCTGGCGGTGAGGCGAGATGGCAATGGGGATGGCGTGCGGCGTCGGCAGCTATGAGTTAGAAGGAAGAAGCCGGATATGGAAGGTTTCCATTTTGACTGAAGATCGGCTGTCGTTGTTGATGGGCAAGGGTAGTCGCAGAATGCAGGAAACTTTGGCCTTCACCGAATGAAGGCTGGCGTCCCTTCCCTTCCTTTGTTGACTTTGCAAGTCAACAAATCTGACTTGGTGGCAGCAAGGGACGAGGACAGCGCGGGCGTTCGATCCCGGCGTGTGACAAATTGCGCTCCTCATGCGAGGACGTGCCTCCTTGCATGTGTATGTGCATCCGTTGGATAGCCACCGAAGGGAAAAAGGGGCGTGGCAGCTGGGTGTGGCCGCACTTGATCAATCCTTGCATGCTTGCAGGACGTGGCTGCAAGGAGTCAAAGTCTTCGAATGGATGTCCAGCTGAAGAGAACGTGGCTGCATGGTCAACTTCTCCATTTGTTGACCCACGAAAAGGAGGAAACGTGCATGGAGGATTTGGGGTCTAAGGTCTTCATGCATATGAGGAAATGGGCAGCTCGTGGTGGCCGATCTTTGGTGCTCCTTCATCGGCGTATTTGGGTCGGCATGTTAATAATCGGGGATGGCTTTGCCGAAGAAAGGAAGGGGCGTAATTGCATGGCCGTTCGACTAGAGAGGTATAAATTTTAGTGGATGTTGGTTCCATTGGTGGTGTTGCGTAAGGAAATTTTCGATGAGACGCTGAGTTTCACGGTGATCGGATCGTCACGACGCAACAAAGACGTGACTATGAGGGTACATCATAGGATCATCATGAAACGTGACATCTCGGTTTGGTAATGGTAATGATGAAATGGCAACCGAAAGTGGCACCAACGACGTAGTCCGGTGACAAATTCGTCGACCTGTCGCAGATCATTACGTATTCGAGGTCCGGTGAAATCTAGATATCACATGGCCTAAGTCCATTTGAATTGGAAACGATACGCCGCAAAATCACACCGAGACCAAGTAAGAACCAATCCGTGGTGACATGATCACCAGCTTGGTACCAAACTTAGCTCGGAAATGATACGTCTCAATATCGCACTGAGGCCAAGAGGGACCGACCCATCGTGACATGATCACCGATGCAGTACCAAACTTGATTCGAGAATGATACGCCTTAGTATCGCTGATCCAAGAGATAGACTTGACACGGCGTGCTTCCACGCCCGTCCAAGAACCATTGTATATCCCGTCTCGGAGGCTCGGAGTGTTCTCACGCATCGACCATGGACAATGAACATATGTGTAAAGACTATTTTCAATGAACACATATAAAACATTGCCATCAAAACCAAACAACATCACATAGAATGAGCACATCCAATAACATCACAAGTTGCTTCAAATGACAATATCATATCGAACAACCTTAGCATATTACCTTTCAAAATAGTCTTTCATTACTTATAATTATAGAATGCTACGAATGCTTACCCTTTTCAATTTTGGAATTGTACAAGCACATATCATCTTTAAAAACTAGCATTCAACAAACATATACACTTTAGAATTCACCACATACAAAACACTTATCATTTCCAAAATAAGGGATTTTATAAGCATCTACTATCTTTAAAATTAGGCTTTAATAAACACATATTATATTAAAAGCCACAACATAATACTCACTTATCAAAATCAAGATAGGTTATCACATCCAACGATAACTTAAAACTATAGCTTATCACTTTCAACGATAGCCTATGATGATCACCGATCGCTTCTAGTGATAGCCTATCACGATAACTTATCACATCTAGCTATCACTTATCGCGATAACTTATCGCATCCACTTATCACCCATCATGATAGCTTATCACCACTACTTATCACTCAAATCCACTTATCACATAATCTAATCACCATCAACCATAGACCAATCCTAACTCTACTCCAAAGTGTAATTACTGCCCTAATCAAGGGTTAGGAAGCTACTCACCATTAAACCATAAACCAATCCTAACTCTACTCTTTAGTGCAATTACTGCCCTAATTAGAAAGCTACTCACTTCCAAACTAAGCCATGACAAGCGGTGGCAAGGCTCACGGTGTGGCGGCGACTCTCAATGAGGCTCCACAAGGCGTGATGGTGGCTGATTGGTGGTTGGTAGCCCACGGCAAGGCTAGAACAGCCAAGGAACAGTAGCACACGACTTGAGGGTGGTCCAGCAATGACTTGGGACTCGCAGCCAACACGCAAGAACGACGGCACGGCGAGATCTCATGGCAAGGGTAGCTTGGCGAGCTTAACGATGGATGGTGGCTCACGGCCACACAACCAAGAGGGAAAATAGAGAGAAATGGGTATGAGATGAGGGGGGGTAATGGAGGAAATTCATCCAAATGAGGGGTAGAGAGAGAAAGTGAGAGAAATGATGGACAAAGAGGAATACTTGGGGAAGAAGTTGGCCATTTAATGCCCCTTGACTTATTGTTTTTAACTTGGGGAGCAAGAACACATCTTGGCCCTCCATTCCAACTTGGGGAGCAAGAATAAATCCTATCCCTCCATCTTGCCACAAAAGTCAAAGCCTTCTAGAAGCTAGGTTACTATTCAAGCGCGCTATTCACGTAGGTTACTATTTACTCACATGGGCCAAGTCCAAGATGGCTCCATTGTCTTAATGGGCTTGTCCTTGGGCTTGATAAACATGGGCTTGGGCTTAGTTAATCCAATTTGGGCCTAAACAAGCTTAATGGGCCTTAAAGAGCAAAATTGTAATTTCCACCTACTTGGGCCCTTGTGGACGAAGTTTAAAGGGAATGTGGCCCATTGAGCCATTCCAAAGTCTAAAATCCTCCTATAAACAGGGGGAAAACTATCCAATGTAAGGACATACAAATTTGATGAATGAAAATTGTGAAATTTCCTCTACTTGAGTGAACTTCTTCGTAGAGTAGATAACTCCTTGCGGTCTCTTTATCCTTGGAGCATAGATCACTCCTTGGTGGAAAGCCAAGAAGCCCTTTATTCTTGGCTAGTGGAATCTTTAGGCCTTAGTGGTGAGCTTTTCCTATCTCAAAATCCTTTACCTTTGGCTGGTGGAAGCTTTAGGCCTTGGTGGTGAACTTCGTAGATCTCAATCCTCATCTTTGGTTGGTGGCGTGGCCTTTATATCTTGGAAGGAGATCGTTCTATCTTTTCTTATTCCCCTTCGTTTCTTCCCCATATACACTACTCCATACACTGAACTAGAAAAATCCCAAAAGAAAATTTTCCGTTCTAGAATCGCTCGCCCCATCATACATCAGCTGTTGACCATGCCCACATTATGGTCCTCGTTAAAGACCTCTTAGATTGGTAAAGTCGTACCACTTGCAAGATTGCTCAGACTCTTCTTTGGCATGATGATGATAGTGAAATCAGGTTCCCACATCAATAACGTTTTTGATAAGGATGAGTGAAAAGTTATTTCAAATTGAAAGGTCTCTCATTTAACACACCCTTGACACTAATGTTTTTGAAATGAAATATTCTTTTGAAATTCTTCCTAGTGGAAATTAGGTGATGCAAGCTTGATAGAAATTATCATGCGTGATCCTCACTTGAATTAATGCTTGTGTTGCATGTTACTTCTCTTATGATTAAGCTTTATAGGAGACATATTTTCAAGTACGTATATCTCTATTAATACTTTAAATACTTGTCATAACACAGGTATTCCTTCTTAAGTACATCAACGCTAGACTCGATCGAGTTGTCCTTAAAGATTTTCTCCAAATTCAGTCAGTTTAAGGCAACCGAAGAAAGATTCGAATCTTAGTTAGGCAAAACCTCGTAGTATTGGGGTTAGTAATACTTTTTGGATCGCCCTTGTTGTACTAGAGGTGCTAGGTTTACCCCGAACCCCTTTTTGGTGAAGGTCGTGGCCACGCTTGTAGACTCATCAGATGTGGCAAGTAACTAAGCTTCGTTTGGTGTGTTTAAGCTATTTTGATTACCGCTTGTATAATATAACAATCTTCTAATGCATATGTATATATATGAGTGTACTTGAGACTATCCCCGTTTGTTGATTGGGTGAGTTGTTTATGCTTCCGCTTACGTATTTAATCGAATAAAGAGATTGGGTCGGCGACACCTCTTGGGACATCACAATCGAATGACCTAAAGGAAATGAATGACGACAAGCGCAGGTTGTCGCGTGTCCCGAGCGGGTCAAGGCGTGACACCTCGTCTCTTGGGCAAACCTCTTGTGAGTTCACTTGATTGCAGTCACGAGCTCTCCTAAGCTTGTACCCTGCGTGACAACAGAAGGTGTCGTGACCGTACCCTGACGTCGTTGCATGTCTTGATGAATGGTTTTAAGGTTGAAAGGAAATCAAACATAAAGGTGAGTTTAAGGGTACCTTTGCTATTATGATAGCCCTCTCAAAATGTACATCCACCAAAGATGGCATCACTTCATCTTCATCGGCTTCACTATCTTGAGTATGCTAAATTACAACTATGAACATTTTCTAAAGGTTCATACCACTCACGATGGGTTTATGCAAACGATCTAATTGTTAAGACAACTTAGATATAAGACAATAGTTGCCACTCGCCTCATTTTTAGGGATCAGCTAGAGAACCCAATTGAGGGTCAGGTTTAGTCTCTCGATTCCTATGCAACTAGATATCCAGGTCCAGGGACTTGGGGATACGCTAATTGTCACACCTCGACCCTCAAGCGCGCGGCATCCCTCGATCTTTTCGGTCATGGAATTGCGACGTCCCAAGAGGCGTCGTTGACCCAATCGCTTTATTCGATTAAATACGCAAGCGGAAGCATAAACTATTCACCCAATCAACAAGCATGGATAGTTTTAACCACACTCATATACATATATGCATCCATAACGTCATTACAACATACCAACTATTTATATTTAAACTTAAACGTCACTCGTTACCACATGTCAATCAAAATGCACGTTTATTCGCACTTCCAAAAGGTTTCAAGGTTGGCCTAGCTCCTCTATACTACGAAGCGACTTGAAAAGGATGGTATTCCCCATGTGCCTACAACGCGTCCTGTTGGAGAAAACTCGTTTATTGTTTTGAAGCTGACAAAACGTTTCCATCAGTCTAGTCTAAAGACTTCCAGACCCAATTGTTAAAGTCTAAAGAACTCCATACTCTATTGTCAAAGTCTGAAGTCTGGCACTATTGTCAAAGTCTGAAGACTGCCAGACTTAAGACTTAAGTTTGTCCTCACTGACAATTCCAGACGAAGAAAGAAGACTTATCCAAATGATGGATTATCTTCAAGGATTTGACTCACATGGTTTTTGGAAGACCATATGGCTAGAAGTAGTGCATGTGTGGCATCCTAAAAACCCCATGGCAATCTCTAGATGCCTTACAACCTATGGAAGGGTGATGGATGTATCAATGACCTATGCTGTGGTCTTTAGACAAAAAGAAGTGTAATAGATTATGGCCAAGCACCTAATGGGTGAATATTTTGTCGGAAACATGTTCCATGCCCATGTGAGATCAATATTTATTTTATGAGAAAATTATGTTTTGGCCATGAATTTTATAAGTTGGATTTTATTAATCTATGTTACAAAGTATTATAGCCATTTAAATTGTAATTTAGTACTTTGATTAAATAAGGATTAAGCTATTTTTTTTAGGGGTAATCTTGGGTCAATTAAGCTTGGGTCTTAGGCCCAAGAGTGTTGGGCCGAAATGGCCGGCCCATAGGCCCATGAGGGGCCGTCGACCGCACAAAGAAGGGGGGAGTCCGGTTTGCATGCCTCCCCCCCTTTGTCCCATGAAGATGGCCAAGTGTCAAGCCATGCAAAGCTAGTGATGGCTAATGATGGAGGGAAGGAAATTAGGGGGAAAAGGTGACCGGATTAAGTGAGAAAGAGAGGGAGAGAGAGAGAGAGGAGAGAAAGAGAGGAAGAAGAGAGAAAGGAAGAAGGGAAGAAGGAAGGAGAAGGGGCCGTTCATCGCCATCCGTTGCCGTCGTGTCTCGCCGTTGTGCTCGCCGTTTGCTTGGTTTGGAGGCAAGTGGGATCCTTTGATCTACTCATGCATGCTGTGCTTAGTGTGTGTGATTGATTGGTGATGATTTTCGGAGGTATAGGATGTGAAAAATTGAAGTTACAAGAGTGGTGCTCTAGCCTAGTATGCTGTTCTTGAGAAAAAACAGCTTGACCTAGGATGTTCTAGTGACTTGCATGTGATGTTCTAATTGAAATTTGGCTTCGACCTCTAAATGAAAGTTGTAAAAGACTTCTTGGAGTATAACATACTCAAATTTGGGACAAAACAAACAAGTATAAGTAGGTGAAACCGTTGTTCTTTGAAGAAGACTAGATTTGAAAATTTTAACACCGACCTTTGATGAATACATGGACGGTAAGGCAATCTTTTTGTTGAAATTTCACTTCAGTTTCTTAACAAAAGTTGTAAAGGACATCCTGAGGTTTAACATATCAAAAGTTTAGAAAAAACAAACAAGAATAGGTAAGTGAAATCGTGGTCCTTCGGAGATGGTTAGATCTGGAAATTTTGGTACTAGGAACAGGATTTCTAACCATCTATATTTAATTACCCAGGACGAATCTGACTTCGATGTCTTCATGAAGTATCTACCTTAGGGTCTTAGCTATCACATAGTCGAATTTCATAATTTTTGAAGGTCATTAGGGTATTTAATCGGAAATGTTTCTAAAACTGTGCAATCTGATGTGTTCGGACTTTGTAGGTTGCAATGCATGAACTATATCGTCTTGTATGAGGTTCTTTTGGAAAAGTGTTCTGCATGAAATATCTCTCTTTATGTCTTGCCTACAACATATTCAAATTTCGTAATTTTTGAAGTTCATTTGCCTATTTAACCAAAAATGTTTCAACAACTGTGCAAGTTGAACGGTCAGAATAGTAGTGCTGTGATGCATGGTCTATATTGAATTATATGGGGATCTTTTGGTGTAGTGTTCTGCATGAAATATCTACCTTTATGTCTTGACTATCACATGTTCGAATTTCATAATTTTTGAAGGTCGTTTGGGTATTTAATTAAAATATTTTCAAAAACTATGCAAGCTGGATTGTGCGAATTTCAAAAACTGTAATGCATGGACTATTCTGTTTTGTATGATATTCTGGTAGTGCTGTGTTCTTCATGAAATAAATGCCTCTAGAGCTTGTCTATGATGTATTAAAATCTTAGAAATTATTAGGGCCAATCACAAAATTTTAAGAAGAGTAAATTAAAAAGAATGCATTCTGTTTCTAAAATAATAGTAATAATCCATGAGTTTGCCCCATGAATTATATTGCTTTTAAGTGATTTATCTTGCTGCACATGTGATGATATTTGGCATTGCATATATAAAATTAAAAGTTGAAATTGACCTTGTTGCCATTATATCATGTGCCATGTTGATAATTGAGACACAATTGTGAACATGAATTATGATAAATGAGGATACCGTTGAAGGTGTGAGCCGACGATGCCCCGGGAGTGTCGGGATGCTCGGAGGTGAGTGTCGGATGCCCAGAGGTGTGTGCCGGAGGTTCCTCGCAATGCCAGGTTGGGTGCAAGCGATAAAATGTGGGATGCAATTACTGGTCCCGGGAAAGGAAGATGTGGATCCAATTGAAAGGTAAAAGTTGAAATTGATTCATGCATAGTATGGTGACATGTATGCATGGCTGTATGATGTTATGTGAATAAGTGCATGGTGGTATGTGCACATAGTATGGTGGCATGTATGCATGGTTGTATGAGGTTATATGTATGAGTGCATGGTGGTATATGCACATAACATAGTGACTTATATACATGGTTGTTATGATGTAATGTGCATGGCTGAAATGTGAGGTATGTTTAACATGTATGAACTATATGTACTCTACCATGATGTCATGATTGTTCTGATTGATGCATCGAGTAGTTTAGTGGATCTTTTACCTGCTGAGTGGTTATACTCACCCCTTTGGGGACTAACATTTCAGATTAGAAAGATGCCTCTCCCCCCGGTCATGCGCGATACCTTTTACAGCCTTCCATCTGACGTGGAGGTCAAGTGTATGGAGCATATATGTGTCACCATCCCTGGTTTGGTGTTCATACGGGTTCGTGTGCTAGTGATGTATGACATGGGCCTGGCTGAGGGCCCGGTCATCCAGGAGTTCTTATCCGTCCACGTCCGACGTGAAGGAGTGATGCTGGGGATGTTGCCGCCGCCACCACCCGATGCATCAGGGTGGGTGTGATGGCCCGCGTGAGGAGTGGGAGCTGACACTTTTTGGAGATAGCCGACACTTGTAGATGGAGGGTTATACGTGATCGATATAAAGGGTCGAGATCTCTCTTTTGAGTTGTAGCCAAGTTTAGTGAAAAGTCTTGGCCTTTTGGTTGTACCGACCCGAGATGTCCATCATAAAAATGTAAATAAAAGTGGTTCGGCTTTATGTTTTCCTTCGATGTGTAGTTGGTGTGCATTGTATTATCGTTATGAGAGTAGAAGGATGGTGAGACTTGTCTTTATTTTCGATATGAGCTGCGCCAAATTCTTTTCAAAAAAAAAAAAATGCCTATGAACTACGGTTCCTCTTTGACCTCTAAAAGGAAGATATGTAACTGGCATTTAAATAGGTAGAGCGATAGGTATCTGTGGCGACCTTAGTTGTTTGGGGGTGCCACAGCATGAAAAAAGAGTTTCAAAGTCTAAATCTTTGTAGTTCCTTGCTCTTTCATTCTTTGAGCTTGAATTGTATAGAAAAGAGAGAAGCACATAGTGAGACTTTGTGAAGAGACTAAGCTGAGACTCTCCACTGAGGAAGTTGAAGATCACGAGCTGTATAACCTCTTTTGATTCATAGTGGAATCCAGCTAGTAGGCTGTCAGTGCGGGAGAGTGGACGTAGGCTTGGATTAAGCCGAACCACTATAAACCTTGTGTTTGAATTCTCTTACCCTAATCTCCTTACTTATTTGTAGCTCTACTTTATTGTTTTATAGAATTTGTTAAAACTGTTTATATCTAGAGTTTATTATCATCCATAGGCAATCCAATCTATTAAGTCTAGCGAAAAAGTTTTTATACACCTATTCACCCCCCTCTAGGTGTGTGTATTAGCCATTTCAATTGGTATAAGAGCTTGTGTGCTTATGTGTTGAAGTGTTTATACTTCTTAAGCTAAAGATCTATGGCTAGTATTTTGGCTCTAGGTTTGGTCGAAGGATAAAGCAACACCAGACCTCCCTACTTTGATGGGAAGGAATACAATGTTTGGAAAAACAAGATGAAAGCATTTCTAAGATCGAAAGATCCCCTGTAATGGGATGTGGTAGAAAAATGAATTATTTCTAAAGCTACATCAACATCTAGGAAGGAAATTGCAAATGCTGGAGAATTGACACAAGCAGAAATAACCAAGAGACAATCTCTTGATGCAAAAGCAATTTATTCATTATACTGTGCTTTATCCCCTACTGAGTATAACAGAATTTCATCTTGTGAAACAGCCAAAAAAGTCTGGGATAGGTTGCATGTCACTTATAAAGGAACTGATCAACTTAAAGAAATAAAAATCAACATCTTACTCGGACAGTATGAAGCCTTCAAGATGAAGCCAGGAGAATCCATCACTGAAATGTTTAGTCGTTTTACTGAAATTGTAAACGGTCTAGCATATCAAGGACAGCCAATCTTAGGACCAATGAAGGTCAATAAATTGTTGCGAGGACTCTCCAAAGATTGGAACCACGTGAAGACTTCTATAAGATAGACTTAGAGGATCATGCCTCTTTCTATCGATGAATTGGTTGGCACCCTTCAATCATATGAAGTAGAGCAAATCAATGAGGAAGAAGATCCTAAAGGTAAGAAGTCAATTGCCTTAAAATCTAACGATGATTCTAATGATACAGACTCTGAAGATGACTTCGATGATGAAGAGCTAGCACTTATGATAAGGAAGTTCATAATGTTAAACAGGAAAGGAAAAAGGTTTAACTGGAAAAAGCGGGGAACTCAAAGATTTCAGAAGAAATCAAATGAGGATAATGAGATCAGCAATGATGTGGTTTGTTTCGAATGTAAGAAAAATGGACACATTAGACCCAATTGCCCTCACTAAAGAAGAAGAAAGGTAAAATAGAAAAATTCAAGAAGGCTCTTAAAGCAGAAACATGGAGCGATACATAATATGTGGAAAGTGATGAAGAGTATGCCAATATCTGTCTAATGGCGAATTTAAAATCAAACTCAAACTCTAAGACAAACTCAAATTCAGACTCGGACTCAGACAATGAAGCCAAGTTTAGTAATTTAAAAATTCCTATTAAAGTTTCAAAATATATAGATGAACTTTGTCTTAGCCTTAAAACATCTCTTAAGAGGATGTCCGAGCTAAAGAAGGAGAATTCCAAACTTAAGCAACAGGAAATTTCTTGGAAAGTAAAGTTTGAAAATCTAGACAAAAGTTTTGTTATTTTGAAAGAAAATTTAGACTCTCTTTCAAAGGAAAATACATTTTTGAAAGAGGACATTTCAAATATCACAAAGAGGTTTTCGATGGGATCTGAGAAGTTGGAAAAGATTCTTTCAATACAAAGACCATATTTCAACAAATCTGGTTTGGGAATGACTTCTGAAACCGTTCCTCTAATCGATTTTCCAAAGGCTACAAAAACCTTTTATAGAAGCCACTTTCAAAAAGCTTTTGTAAAACCTGTTGGCCAAAGTGCTCTCAAATGTTCAAAGTGTAACAGCTCATAACATTTCGAGAAGGAATGTCCTAAGGATTAGAGATCTGTTAAGAGAGAATGGGCAAAGACTGTTTTTTGAACTAACTCTTCTGGACCCAAGAAAGTGTAGGTACTAAAGAAAGTTTGAGTTCTTTTTATGATTGCAGGTCACTATCAAGAAGAAAATTAAATGGTATTTGGATAATGGCTGCTCAAGACATATGACAAGAGATTCAACCTGTTTTATAAAGCTTGTGCAAGTAAAATGAGGAAAAGTGTCAATTGGTGGAAACAGTAAAGGAAGGATTGTTGGATGTGGAACTGTGAGAATTGGAAGTCTCACAATCAACAATATCTCCTTGGTTGAAGGTTTGAATTATAATGTTCTAAGCATTAGTCAACTGTGTGACACTGGATTCAAGATTAATTTTCAAGAAGACATTTGTTCGGGAACCAGTAAAGACCTCTCTCAATCCTTCACTGGACGAAGACATGGAATATTTATCTTCTGGATATAAAATCTAAAAGCTCTCAATGTCTAATATCCATTCAAGATGAAGCAAACCTTTAGCATAGAAAGCTTGGCCATATCAACATGAAGCAGATTGCTAAGATCTCCTCAAAAAAACTTGTTTGTGGACTGCCCAACCTGAAGTATCAAAAATCTGAATTATGCACACCATGTGTGTTAGGAAAACAGATTAGAAGTTCTTTTAAACCAATAAATCAAGTTTCTACTAATCTTGTTTTGCAATCTCTTTGGACCAACCATAACTCAAAGCATTGGTGGAAAGAAATACTGCCAAGTAATCGTGAATGACTATTCTCGATTTACATGGGTATACTTTCTAGCAAGTAAGTCTGAAGCTTTCTCCTACTTTTCAAAATTTGCCAAGAAAATCCAAAATGAAAAGGGTTATGCTATTACAAGAATACGTACAGACCATGGAGGTGAGTTTGAAAACCAAGACTTTACAAAATATTGTAATGACTCTAGTCTTCAACATGTTTTCTCTTCTCCATATACTCCAGAGCAAAATGGTATTGTGGAAAGAAAGAATAGATCTTTACAGCAGATGGCTAGAACACTCTTAATAGAGAGTAATATTTCCTCTCGATTTTGGGCTGAAACAGTTTCAACATCTTGTTACATTATAAACAGAGTTTTCTTGAGGCCTCTTCTGGAGAAAACTCCCTATGAGTTATTCAAATGAAAGAAGCCAATTGTTTCTTACTGTAATGTGTTTGGTAGTAAGTGTTTTTATTTTAAAGAATGCAAATGATCAAACTGGTAAGTTTGAAGAATGGTCAAACGAAGGATTTTTCCTTGGATACTCAACAACAAGCAAAGCCTACAGAGTATACAATAACAAGACTCAGTCTATAGAAGAATCCATGAATGTCAAGTTTCAAGACTCAATGAATCAACTGGATTAGACTCATCCTGAAGAACCTGAACCTGCTCTAGATGTTGCAAAATCTAATTCCCCCAAAGAGGTTCAGACTCCTGAAGATCAACAACATGATGAACCAGAAGATTCAACTGAAATAGAGAATCAACAGACTGACAAACCAACTAGCAACTAGAAGCATAAGTCAAGTCATCCTAAAGAACTCATCATTGGCAACATTGATGAAGGAATTTGAACCAAATCCAAAAGGCGTGAAGAGTCTAGTGCTCTAGCACTTGTTTCCAAAATTGAACCCAAAACCATAGAAGAAACCTTAGCTGATGAAAGCTGGATTGAAGCTATGCAAGAAGAACTCATACAGTTCAGCATCAACGATGTTTGGGAGTTAATTCCTAAACCTAAAGGTAAGTCTATTATTGGAACTAAATGGGTTTTTAGGAACAAGATGGACGAGCAAGGAAAAGTGATTAAGAACAAAGTAAGACTTGTGGCTAAAGGATATAGACAAGAAGAAGGGATAAACTATGACGAGACCTATGCACCAGTAGCGAGGTTAGAAGCAATTAGATTATTACTCACTTTTGCTTACTATAACAATTTTAGGTTATTCCAAATGGACATGAAAAGTGCATTTCTAAATGGATTTATCCAAAAAGAAATCTATGTGGAACAGCCACCTGGTTTTAAAGATCCAAGAAAGCCAGACTTAGTCTACAGACTAAAAAAGGTCTATTCGGATTAAAGCAAGCACCTCGAGCTTGGTATGAAAGGTTAAGTAAATTTCTAACTCAAGATGGTTTTGTTAAAGGAAAAGTAGATACTATCTTGTTTATCAAAAGAGAAGGTAAAGATTTTCTACTTGTTCAGATTTAGTTCACCTAATGAAAATCTTTGCAAGAAGTTAACTAGATGCATGCAGGATCAATTCGAAATGAGCATGATGGGTGAGTTAAATTTCCTTCTGGGGTTACAAGTTAAACAATCAAAGGAAGGAATCTTCATTCACCAAGAGAAGTATGCAAAGGATCTTATTAAGAAGTTTGGATTGGAAAACTGCAAAAAGACAGAGACGCCAATGTCAAGTTCTTCGAAGCTGGATAAAGATGAAGAAGGGAAGAGTGTAGATCAAAAGCTATATAGGAGCATTATTGGTTCACTTCTTTATCTTACTGCATCTAGACATGACATTTTGTTTAGTGTTTGTATCTATGCTAGATTCCAATCAAATCCTAAAGAATCTCACTTCATTGCTGCAAAGCGCATCATCAAATATGTTGTAACAACTACAAAGCTAGGTCTATGGTATCCCAAAGAAGGAGACTTTACTCTCCTTGGATATTCAGACGAAGATTTAGCAAAATGCAAAGTGGATAGAAAGAGTACTTATGGTACATGTCAACTGCTTGATAACAAACCGGTATCATGGTTTTCAAGAAAACAGAGTACCGTAGCTCTCTCAACAGCCGAAGCAGAATATGTAGCTCTTGGAAGCTGCTGCTCACAAATCTTGTGGATACGGCAACAACTAAGAGACTTTGGAATCGAAGAATTTTGCACCGAGATCAAATGTGACAACACCAGCACCATTAATCTCACAAAGAATCCAATTCTTCATTCAAGAGCAAAGCATATAGAAATTCGACATCATTTTATTAGAGATCATGTTCAGAATGGAGAAGTTATGATTCAGTTCATTGACTCAAAGAATCAGCTAGCGAACATATTTACAAAGCCACTGGAGAAAAGTCTTTTTGAGTCTATTCGCACCAAACTGAATATCATATCTTCTATCGGATAAAGTCTGAAGGTACTTAGACTCAGAAATAAAGTCTGAAAGTACTCAGACTCAGAGGTAAAGTCTAAAGGTATTCAGACTCAGAGGTAAAATCTGAAGGTGTTCAGACTCATAATGACTAAGAGTTACGACTGTAAGTTAATTCTTTCAAATTACTTAAGTTATTATTTTTAGATGCTTTTTCGAATTGGTATATTGATATTTAAAATCGTCTCTTGCCTATTTCGTTTTTAGAATTTATCTTTTCAAGATTTGAATTGATGACAATTTTCTTTTTCAAAAAGACAAATTTTCCTTTTTGAAAAAGGCAGTTTTTACTTTTTCCTTTGCGACGCTTCATATTCTTCGATTTACTTGCTATAAATATTATTGATTGTTGTCTTCTTCGTTTTCACTCTCAAACCCTAGAATACAAAACTCCCACTTGCTTTCACTTTCACCCTTGTTTAATCCCAAAAGATTTAATCTTTTCGAGCAATTACAAGAATTTCTCCCTTAGAACGACAATGTCTTTGAGAAAGTCTTCGAGAATCGCCAATAGGGGACCACAGCGCATGTTTGAGGGTCCTACTCACTTCGATCTTACTGAGGAAGATGATTCTTCTCAACAGCAGCAATCGAGTAAGCAACAACATTCTCAACAGCGTCAGTCTCCTCCACCGCCTCAACCAGAAGAAGAAATAGTGGAAGACATTGAACCTGTAAGAACGCTGAGACCTAATGTTGCTTTCTCGCTTTACTCTAAGTTGAAGGAAGGACATACTTATATGTCATTGATTGATGAGTTTTTGAGAGAAAGAGGTTTCAAGAATGAAACTTTATTTTTGCGGGAGATGGAGAAGTTAGGAGTTGCAGAAAAAGGGTCGGCTGAAAAGGCCTTTAAAAATTTTCCTAGTGACCCACGTTTTGGCACTGCTAATCCACCACAAGGACAGGCCGGCGACAAACGAATGTTTACACATTTTTAGCCTAGAATGGGAGTGGCTGTTAATGCTGTTTGTGATGGAGCAAGTATTTTCCGCTTTAAGGAGCACCAGAAAGTCTACTCCAAATTGCTGAAAAGAGGGGTGATGAACCCTAAAAGTGTTGACTTTGATTTTCTCGATTATGTGCAAGTAAAGTTGAGGGAGAAGTTTGCACTTCTTCAATTGGAACATTTTTGTTTTGAATCTACAGTTGCTTATCCGGAACTCACAGCCTACTTCTATTCGAATCTATCATTCTTGGATGCGAATAGATTCTCTTTCATTGTTAGAGATAAGGAATTTTTGTGGCACCCCCAAACAGCTCAGGTCACCACAGATATCTAACGCTCTACCTAATGAATACCGGTTATATATTTTTGATTTAAGGGTTCAAAGGAGAACCGAGGTTCGGAGGCATTTTTTTTTTTTTTGAAAAGAGTTTAGCGCAGCTCATAACAAAATTAAAGATGAGTCTTACCATCCCTTCACTCTCGAAACGATGATACAATGCACACCAACTACACATCGAAGGAAAAACATAAAGCCGAGCCACTTTTATTTACATTTTTAGAATGGACATCTTGGGTCGGTACAACCAAAAAGCCAAGGCTTTTCACTAAACTTGGCTATAACTCAAAAGAGAGATCTCGACCCCCTATATTGATCGCGTATAACCCTCCATCTACAAGTGGCGGCTATCTCCAAAAAGTGTCAGCTCCCTCCATCACACCCATCCGAGTGCATCGGGCAGTGGCGGCGGCGGCGGCGGCGGCAACATCCCCAGCATCACTCCGTCACGTCGGACGTGGACGGATAAGAACTCCTAGATGACCGAACCCTCAGCCAAGCCCACGTCATACATCACCAGCACCCGAACCCGTATGAACACCAAACCAGGGATGGTGACGCATATGTGCTCCATACACTTGACCTCCACGTCAGATGGCAAGCTGTAAAAGGTACCGCGCGTGACTGGAGGGAGAGACATCTTTCTAATCTGAAATGTTAGTCCCCAAAGGGGTGAGTACAACCACTCAGCAGGTAAAAGATCCATTAAACTACTCAATGCATCAAACAAAACAATCACGGCATCATAGAATACATATAGTTCATACATGTTAAACATATCTCACCTTTCAGTCATGTATATTACATCAACACAGCCATATATATATATATATAAATCACCATGTCACGTGCACATACCACCATGCACTTATACATATTACATCATACAGCCATGCATACATGTCACCATACCATGTGCACATACCACCATGCACTTATACATATTACATCATACAGCCATGCATACATGTCACCATACCATGTGCACATACCACCATGCACTTATACATATTACATCATACAGCCATGCATACATGTCACCACACTACGCATGATTCAATTTCGGCTCTTATTTTTCAATTGGATCACCACATTTTTTTTTCCCGGGACCAGTAATTGAGTCCCACATTTTATCGCTCGCACCCAACCAGGCATCGCGAGGAACCTCCGGCACACACCTCCGGGCATCCGGCACACACACTCCGGGCATCTCGAAACTCCCGAGGATATCCGGCACACACCTCCGGGCATCTGGCACTCACCTCCGGGCATCCCGACACTCCCGGGGCATCGTCGGCTCACACCTCCAACGGTATCCTCATCTTATCACAAATCATGTTCACAATTGTGTCCCAATAATAACATGGCACATGATGTGATAGCAACAAGATCAATTTCAGCTTTTGATTTTATATTTAATGCCATATATCATCACATATGCAGCAGATCAATTACTATTATTTTAGAAAACAGAATGCATTCTTTTTAATTTACACTACTTAAAGTTTAGTAATTGTCTCTAATAATTTCTAAGAATTTAGTACGTCATAGACAAACTCTAGGGGCATTTATCTCATGAAGAACACAACACCACCAGAATTTCGTGCAAAACAGAAAATTCCATACATTACAGCTTTTGAAATTTGCACAATCCAGCTAGCACAGTTTTAGAAAACATTTTGATTAAATACCCAAATGACATTCAAAAATTATGAAATTCGAACATGTGATAGTCAAGACATAAAGGCAGATACTTCATGAAGAACACTACACCAAAAGATCTCCATATAGTTCAATACAGACCACGCATCACAGCACTACTAATTCTGTCCGTTCCACTTGCACAGTTTTTGAAACATTTTTGGTTAAATAGGCAAATGAACTTCAAAACTTACGAAATTTGAATATGTTGTAGGCAAGACCTAATTAAATATATTTCATGCAGAACACTTTTCCAAAAGAATCTCATACAAAACGGTATAGACCACGCATTACAACATTACCCAGTCCGAACACATCAGATTGCACAGTTTTAGAAAACTTTTCGATTAAATACCCTAATGACCTTAAAAAATTATGAAATTTGACTATGTGATAGCCAAGACCATAAGGTAAATACTTCATGAAGACATCAAAGTCAGATTCGTCCTAGGTAATTAAATATAGGCGGTTAAAACTGCTGTTCCTAGTACCGAAATTTCCAGATCTAACCATCTCCGAAAGACCACGATTTCACCTACCTATTCTTGTTTGTTTTCTCTAAATTTTTGATATGTTGAACCTAAGGATGTCCTTTACAAGTTTTGTTAAGAAACCGAAGTAGAATTTTAACAAAAGATTGCCTTACCGTCCATGCATTCATCAAAGGTCGGTGTTAAAATTTCCAGATCTAGTCTTCTTCAAAGAACAACAGTTTCACCTACTTATACTTGTTTGTTTTGTCTCAAATTTGAGTATGTTATACTCCAAAGAGTCCTCTACAACTTTCATTTAGAGGTCGAAGCTAAAATTCAACTAGAATATCACATGCAAGTCACTAGAACATCCCAGGTCAAGCTGTTTTTCTCAAGAACAGCACACTAGACTAAAGTACTACACTTATAACTTCAATATTTCACCTTCTATACCTCTGAAAATCATCACCAATCAATCACACATACTAAACACAACATGCAAGAGTAGATCACGGATCCCACTTGCCTTTAGACCGAGCAACGGCGAGCACACGGCTGCGACGGACGACGATGCACGGCCCCTCCTCCTTCCTTCTTCCCTTCTTCCTTTCTTCCTTTCTTCCTTCTCTTTCTCTCCTCTCTCTCTCGGACGAACCCTCCTCTCTCTCTCCCTCTCTCTTGCTTAAACCGGCCACCCTTTCCCCAATAATTTCCTTCCCTTCATCATTAGCCATCATCACCTTTTGCATGGGGTGACACTTGGCCATCACCATGGGACAAATGGGGGGAGGCATGCAAACCGGACTCCCCCCCCCCCTCCTTCGTGCGACAATAGCCCTTCATGGGCTTATGGGCCGGCCATTATGGCCCATCTTAGGCCCAACACTCTTGGGCCTAAGACCCAAACTTAAACAAATCCAAAATTAACCCTTTTAAAAACCAACTAAATCCCTATTTAAAACAAGGTACTAAATTGCAAATTAAATGGCTAAACACTTGCAATCATAAATCCATAAGTTCCAATTTATAACACATATAGCCAAAGATAGAACTTTCTTTCCCAAAATTTATCCATTAAAAGCTTTGCCATAAATCTCATTGCGAATCATGGATCAAAAGGTTACAAAAATACAATAACGGTGCATTCATCGCCTATCCATGACTCATGGCATACTTAGGGATTTTCATGAAATTCTAGGATGCCACAATTCTCCCCTCCTTAGAGAATTTCGTCCTCGAAATTAGACATCGCTTATGCCTCTTGGAACAAGTAAGGATACTTTTCCTTCATCTGATCTTCACTCTCCCATGTGGCTTCCTCCATATTGTGATGTCGCCATAATACCTTAACCAGGGGAATCATTTTGGTCCTAAGGACTCGCTCCTTTCTGTCCAATACTTGCACCGGCTCTTCAATGTATTGCACCTTCTCGTCCACTTTGATGGCTTCATGATCGAGTATGTGACCAGGATCTGGCTAATACTTTCTCAGCATCGACACATGAAACACATCATGTAAATTTTCTAGACTAGGAGGCAGCGCCAAACGGTAAGCTGCATCTCCTATTCTTTCAAGTATCTCAAAAGGTCCAACAAATCTGGGACCCAACTTTCCTTTCATTCCAAAATGAGATACTCCTTTTATTGGAGATACTTTGAGAAATACGTGATCTCCCACGCTAAACTCCAAGGGCCTTCTACGCCTATCCGCGTAACCTTTTTGTCTACTCTGGGCTGTTTTAAGTCTTTTCCTGATAATCTCGACGGCTTCAGTGGTAACTTGTACCAATTCAGGTCCTGTCAATCTTCTTTCACCTACTTCATCCCAGCAGATAGAGGTCCTGCATCTTCTCCCGTATAACGCTTCATATGGGGCCATGCCTATACTTTTCTGAAAACTATTGTTATAAGCAAACTCTATCAAATGCAAGTTCTCATCACATCTTCCTCTGAAGTCAATAACACAGGCTCTCAGCATATCTTCCAGAGTTTGGATCACTCTCTCTGTTTGTCCATCTATTCGAGGGTAATAAGCAGTACTGAATTGAAGCTTTGTCCCTAAAGCATTTTGGAGACTCTGCCAAAAGTTCGAGGTACACCTAGAGTCTCGATTAGAGGTGATCGTTACAGGTATACCATGTAAGCGTATTATCGGCTTACATAAATCTCAGCAAGTTTATTCATTGAATAATTCATACGGACTGCTAAGAAATGGACAGACTTAGTCAAACAATCCACTATTACCCAAATTGAATCGTGACCATTTGATGTCCTTGGCAGTCCTTGCACAAAGTCCATCGTCACATGCTCCCATTTCCACTCTGGTATGTCTAACGGTCTCAAGAGTCCTGCAGGTTTGCGATGTTCTGCCTTCACTTGTTGACACGTCAAACATTGGGAAACATGTTTAGCCGTATCTGTTTTCATACCATTCCACCAAAATTGTTGACGCAAATTCCTGTACATCTTTGTACTACCTGGATGAATACTGTATTTACTCCTATGTGCCTCCGACAGAATTTCCTTCTTCACTTCCTCATTGTCGGGAACACAGAGTCGTCCTTGGCATCTTACCACTCCATCTTCAGAAACTTGGAATTCTGGTCTTTTTCCTAAAGACACTGCATCTTTCACTTTCATAATCTTCGAGTTAGACTTTTGCAGGGTCTTAACTTTCTGAATAATTTCGGGTTCAATCCTTAATGCCCTAAGCATACCAGTAAGATCATCCACTTTTAATTCAAACTCCGAGTCCGCTACAGACTTTAATAAGTTCCATTCCGCCATTCTTAAACTGGCCATCTTCATAGCTGACTTACGACTAAGAGCATCCACTACCTTATTCGCCTTCACTGGATGGTATCGTATCTCACAATCATAATCCTTTAACAACTCCATCCACCACCTTTGTCTCATGTTCAACTCCTTTTGTGAGAACAAATATTTTAGGCTCTTATGATCTGTATAAATCTCAAACTTTTCCGCATATAAATAATGCCTCCATATCTTCAAAGTGAACACTATAGCTGCCAATTCTAAATCATGCGTTGGGTAGTTCAGCTCATGGGGTTTCAATTGTCTAGATGCATAGGCTATGACCTTGCCATGCTGCATCAAAACACATCCCAATCCTTTGTGAGATGCATCACTATATACTGTAAAACCATCAGATCCAGATGGTATAGTCAAGATTGGGGCTGAGGTCAACTTCCTTTTAAGCTCCTGAAAACTCCTTTCACTTTCCCCACTCCATTCAAACTTCGCGTTCTTTCGGGTTAATTTGGTTAAGGGACCTGCCAGTCATGAAAACCCTTCAATAAACCTTCGATAATAACTGGCCAGTCCTAAGAAACTCCGTATTTCGATGGGTGTGGTCGGTCTCGGCCAATTTATTACCATCTCAACTTTCGCCGAATCCACTGCAATTCCTCCTCCTGACACCACGTGTCCTAAAAATATTATCCGGTCCAGCCAAAATTCACACTTGCTGAATTTGGCATATAGCTTGTGATCTCTCAGAGTTTGCAAAACTATCCTTTAAGTGTTGCTCATGTTCCTTAGGCCCTTCTGAATAAATCAGGATATCATCGATAAAAACAATCACAAACTGGTCCAAATAAGGCTTAAATACCCTATTCATTAGATCCATAAATGCAGCTGGTGCATTTGTTAATCCAAATGGCATGACCAGGAACTCGTAGTGTTCACAACGAGTCCTAAATGCAGTCTTAGGAACGTCTTCTTTCTTAATTCTTAGCTGATGGTATCCCAACCTTAAGTCAATCTTAGAGAAGACCGAACCTCCCTGGAGTTGGTCAAATAGATCATCAATTCTAGGCAAAGGGTATTTATTTTTAATGGTCACTTGATTCAGTTGCCCATAGTCAATGCATAAGCGCATCGACCCATCTTTCTTTTTCACAAACAAAACTGGTGCACCCCAAGGTGAAACACTTGGCCTAATGAATCCTTTATCAAGCAACTCCTGTAGTTGCACTTTCAACTCCTTCAATTCCATTAAGGCCATCCTGTATGGGGCTTTCGATATTGGTCCTGTTCCAGGCATTAGTTCAATCTCAAACTCAATCTCTCTTTCCGACGGTAATCCAAGCAATTCCTCAGGAAATACATCTTGAAATTCATTTACTACCCGAATTTCATCAAGCTTAGGCTCTTCCTTGGTATAATCTTTAACCATTGCTAGGTACCCTTGACATCCTTTGTCAAGTAACACACAAGCCTCTACTGCTGAAATAAGTGCTATAGACAGGTTGGTCTGGCCTCCCAAAAATTCACAATCCGACCGATCAGGTAAAGTAAATTGGATCACCTTTTTATAACAATCCATTTTGGCCCGATACCTATGAAGCCAATCTATTCCTATGATAACATCAAAATCATACATAGCCATTACGACTAAGTCTATTTCCATATCCCTTCCTCCTATGGTTATCTTACATTTTTCACATGCCAATGTATACAACACCGCATCCTTTAAAGGTGTAGAAACACAAAGGGGTGTCTCAAGAAATGTCGTTTCTATTTTACTCAACAGTCTATATCTTTCGGACACAAAAAGAATGCACAGACACCGTATCAAACAATGCATAAGCCTTCTTGCCATTTATGAAAATTGTACCTGAGATGACGTTTTTGGAAGCTTTTGCTTCCTCTTGGGTGACCGCATACACTTTTCCTTGGGCTGGTGGTCTCTGTGGATTCCTTTGTGAATATGGCCTAGTAGTATTTGTGGTACTCGTCGCAGTGAGTTGATACTTGTCCGCGACCTCTCCTGTGGACAATCCTTCTTAAGATGCCCTACCTTTCCACAGCCATAGCACTTCAACCGTCCATTACAAGGTCTGGGGCCATGTCGTCCATCACACCTTCCACATTCTTCATTCCGATAAGGTGTTTTTCCTAGATTCAGACCATCCTTAGCTTTTCCAAAATTCCCAAAATTACCCTTCTTCTTAGACTCCCAGGTCTGACCTTGACCTGTATAGGGTCTCTTACCCCGTCTGATATCACCAAAAGACAATTGTCTCTTATTCTCCGACTGTTCCCTTACTAACTCCTACTCCACCAACTGTGCCCTTTCATAGATCTCATTATAATCTCTTATGTTCAAAGGCTCCAGTTGCTTCCTTATATCAGTTCTCAATCCCTTCAGAAACCTCTTAGGTTTCTCTTCCCGATCTTCAATTAGTCTAGGAGCATATCTAGACAGTTCAGAAAATCTTGCCTCATATTGATCCAATGTCAACTCCTTTTGTTCTAACTGAACAAATTCTATAATTTTCTTGTCCCTAGCACAGTAAGAAAAATGCTTTCTATTGAAAGCTCTGACAAACTCGTCCCAATTAACATCAGTACCTGGTGGAAAAATTGTGTCTCTCGAAGCTCTCCACCAAAACTTTGCATTTCCCTCCAGCTAGTACTCTGCCAAAGTTATTTTCTCAGCATCATTGCAGTCCAACAACCGAAAAATCCGCTCCATCCCATCAATCCAATGCTCCGCCTCCTCAGGACTTCCCATTCCACTGAATTTAGGTGGTTTCAACTTCAAAAATTGCTCCACCAGTCCTTGAGTACGGCGTTCTGCTCCGGGTTGTTGCTGCGCTTGTCTTTCCATCAGATTTCCAATATTAGCCAATGCCCGCAGGATATCTTCCATTCGGGGTTCAGCCCTGCCTGAGAGGCTTCAACCCTCGATGGATGATGACTTCCATAACGTACCATGATTTTCCTGCAGTTTCCAAGCATTTGCCTCAGGAAATATCTGTGACTCAAAGTCTCCATTAAAAGTAATAGCAACTAAGAAAATAAGTAACATAACCATGTTACTAGCACCTAAAAGCAACTCGTAGCACAGACTGGGGATTTACGGGCGAATACTCATCACCCGTTGTTCAAAGTTAGTCAACCACTCTTAGTCAGTATCATACGGTGCGCATTGTCATTACCTTCCTCAATTTCCAAATGAGGCTCCTTATCACTCCACATATAAACCTTATGCTCTGATACCAACCGCTGTGGCACCCCCAAACAGCTCAGGTTGCCACAGATATCTAACGCTCTACCTAATGAATACCGGTTATATATTTTTGATTTAAGGGTTCAAAGGAGAACAGAGGTTCGGAGGCATTTTTTTTTTTTTTTTTTTGAAAAGAGTTTAGCGCAGCTCATAACAAAATTAAAGACGAGTCTTACCATCCCTTCACTCTCGAAACGATGATACAATGCACACCAACTACACATCGAAGGAAAAACATAAAGCCGAGCCACTTTTATTTACATTTTTAGGATGGACATCTTGGGTCGTACAACCAAAAAGCCAAGGCTTTTCACTAAACTTGGCTACAACTCAAAAGAGAGATCTCGACCCCCTATATCGATCGCATGTAACCCTCCATCTACAAGTGGCGGCTATCTCCAAAAAGTGTCAGCTCCCTCTCCTCACGCGGGCCATCACACCCATCTGGGTGCATTGGGCGGTGGCGGCGGTAACATCCCCAGCATCACTCCGATCATGCGCGGTACCTTTTACGGCCTTCCATCTGACGTGGAGGTCGAGTGTATGGAGCATATATGCGTCACCATCCCTGGTTTGGTGTTCATACGGGTTCGGGTGCTGGTGATGTATGACGTGGGCTTGGCTGAGGGTCTGGTCATCCAGGAGTTCTTATCCGTTCACGTCCGACGTGACGGAGTGATGTTGGGGATGTTGCCGCCGCCACCGCCCGATGCATCCGGATGGGTGTGATGGCCCGCGTGAGGAGAGGGAGCTAACACTTTTTGGAGATAGCTGCCACTTGTAGATGGAGGGTTATACACGATCGATATAAGGGGTCGAGATCTCTCTTTTGAGTTGTAGCCAAGTTTAGTGAAAAGCCTTGGCTTTTTTTTTGTACCGACCCAAGATGTCCATCCTAAAAATGTAAATAAAAGTGGCTCGGCTTTATGTTTTTCCTTCAATGTGTAGTTGGTGTGCATTGTATCATCATTTCAAGAGTGAAGGGATGGTAAGACTCGTCTTTAATTTCGTTATGAGCTGCGCTAAACTCTTTTCAAAAAAAAAAAAAAAATGCCTCCAAACCTCGGTTCTCCTTTGAACCCTTAAATCAAAAATATATAACCGGTATTCATTAGGTAGAGCGTTAGATATCTGTGGCGACCTGAGCTGTTTGGGGGTGCCACAATTTTTGGTGGTTGTGAACACTTTGGCTGACGTAATTGGGGTGAAAAGTGAGAGGACTAGTAACAACACCTAGAGGGGGGTGAATAGGTGTTTAAAATAAACCTTGGCAAATATATGCGGAATAAAATAAATGAGTTGAGGGAAGATAATAAGAACACAATGTTTATAGTGGTTCGGCTTAATCCAAGCCTACGTCCACTCTCCCACGCTAACAGCCTTCTTGGTTGGATTCCACTATGCAATCAACAAGAGATTACAACTTTGAGTGCAAACATTTAGTAGTAGATCACACTATCTCACTAAGTCACTCTTTTGGTATTTCTCTCAAGATCACAAACGTTTAAGCTCACGAGAGACAAGTGTATGATAGAAGATTGCTCAGACTTTGGAATTATAAATTCTACGCTCCGTCTCTTACTTGCTCATCGGTCCTTCGTCTCCTTAAATACTCCTCCACTTCCAAACTAGCCGTTGGACAGCATCTTGAGGATCGTCTTCCAATCTACCCATTGGACAGCTCGTATCTAGAAGATTTGGTAGCCGTTGAGTGACAAAAGTAGAATCCCAAATTGATTCCGATCGCCCATACAAACGAAATCTTGGTTTCCATAAGTAAAGCTTCTTCGTATAGAAAGTTCTTGTCTTCAAGATTTAATTGTCAATCAATTAGATTGAGTCAATCAAATCAATCTTGATGTAGAATCCAAACCAGATCACTAGCCGTTATATGATTGGGCTTGAGTTACGTTCGTCGAGTTGGATGTAAAGTCTAAGAGCAATAGACTTTACAATCGAGTCCGAGTGCGATAGACTTTACAATGCGGGTCTGAACAAATTTAGCTTTAAGGTCTGAACACGGTCTGTTATGTTCTGCTTCAAGATAGAGTCCCGTCTTCGGTTCTTCCTTCACGTTCAGTCTAGAATTTGTCAGAGTTGACAGACTTCTAATGTAGAACAGACTTTGACACTAAAGTCTGGCAGTCTTCAGACTTTGACACAGAAAACTGGAAATCTTCAAAATATACTTTGGACATGTGTTCCGTTCAGTCTTCTGGCCGTCTTCAGACTTTGACAATATCCTTTACATGTTCTATCATCTGGATGGTCTATTACTTAACCATTAAACACGTTAGTAGCCTTTGATTTATTTTGTCATCTTCAAAACATCATAAGGGATTTCCCTAACAAAAAGAATGAGTTTCCAACCAATTAGTGTGTCCGTTGCTCACGCTACACTGGAATTGGTACGAGACAAGCGTGTTGATGGCAAGATTTCCTACACCAGGATGAATGCCTCCAACGTCTTGCTGCACAAGATCGTGATCAACTGCATCCGTCGAAAATCTACATCAAAGTTTGATGTCTCTCATTCCGAAGAAAAATTGATGTTTGCTATCAACGCTGGCCGCAAATTCTCTCTGCGTCACACCATCCTGTTTCACATGTACAGGACAGTGGTGAAAGATAAGGGACAACTCCCTTATTCTGCTCTTATCACACGTCTTTTCAGGCATTTCAAAATTCACATTCCTGCACCTTTGTGTTTGACAAACATTGCTCCGATGGTGATTGGTTTTAAAATGGTCACAAAAATGTGTCTGAAGGAGAAGTCTCCCATTAAGGTGAAGCAAGACTCTGCCGCAGCATAGAGAAAAGGCAAGGAGCCCATGGATGCTCCAGTGAAAAAGAACAGAACTCTCATCTTGTAGGATGAAGAAGATGAGGATGAGATGACTCTTTCAGCCTTGAGAAACTTGAAGAGTTGTCAACCGTCAAGAGACAAGAGAAGAGCTAGAGGAAATAGAGAGAAGAGAAAGAGAAGAGACAGAGAAGGAAGATGAAGAATAGAGGAGGATAGAGGAAGAAGAAGGAAGAGAAGCGGGAGAGAAAGAAAGAGAATAGGAGGAAGAAAAGGGTCAAGAAGACTCTTTTGAGCCAACCTTGGCTGTGTCCTTGTCAAGCAACTCTGAGAAGATAAGGAATGGAACTGTTGGAGTGTAAGACAATGAACAGCATCATTCTGAAGCTGAAGTTGAACAGGAGGAATAATTCACTACTCCACCTAAAGGCACAAAGACAGGGGGAGCTGCTGAAAAAAAAAAAGGTATTTCTTCACTTGTATTTACTAGTGATGTGAGTCATTCTACAGCAGATCCAGAGGACGTGTATGCCTCTCATTATCCTGAAGAAGACTTTGAGGCATCCACTCCTAGTCTTGGTAAACGAACTGCTGAAGATCCATCCATTCTCAAAACTGCTGGAATAGAATCAGCTTGACCCAGTGCTGCACCAGAACAAACAGCAAACTTTTCAAGACTGCTGGACATCCTTTTGGACTTAAGGCATCAGCAATATGGTATGGAGTATGTTGGTGCCAGGCCACCCCCTTGTATTCTTTCTGCAAATCTATATAACTCTTATCTTTACCAAAAAAAAAAAATATGGTATGGAGTATGAGATGAAGGATCTCAAGAAGGCTCTCCTAGCTACTTCAATGTCATTGCAAGATCAGCTACTCGCCTTGAAGACTCTAGTGCAGAATAATGTGAAGGATGAAGATTTACAGCCACTGAAGGAGACCCTTGCAAAGCTTGAGAAGACAGTGAATTCTATGGGAGAATTCCAGTTGTTGACAAAAAGGGGGAGAATGGTGCAGATTTGACTCTGAACTTTGGTTTATTTACTTTTGGTTTGGATTTTTTTTTGGACTAATTTGTTTTTTGGACTTATCTTTTGTTTGGTTGTGGTTTGGACATTTAACTTTGGACTACTGAAGTACTTTGATTTGATCTTTTGATGCTTGTAGTAACTTAGGTCGTGATATTGATTATGGTAGGATGGTTATCGTGCAAGACTAACATGTTTTCTGTGGTTGCAGAATTGATATTATCCTTGTCCTAATCAATTTATCTTTTATAAGATATCATGTTTTGCTTAAGTGTTGTTTTGCAGGACAAAAGCCTTCAAATCTGCAGGAAAGTTTTGTCACCATCAAAAAGGGGGGGATTGTTGGAGAAAACTCCTTTATTGTTTTGAAGTTGGCAAAACGTTTCCATCAGTCTAGTCTGAAGACTTCCAGACCCGAGTGTTAAAGTCTGAAGAACTCCAGACTCTATTGTCAAAGTCTGAAGACTACCAGACTCAAGACTTAAGTCTGCCCTCAATGACAATTCCATATGAAGAAAGAAGACTTATCCAGATGACGGATTATCTTCAAGGATTTGACTCGCATGGTTTTTGGAAGACCTTATGGCTAGATACAACATCAGTATGATTGATTATCCTTATTGGATTCTACTCCGATTTGAAGTTTGTTTGAAAGGCAAGCAAACTTGGAAGGTTCTACTTCTGGAAATCAAAGATCCTGATTGTATGGGTGAACAGGATTGACGGGCTTTCATCACCAATTAATCAACAACTCGAGATCACCTTAATTGATTCTGTCCAATGGGTAAATTGGAAGAATTCCTTTGGAAAGTGCCAGCGGTCGTGAAGGCATGAAGGAGTATTTAAGGCAGACTCTATAGTTGTTCGAAGTAGTGCATGAAAGAAGAATTTCAAAGTCTGAATCTCTATAATTCCTTGCTCTTTCATTCTTTGAGCTTGAATTGTATACAAAAGAGAGAAGCACATAGTGAGACTTTGTGAAGAGATTAAGCTGAGACTCTCCATTGAGGAAGTCGGAGATCATGAGCTATATAACCTCTTTTGATTCATAGTGGAATCCAGCGAGTGGGCTGTCAGCGCGGGAGAGTGGACGTAAGCTTGGATTAAGCCGAACCACTATAAACCTTGTGTTTGAATTCTCTTACCCTAATCTCCTTACTTATTTGCAGCTCTACTTAATTGTTTTATAGAATTTGTTAAAACTGTTTATATCCAAAGTTTATTATCATCCATAGGCAATCCAATCTATTAAGTCTAGCGAAAAAGTTTTTATACACCTATTCACCCCTCCTCTAGGTGTGCGTATTAGCCCTTTCACGTCCAACTCAAAATACCATAGCTCGGGCTTGGCTAGTCACGATTAGGGCCTGAAAAAGGTTAAACAACAAGGAATGAGATAAACTCAATGAGTAAACTCCCTAGACCTCACGCAGGGAAGTCATTCACCTCGGAAACGCCCTAAACGTGCAAGTTATCTATCGACGGCACATCAATAGAAAAGCGACCTCTACTTTGCCTTAACTATAACATGAATGGTCATTCCACTTCCTCAAAACTATCAATATGAGTATATAAACAATTCTTTAAACACCTCCTACACTCAAGAGCCAAAACACAAAAACGTGCAATATATCATAATCATGCGCCCATGCTATGCAATGATCCAGACCTACTCATATATTAATCTCATGTCACACGTGTGCAGACTATAACATCACTTATCGCTTTTCAAAATATGCATTCATGCACTCATACACTTTTCACACAACCATGTCCATATTATTTCAAGCACTCATGCCCTTTTCACACAACTATGTCCAGATTATTCCAAGCTCTCATGCACTTTTCACACAACCATGTCTAGATTATTACGGCCACTCAGGACCCAAGGCCAACTTGAAGGTTCACAATCATCCGGCATAACCGGGCATCGTCCCGCCCCATCGAGCATGGTATCATCCCGCGTATGCATATGCCTCATGACAGCATTCCAATAAGGAGCTTTCTTCCGAAATCTATCCACGAACGGCATCCCGTTGACTTGGGGGCATTCGAACTTAATCAGGCATCGTCCCACATAATCATACGCATCAGGACAAGTTCACTACCCTGCATAATCATACGCATCAAGACGAGTTCACTACCCTACATAATCATATGCATAAGGATATTTAGGTGATCACACGAGCATACATTCACCTCGCATAATCATACGCATTAGGGTATTTAAGTGATCCCACGAGCATACATTCACCCCGCATAATCATACGCATCAGGGTATTTAGGTGATCATACGAGCATACATCACTCAAACTCATTTCATATCTTTCTCATTGGTTGATGGAAGAGTGTAATGCTCATACAATATGCGATGGCACTAATTACATACAACCATATCATGTTGCATGCCACATGATCATATCCCAATCATGCATTGATTGGGATATGATCACGTGGCACATTATCTCATAACATCGCTTTAAACACTTCATCATACTATATTTTCACATATTCATACGTATACACTAATAAGTCACATGCCATCATGTCATACTTGTATCTCATATAACATCACCCAAATACATCACTTGAACACTTCAACATGCCATCTTTCCACATACCTCACATGCTTATTAATTTGCTAGAATCAACGAATACCATAACCCTTTTTATTTGCCCATTCTAGCAGGTACATAAGCATGCACTATATTCAACTTTAGCAACCAACACTACATCGATCAAATTAGGACTCATGGCATATAGAACTCTTATCAAGATGGAGGGATAAGATTTATTCTTGCTCCCCAAGTTAGAATGGAGGGCCAAGATGTGTTCTTGCTCCCCAAGTTAGGACAAGAAGTCAAGGGGCATTGAATGGCCAACTTCTTCCCTAAGTTTTCCTCTCTTTCCATTATTTCTCTCACTTACTCTCTCTACCCCTCATTTGGACGAATTTCCTCCATCATTCTCCCTCATCTCATACCCATTTCTCTCTCTTTTCCCCCTTGGTTGTGGTGGCCATGAGCCACCATCCACCGTTCAGTTCGCCGAGCTACCCTTGCCGTGAGATCTCGCCGTGCTGTCTTTGCAACGGGTTGGCCGCGAGTCCCAAGCCATTGCCGAACCTCTCTCAAGTCGTGTGCTGCTGTTCCTTGGCTGTTCTAGCCTTGCTGTGGGCCACCAACCGCCGATCAACCACCATCGCGCCTTGTGGAGCCTCACCGAGAGCCGCCACCATGCCGTGTGGCCTAGTTTTGGAAGTTAGTAGCTTCCTAACCTTGATTAGGGCGGTAATTGCGTTGAGTAGAGTTAGGATTGGTTTATGGTTAATGGTGATTAGATTAAGTGATAAGTGGATTAAAGTGATAAGTAGTGGTGATAAGCTATCACGATAGGTGATAAGTGGATGCGTTAGGTTATCGCGATAAGTGATGATTAGATGTGATAAGCTATTGCGATAGGCTATCGTTAGATGTGATAAGTTATCGTGATAGGCTATCGTTAGATGTAATAAGCTATCGTGATAGGCTATAGTCAGGTGCATAAGCTATAGTTATAAGTTATCGTTGGATGCGATAACCTATCTTGATTATGATAAGTGTTCATTATGTTGTGAATTTCAAAATATGTATACTTGTTGAATGCTAGTTTTTAAAGATGATATATGCTTGTGCAATTCCAAAGTTGAAAAGGGTAAGCATTCATAGCATTCTATAATTATAATTAATGAAAGACTATTTTGAAAGGTAATATGCTAAGGTTGTTCGATATAATATCGTCATTGACGCAACTTGTGATGTTATTGGATGTGCTTGTTCTATGTGATGTTCTTTGGTATTAATGGCAATGATTTATATGCGTTCATTGGGAATAGTCTTGACAGATATGTTCATTGTCCATGGTCGATGCGTGAGAGCACTCCGAGCCTTCAAGACGGGATATACGATGGTTCTTGGATGTGTGTGGAAGCACGCCGGGTCAAGTCTCTCTCCTGGATCAGCGATACTAAGGCGTATCATTCCCGAACCAAGTTTAGTACTAAATCGGTGATCATGTCACGACGGGTCAGTTCTTCTTGGCCTTGGTGCGATATTGAGACGTATCGTTCCCGAGCTAAGTTTGGTACTTGGCTGGTGATAATGTCACGATGGATTGGTTCTTTCTTGGTCTCGGTGCGATTTCGAGGCGTATCGTTTCCGAATCGAATTGGACTTAGGCCGATGCTCAATGTATCGTGTCAAATCATGGACTCACGTTTTATGCTTGGCATATTTTATTGATGCGGTTTCAAAAGATCATGAGACACACTCTGCCCGGCACGCCATTGAGGCATTCATAATTGGCTAATGAGAAAGAAAACAATGGACTTGAGTGATGGTATGCTCGTATGATCACTTAAACGACCCTGATACGTTTACGCGGGGTAGTGAACCTGTCCTGATGTGTTCACGCTAGACAATGCCTGATTAAGTTCGGCTTCACTTGAGGAAGGAGATATTTCAATCTCGACGAAAGAACAAGCTCATGCCCAGAGCTGATGGTCCCTTTAAAGTTATTGAGCGAATTGGTGACAATGCTTACAAGATTGACCTTCCTAGAGAATTTGGAGTTTCAGCAACATTCAACGTGGGAGACCTTTCTCCTTACTTGGAGGATGAAAACTTTCTAGATTTGAAGACAAATCTCAAACAACCTAGGGAGGATGATGCGGGAGCATCCAACGTAGCTCCATCGACCAACTCAAAATCATCAATGCTTATCCAAGCCAAGAAAGAAATTGGGCATCATGTGCTTCGATGGATCATTTTGAATGAATAATGTCTATTGCTTATCGATACTTTGTGGGATGTCAATAACTATCGATGGGAGGCCATTTTAGATGTTTTGCATGACCAATTGATGAAGTTCCAGGAGGGTTATTTTCTGGTCAAGGGAGGAGCACGAATTTTGGGAGGCTAAAGGTTCAAAAATGCAAGTTCCCGTGCTAATAAATGCATTTCCTAAGTTCCTAGGTGTCTTTATTGTTATGTAGTTTTCAAGAGTCAAAGGTCTAAGTTCTTAGGTCATTAAAATCTGTTTTTTATATTTCCTAAGTCTAAAATCCTCCTATAAATAGGGGAAAACTATCTAATGTAAGGAGATACGAATTTGATTAATGAAAATGGTGAGATTTCCTCTGCTTGAATGAACTTCTTCGGAGAGTGGATAACTCCTTTCAGTCTTTTTATCCTTGAAGCGTAGATCACTCCTTGGTGGTGAGCCAAGAAGCCATTTATCCTTGGTTGGTGGAATATTTAGGCCTTGGTGGTGAGCTTCTCCTATCCCGAAGTCCTTTAACCTTGGCTGGTGGAAGCTTTAGGCCTTGGCGGTGAACTTCGTAGATCTCAATCCTCATCTTCGGTTGGCGGCGTGGCCTTTATACCTTGGAAGGAGATCGTTCAATCTTTTTTTTATTTTCCTTCGTTTCTTCCCCGTATACACTACTCCATACACTTAACTAGAAAAATCCCCAAAAGAAAAAATTTCCGTTTTGGAATCACTCGCCCCATCACGCATCAAAAGTTTGATATCAAAGTTCAAGGTTCAACTCATTTGAGTGATTCCTTTCTTTCTTCTATTACAAATTCCTTATGGTTGATCAAGTTCCAAGAGGCTTGACTCTGGAGCAAGCACACAACGAAAGGCGAGATCGTGAAATCCAAAATCTTCAGCAACAAATGGAGAGAGTCCTCAATCTTCTAGAGAATCCGACGAGACAAGGATAGCCAGTAAGGCGTCCTAATGAACGGTATCGGCATGACGATTCTGAATCTCGTCAAAGTTCTAATGGCGATTTTGATTCTACTGGAGACAACTCTAGTGATTCTAAATATCAAATTCGAAGATGAAGAGGGAGGCATAAGGAGGATGAAAGAGACATTAAAGTGGAGGTCCCTGAGTTTGGCGGTAATCTCAATCCCGATGACTTTGTGGATTGGCTACACATAACCGAACGAATTTTTGACTTCAAGTCATATTCGGATGAGAAGAAATGTAAGGTTGCTGTCCTAAAGCTGACAAAATATGCTTCTCTATGGTGGGAGAATCTAAAGCATCAACGAGCAAGAGAAGGAAAAGGCCGAATCAAGTCTTAGGAAAAACTCAAGAAGTTGATGAAGAAGAGGTTCTTGCCCAACACCTATAAGTAAGATCGGTTCCTCAAACTGAATTCCCTAAGACAACAAGGGATAAGTGTTGAAGAATACATTCGTGAGTTTGAACAACTCAAAATGAGGTGTGAAGTTCCAGAAGTTCCTAAGCAAACCATCGCTTGTTTCCTTGGCGGCATGAATCGAGAAATTGTTGATATGGTTGAACTTCAACCTTATTGGTCCTTTGAAGACGTATGCAAGTTAGTCATAAAAGTCGAAAAACAATTGAAGAGCAAAAGGTTTTCCTCCAGAACCTCAACAAAAGCGACATCTTATTTTAAGGGTGCTCCCTCAAGCAAGGGCGAGATTACGTCAACAAAAGACAAAGGCAAGGAAAAATATGCAAAGCCTTCCAAAGAAGTCCAAAAGAAGTCTGAAGGCAATGCAAGGAAATGCTTTAAGTGCCATGGTTTTGGGCATTTTCAAACAAATTGTCCAAATCGGAGAGTTATGACTCTTCAGGAAATTGAGGAGATCAATTCGGCGCTTCAAGAGGCTGAGGGCAATCAAGACCAAAATGTTTCTAAATCTAAAGGGGAAGAAGAAGTTGTGGAGAAAGCCGATGATGGCGAAATGTTGATCATCCGAAGAGCATTGCATGTTGAAGTTTCTCCTAATAATGAGCAAAGGGAGAATATATTTCACACCTGTTGTACTATTAACGGAAAGGTGTGTTCTGTGATCATCGATGGTGAGAGCTGCACCAATGTTGCTTCGACAACTCTTGTCGACAAGCCGAAACTTCCAACAACGAAACATCATCAACCATACAAGCTCCAATGGCTCGATCAAGGGTATTATCTCAAGGTAACCAAACGAGTTCTTATATCATTTTCGATTGGGAAGAACTAGCAAGATCAGGTTGTATGTGATGCAATTCCTATGGATGCATGCCACTTGTTATTGGGTAGACCGTGGCAATTTGACATAAATGCTATGCATGATGGTCAGAAAAACACATTCTCTTTTCATAAGGAACAAAAATGCATTACTCTTTTACCATTGAATCCTTCGTTGATACATAATAATCAACCTGGGGAGGGAAACACTTGTAAGGAAAATATGTTCTTGAGTGAGACACGGGTTGAGAAAGCCATTAGCAAACAAAAGAATGTATTTGCTTTGCATGTGGTCGAGAAAAAGAGTGAGATAGAGAGACCCATACATCCAAAAATGCATTGCTTGTTGAAAGAATTTGCAGATGTGTTCTCGGAGGATTTGCCACCTAGATTACCTCCCACAAGAGGTATTGAGCATCAAATTGATTTGATCCTCGATACTCCACTACCAAACTAGGTAGCTTATCGATGCAATCCAGAGGAAACAAAGGAGTTGCAAAGACAAGTCGATGAACTTATCGACAAAGGATACGTTCAAGAAAGCATGAGTCCATGTTTTGTGCCGGCTCTAATTGTACCTAAGAAGGATGGTACATACCAAATGTGTGTTGATAGCCGAGCCATCAACAACATCACCATTAAGTATAGGTACCCTATACCTAGACTTGATGATATGCTTGATGAATTATATGGTTCTTATGTGTTTTCAAAGATAGATTTGCGGAGTGGTTATCATCAAATCAGAATGCGAGAAGATGATGAATGGAAGACGACTTTCAAGACCAAGGGAGGCCTTTATGAGTAGTTGGTTATGCCATTCGAATTATCTAATGCTCCGAGTACCTTCATGAGACTTATGAACAAGGTTCTTCATTCCTTTATTGGTCGATTTGTCGTTGTTTATTTCCACGATATTCTTGTTTATAGCAAGAACAAGGAGGAGCATATCTCTCATTTAAAACAGGTCTTTAATGTCTTGAGAGAACAAAAACTATATGCTAAAATGGAGAAATGTGAGTTCTTCTCTCCAAGCATTGTGTTTCTTGGTTATGTGGTTTCCAAAGATGGAATCTCTATTGATCAAGCCAATGTGGAAGCTATGAAGACTTGGCCGGTTCCAAAGTCCATTTCTGATGTAAGAAGTTTTCATGGACTTGTTTCTTTCTATCGACGTTTTGTCAAAGACTTTAGTACCATCATGGCTCCTATAACTGAATGCATGAAGAAGGGTGCTTTTGAATGGACAATGGCTACTCAAAACGCCTTTGTCCGAGAAGTTAACTGATTCCAAGAGGAATTATTCAACTTATGATAAAGAGTTCTATGCCATTGTCCGAGCTCTTGATCATTGGAGTCATCATTTGATGCCAAAGCAATTTGTCCTTCATTCTGATCATGAGGCGCTTAAGTTTATTAGCGGCCAACGCAAGCTTAATTCGAGACATGCAAAATTGGTAGAATTTCTTCAATCCTTTTCTTTTGTCTCAAAATATAAACCTGGGCACAATAATGTTGTAGCAGATGCTTTATCAAGAAGATATTCTATGCTAGCTGTTCTAGACTCTAGGGTTCTTGGATTTCAATCAATGAAAGATATCTTGATGATGCAGAGTTCTCATCCATCATCGACAATTGCAAGCGGGGAGTTCAAGGTACATATTCTTTGCAAGATGAGTTTCCTTTTAAAGGAAATTGATTATGTGTGCCGAAGAGTTCTTTTCGCGAATTGTTGATTCGAGAGGCGCATGGTGGAGAATTGGCTAGTCATTTTGGTATTAACAAAACTCTTGATGTTCTTCAAGAGCATTTCTATTGGCCAAAGATGAATGGAGATGTGCATGCTATCATCTCAAGGTGTGCAATTTGTCAAAGCTCAAAAAGCCATTTCCATCAAGGTTTGTATACTCCACTTCCAGTATCATTGCAGCCCTAGGAAGATGTTAGCATGGATTTCATTGTGGCTCTACCAAGAACTCAAAGAGGAAAAGATGCTATCATAGTGGTTGTCAATCGGTTCTCTAAAATGGCTCATTCCGTGCCATGTCACAAGACCGATGATGCATCTCATATTGCTGAATTATATTTCAAAGAGATTATTCGCATTCATGGAGTACCAAAGACCATTGTGTCAGATCGTGATTCCAAGTTCTTAAGCTACTTCTGGAAGACACTATGGAGAATGCTTGGTACAAGACTCTTATTCAGCACAGCTTGTCATCCACAAACCGATGGCCAAACGGAAGTAACAAATCGTACTCTAACCACTCTTATTCATGGTATGGTGAGTAAATCTTTGAAAGATTGGGATTTGAAGCTTGCGCATGCTGAATTTGCTTACAATTGATCACCAAGTTATACTACTGGTCGATCACCATTTGAAGTTATCTATGGAATTAATCCTCTCACGCCCATTGATTTGATTCTAATTCCATCTAACTCTCAAGTAAGCTTTGATGGCAAAGAAAGAGCTGAATCAATGAAGAAGCTCCATGAGCAAATTCGATCCATGATCGAAAAGGCCATCAACCAACTCAGAACCATCGATGCTTATCCAAGCCAAGAAAGAAATTGGGCATCATGTGCTTCGATGGATCATTTTGAATGAAAAATGTCAATTGCTTATCGATACTTTGTGGGATGTCAATAACTATAGATGGGATGCCATTTTAGACGTTTTGCATGACCAATTGATAAAGATTCAGGAGGGTTATTTTCTAGTCAAGGGAGGAGCACGAATTTTGGAAGGCTAAAGGTTCAAGAATGCAAGTTCCCGTGCCAATAACTGCATTTCCTAAGTTCCTAGGTGTCTTTATTGTTATGTAGTTTTCAAGAGTCAAAGGTCTAAGTTCCTAGGTCATTAAAGTCTGTGTTTTATATTTCCTAAGTCTAAAATCCTCCTATAAACAGGGGAAAACTATCCAATGTAAGGAGATACGAATTTGATGAATGAAAATGGTGAGATTTCCTCTGCTTAAGTGAACTTCTTCGAAGAGTGGATAACTCATTTCGGTCTCTTTATCCTTGGAGCATAGATCACTCCTTGGTAGTGAGCCAAGAAGCCCTTTATCCTTAGTTGGTGGAATCTTTAGGCCTTGGTAGTGAGCTTCTCCTATCCCGAAGTCCTTTAACCTTCGCTGGTTTAGGCCTTGGCGGTGAACTTTGTAGATCTCAATCCTCATGTTCGGTTGGTGGCATAGCCTTTATACCTTGGAAGGAGATCGTTCTATCCTTTTTTGTTTATTCCCCTTCGTTTCTTCTCCATATACACTAACTACTCCATACACTTAACTAGAAAAATCCCCAAAAGAAAAAATTTCCGTTTTGGATTCACTCGCCCCATCACACATCATGATCTAACTATAAAAAAAATGACCTGACATGCATAACATGATATATGGAACAACTTTTGTGAAGAAAGTTTTCCTAAAAGAGCTAAGCATGATTTTATAAGAATTAAACGACGAGCAATAATGCATCAGGAAATTGCCAAATCAACAAGACACCAAGTCATTGTAATCAAGATTTACCCTACCAAATGAAATCTAATGTCACGCCCCAACCCGCTCGGGACACGTGACAACCCGTGCTCATCGTCATTCATTTCCTTTAGGTCATTCGATTGCGACGTCCTAGGAGGTGTCGCCGACCCAATCACTTTATTCAATTAAATATGCAAGCAGAAGCATAAACAATTCACCCAATCAACATAAACAGGGATAATTTTAACCACACTCATATATATACTTATGCATCAGAATATTGTCATATTATACAAGCTATAATAAAAACAACTTAAACACACCAAACGAAGCTTAGTTGCTCGCCACATCTGATTAGTCTACAAGCGTGGCCACAACCTTCACCAAAATGGGGTTCGGGGTAAACCTAGCCCCTCTAATACTATGAGGGTAGTCCAAAAAGTATTACTAACCCCAATACCACCTAACTATCTATGGGCTCCAGAATCCAATGCTCCGGCTCGACAATCATATCAAGATCAAGCTTGAGATCGGACACTAACTGGCGGAAAGGCTCAGTCTTTCTTAGGGCCTGTAAACATTCAACAAACAACAATGAGATTAAATTCAATGAGTGAACTTCCTAGACCTCGCGCAGGGAAGCCGTTCATCTCAGAGACGCCCTTAACATGTAATTCCTTTATTGATATCAGATCAATAGCAAAGTTTCTTTTGTTTTGCCATGACTATTTACATGAAAGCATATCCACTTATTCAAGGCCATCATCGACAATACATAAGCAATTCCCATTATACTTTCCATGCTCTTGATCCAATCATACAAATGTGCCATATAGTATAGTCATGCGTCCGTGCCATGCAATAACCCAGACATGATCACAATGTGTTCGAGCAATCACTAGCTTGAGCACATTGTTCTCACTTAGTCTTCGAAGTATGGAAAAGAAGCGCAGATACTAACACTCATGATAAAAAGAAATGATGCCTTGTCCCTGTCTCTATCATCGATACATAGATATATACTTGGAAGGAATTCACTAATTCAAACAGTTTTGCAAATAAACTAAAGGTGAATTCCTACAGAAGATCAGTTAAAAAATGCATAAACATTCTCAGTGACATTATCATTCACCACTGTCATCTTTGATTCCAACTCTAGTACATCATCCCGCATTGTTGACGACTAATCAGATTGTCATGCATTTAAATTGCAATCATCTCTAAAGTGTCTCAACAAAGATTCTTACCAATAATTTAGCTTTCCATCTGATAATTGAACTTTGGTCTCATTCAGTTGATCACGAGTGAAATTCTCATTCATAAACTCCGTGAAATCAGGAAGTTCACTGAGTTTCTCAGGATCAAGTGGCTTCCTAATTTTTTCTTTCATGGTGTTGAAATTCTCCATCAGTAATGCATTTATCCTGAAATATAGATAATCCTCCATCGCTGCAGGCATCAATGGCTCCCTCTTCTCAGTTTGAGCAGTTTTAAATGCACTCAAACTCTGCCTGCAAAAAGAAGTTCTGCAAGGTTGGCTTAGGATTCGAATTGCATATTTCTTCAATATAGGAAGGTCGTTACCGCAACGGTTCCACCAGTCACCTTCACACAAAACACAATTAGTATTCAACTTACATATTGAAAATGAATAAGATATGAAATTGAATCGATGCGGTTAACTGGTTAAAAGATAGATGCTTACAAGGGTGAGATATTCTTGACGTTGCCATTGCTTCGGGCAACTTTGACACTTTATCAAGATAAAGCAGCATTTCTGGCATAAGATTTTCCTTTTCTTTCCCATCTACTAATTTTTCCGATATGAAATCTATGCCATCTTTCATTGCTTCATCCTTTATGAACTTTTCCCAACACATGTAGGCAGGGTTAAGAAAAGCAGCAGCAGCATGAAACGGATGAATGATATATCGCTTCCAAACCTCGAAAATCACCCGTAAAATCCTATACTTAGGTACATTAGTCTCCCATATTTGTCTAATAGCCTCATCTGCCTTTTCCACAGCTAAATACAAGTGTGCACAAGTAGCGCCCTTGCTATTAACTAGACAATGTACTCGAAATATCGGCTCTAGAACATGCATGACTTCTTTCCCTTTACTCCAAAATTCAGAACTGCAAATGATTTCACACACTTCTACGTCTGATTCATCCTTCTCAGAACCCAATAAAACAAGCAATCGCAGCTTCCTTTCAACCTCCATGATTGATTGGAGCATATAATAATTTGAGTGAAATTCGGTTGTCAAGGATTGTTTCAACTCCCAGAAGCTTACGAACTGCTTCATCCCTGATAAGATGCCATCGTGCTTGTGAATGTTAGTGACAACCACTCTCACTTGATCAAATGTCTTTTGAACCCATTCAATTTCATTGTAAATATTCTTTAAGAGTACATGTATTTTATGGGCAGCGCAATCAGTCTGGTATACATGGGGATAGTTGCTAAAGAACATATGGTTCGAATGTTCTTGAGATCTGTTGGTCAGGCACTGCACAATGTTGCTGGGTCCTATATCTTGAGCGACAGAACATATGATGTCCTGCGGGAAAGTGGTTGAACAGTCATGGATTTCAAACGTACGTAATAGCACCATCCCTTCAATGGAATAGCCAAAGACATTGATGAAGGATCTCCCCTTGTCATGCCAAATATCAGACATGAGTGTGCAACCTGTTCTATTCCATGATTTCTTCACACTCGCCACATACTCACGAATTTCCTTTTCCAAATCAAGCACTAATTTTTTTTTGACTACTGAACAACAGAGCAACTTACAAGGGGAGCCATGTTCAGCCACAGTACTCACAGAGCCATGTTCGGTCATATTCAGATCCATAGAAGTTGAGAGAGACCTGCTGTAGCACGAAGAAGAAGTAGAGGCAAGCAGAATTTCTCGCACAGCGCGACACCAGAAGAGGGAAAAGCGATCAGATCACCAACTTACACAGATTCGGGGAAAGCGATCGAGCAAGAGAGTTTCTTGAATTTCGCCAGTTGTTTTCCCGCGGATCACGTTCGATTGGCAGGGACGTTTCTCTGGTTCGCACGCGTTCGATTGGCAGGGACGTTTCTCTGGTTCGAACGCGTTCGATTTGCAGGGACGTTTCTCTGGTTCGAACGCGTTCGATTTGCAGGGACGTTTCTATGGTTCGAACGCGTTCGATTTGCAGGGACGTTTCTCTGGCGTTAATACGCGATTCATTGCACCAGCAAAAGTACGCGTTCTTTTTCCATAGACACGGCTGTTACTTTGTTTTCGTCCACACGTTTGCCTAACGATAGTCTTGAGCTACTCTTCTTCCATTGCACGT
Source organism: Eucalyptus marginata (assembly GCA_014182565.1). Classification (NCBI taxonomy): domain Eukaryota; kingdom Viridiplantae; phylum Streptophyta; class Magnoliopsida; order Myrtales; family Myrtaceae; genus Eucalyptus; species Eucalyptus marginata. Next base: position 29,128,801 of record CM024589.1, read on the forward strand.
GAACCAACAACCATTCAACCGCATCCAATATTCAATGCACCTTTTACAAGTTTCTCAAGTGGGTCTGAATTAAACTTTTTCTATCGAATAAAAAGTTACCGACAGGTACCAGCATTCGAAATTATTGTGACATATATAAAAGACTATTCATCAGAGATGGACATTACTTGGAATGAAAACTTAATACACACATAATTTTTTTTATGCTAAAATTTGTTGAGAAAATGGTCAATTTTTTATTTAGGACATGGGGTTAAAATTACTTTATTGGTTTTTTAATTTCGTATGTATCTATCCGATCGACGGATCCGACATAATTGTTAATAATTTCTTGTGGCGTGTAGAATTGATCCGAACGCAATAATGTAACGTAGACGGTCCCGCGTGAACGCACGACTTAGAAGTGGCATGGCCGCACCGTCGTTTTACCGACAAAGCCAGGCCCCACTTTACTATTGGGTACCGCATATGCTGTCAGATGATTCTCCTTTCGTGTCCTTTTCTTTTTTTGTCCAGCACTCGTATTATAGTATAGGTTTCTTTTCCCAATTGGAGCCGGAATTAATCTTTTAGTTTATTCATGAGCATCATTTCACCGACGACCTGTATTTGTG